>JAGIQG010000011.1:21836045-22191045 GCA_024679065.1 Sphyrna mokarran
GGGGGCTTGCAGAACTCTCATAAGACTATCATAAGATAATAGGAGCAGATTTAGGCCATTCGGCCCATTACATTTGCTCTGCTGTTCATAGCTGATATTTTCCTCATCTGCATTCTCCTACCTTTTCCCCCACCCTCTGATCCCCTTATGAATCAAGACCCTATCTATCTCTGTCTTAAAGACACTCAATGGCCTGGCCTGGACAGCCTTCTGTGGCAAAGAATTCCACAGATTCACCACTCTCTGGGTGAAGAAATCCCTCCTCATCTCTGTTTTAAAGGATTGTCCCTTTAGCCTGAGGCTGTGCCCCCGGTTCTAGTTTTTCCTACCAGTGGAAACTTCCTCTCCACATCCACTCTATCCAGGCCTCGCAGTATCCTGTAAGTTTCAATAAGATCCCTCCTCATCCTTCTAAACTCCAACAAGTACAAACCCAGAGTCCTCAGCTATTCCTCATATGACAAGCTCTTCATTTCTGGAAGGAATCTCTTCATTCATCCTTGAAATCATTGCTGCCATTGAACAGTATTGCTGGCACCCTCACTGATTATTAGATATGAAGAGCTCACCTCAGAGAGAAAGATTGCAGATTTTTGCATTTGGCTCGGAGCAACTGCTGACCTTGGAAACAGAAAAATGGAACAACCTCTTGCTGCATTAGAATCTTAAAACTAAAATTCTCATCTTCATCACTGGCCTACTCCAACCTGACTTCAGCAATCTAAAACCTGGGAAAATATAAGCATGCAGATACAGCAGGCGGTAAAGGCGGCAGATGGCATGTTGGCCTTCATTGTTAAAGGTTTCGAGTACAGGAGCAGGGATGTGTTGTTGCAATTATACAGGACCTTGGTGAGGCCACACCTAGAATATCTTGTGCAGTTTAGGTCTTTTTTGAGGAAGGATGTTCTGATTCTCAAGCGAGTGCAGCAAGGGTTTGCCAGGCTGATTTCAGGGATGGCGGGACTGATGAATGAGAACAGATTGACTAGGTTAGGATCATTTCACTGAAGTTCAGACAAATGTGGCGGAGGGGGGAGATGGTGGAAATCACATAGAAACTTATAAAATTCTAACAGGACTAGACAGGGTAGAATGCAGGGAGGATGTTCCCAATGGTGGAGGAATCTAGAACCAGGGTCTGAAGATTCAGGTTAGACCATTCAGGATGGAGGTGAGAAGACATTTCTTTTGAAGGGAGCCTGTGGAATTCATTCCCACAGGAAGGTAGTTGATGCCAAAACATTGAATGTATTCAAGAGGCGGTTGGGATATAGCACTTGGAATGAATGGGACCAAAGGTCATAGAGGGAAAGCAGGATTAGGCTATTGAGTTGGATGATCAGCCATGATCATGATGAATGGTGGAGCAGACTCGAAGGGCCAAATGACTTCCTCCTGCCCCTAACTTCTATATTTCTATATTAAAATTTGTAACATAGAACACTCTCGGCGTTGAGGGTGCTGGTTTTTGGACTTTGGACCTGTTGGCTTCAGCAACATTTTCTGTACACTGAGCATTACACAGTCACACCAAGATCTTTTCTTCTCTTAGCCATTTTCACTATCGTTGTATGTGGCTTGACTGATGTAATATACTATTGGGCGTGAGGTGACAAACTCGCTTAGCCCAACTAAATCTTTGGTTGCATTCTTGCATGTGCTTCCCCCATCGCTCAGATTTTGGCATTGACTGCAATTACCAGTGCCCGTGTCATTAATGAAGTGGTTAGCAGATTTCAGACCCAGTCCCTGGGGTTCACCGCTAGTAATATAGCTTGCTGGATGAAACCAATCTGTTAATTACATCTGTTGTTGGAATTTCCATTTCAGAGTTACAAATTGTGACTAATGTCACAGGATTGAAATGCAAAATTCCATCAAAGACTGAAAGGTTAGCTAATCATTTGAGCAAGCCACGCAAAGGAGTTTTACACTCCCAGGACCTTGCATCCTGTTGCTGTTGAGGAAGATCTTCTGAAGCGGGTCCCTTGGGGTGCTCCAGAGGAGCAGTTCCAGCTTCTCGCTGTCAGTGTAAGCTTAAGAGCAATGACATATAGTTACAAGGCTTTCAACTGACTTTGTGTAGTCCATTATAGCTATTACTGCAACTGAATTAGAGAGAATGTACAGGATATAATGAAACCATCATGATGTCATTGAAATCCCTGGATGGCATTTGTATAATTATGTGATCTATATATATATACAACAATGCAGAAGGCCACTTGACCTATTGAGCCTGTGCTGACTCATATCAAGAGCAATCCAGTTCATGCCATTCAGAGTTTCACAGCACAGAATGATGCCCTTCAGCCCATCATCTTCACGTGTCATCAAGTTCCTATCTTTCCTAACCCCATTGTCAGCACTCGCTTTGTAGCCTTGTGTGCTAGGGCGTTTCAAGTGTTCATCTAAATACTTCTTAAATGTTGTGAGGGGTTTCCATCTCACCATTCCTTCAGGCAGTGAGTTCCAGACTCCCACTATACTCTGAATGAAAAGGTTTTTCCTCAAATTCCCCTCCTGCCCCCTTCCCTTAAACCCAATGCCCTTGATTACTGACCCTCTAGTAAGGGGAAATGTTCCTCTCCATCTACTCCATGCCCCTCGTCATTTTATATACCTTCATCAGGTCCCGTCTCAGCCTTCTCCGCTCCCAGGAAAGCAACCCCAGCTTAACCAACTTCTCTTCGTAGCTGGAACGCTCCAGCCCAGATCACATGCTGGTGAATCTTCTCTGCACCCTCTCTAGTGCAATCGCTTCCTTCCTATAGCATGGTGACCAGAACTGCATAGAGTATTGAGAACTCAACATGGGCTATTGAGAGGGTTCAGAGGAGATTTACAAGGATGCTGCCTGGATTGGGAGGCAGGCCTTATGAAGATAGGTTGAGGGAGCTGGGACTCTTCTCACTGGAGAGACGTAATTTGAGAGGCGACCTGATAGAGGTTTATAAAATGTTGAGAGGAATAGATAGGGTGGGCTCTCAGAGACTATTTCCCCGAGCTGACTCAGCGCTAGGGACCCGGGTTCAATTCCCAGTTTGGGTCACTGTTGTGTGGAATATGCACGTTCTCTCCATGACACTGTGGGTTTCCTCCGGATCTCCAGTTCTCTCCCACGCTAAAAAGATGTGCGGTTAGGTGCATTGACCCTTAGTGTCATGGGGACTAGCTAGGATGGGGTTAGAGTCTGGGTGGCATTGTGGTTGGTAAAGGCTCAATGGGCCAAATGGCCTCATTCTGCACTGTAGGATTCTACAAATCTATAATGAAGACTGGTCCAAGCAGCTCGTTTTAGTGAAAGAGCCAACAATTTTAGGTGGCATGATGATACAGTGGTTAGCATTGCTGCCTCACAGTGCCAGGGTCCCAGGTTCAATTCAGGCCTCGGGTCAGCTCTGCACATTCTCCCTGTATCTGCCGAGGTTTCTTCCAGGTGCTCCAGTTTCTTCCCACACTACAAAAGATGTGCGGGTTAGATGGATTAGCCATGCTAATTTACCCCTCAGTGTCCAAAGATGTGTAGGTTAAGGGGGATAGCAGGGTAAATACTTGGGGTGATAGAATTGGGCCTGGGTAGGATTATTGTCCAAGAGTCGGTGCAGGCTCGACGGGCCAAATGGCCTCCTGCACTGTAAATTTTATGAATGGCAAGCTGATGTGTAGCGCTGATCAAATAATTCTTCAAAAAAAATGTTTAAAAATGCAGTAAACATGAGATCAAAGTGAAGAAAGCTACAATGAGGAACCTCGCGGGGTAGATTAAATGTCACTGAATAATTCAGAGGAGATAATACATCCATTCATTTAGTTCTCCCCGCTTTGTCAACACAAACAATTACAACAGCCAAGCTTTGACACTGACACTCCAGAGGCCTTTGTAGTTTCGTTCCACGGTGACTCAGAGTATGGTGAACACGTAAAGAGTGGAGACAAACCGGTTTGGGCTGTTCTGCCCCCTCAGTCCCTGAGGGCAAGTTGAAGGGAGGTGGAGATAAGGCAGGGCAGAAGCAGCATGGAGGCAGGGACAGAGTGAAACACACGAGGTAAAACAAAAACTGCAGAATAAGAAGAAGTACTCATCTAATTGTATTTTTATGACAGAGCTGCAGCAGCCAGGACAGAAGTTTTGGGGATTTTTGTGCTTCCAGAAGATGCTAGTTACAATTCAGTGTGGTTCACGGACGTAAATGTTTGAAATATAACCACCCCAGTCTGGTGGATGATATTACACAGCGAGGTGCCCATATGCAGTAGGTTAGTCATAAATGGGTTAAAATCTGTATCTCTTCCATCAGCAAACAGCCAGTCAGCCAAAAGGATAAAATATCTTTCGTGACGGTATTCTGACTGGGTTCGATTATATATATTTGCAGCATCTTAATGCACGATATATATCCGGTAATTACAATCTCTGCTTTCCATCATCCCTGTTCGTCAGAGCAGAAAGTCTTCAACAAAAGGTAAGCTACCTCAGATGGATGGCCCCATAGCCAGCGGGCAGGGCAGCATGGCCCCTGTTATAGTGAGGGGCAGTACTGATCTGTTAAGCTGTCCTAGATTTTGGGTTGAACCTGTCCGTAATTTCACAGGTAATTTATTGGAGACTTGCATGTAGGTTATGCATCAGACCTGGGAGGAGGAAGAGGCAGATCAACTTTATTGACACACGGCTGGGGTTTCCCTACAGATAGGAAAAGAATTTGTCACAGGATCCCTTATTGTCAGAACTTGTGTCTGATCCAATGACACAACTATGCATTCCAAAATCTTTAAACTGCCCTCATTTCCCATCCATATTTACATCCAGACTAATCATCAATCCAATTCCAAACAGCGGTTTGCACTGCTCCCCTTCCAACGTGCTCTCGATCAATATTTACCAGGTGTATAATTGCTGAAAAGGTATCACACATGGTACTGATGCTCAGAGATGCAGTGACATCAGAACTGGTTTAATATCCTTCAGCACAAGTTTGACATGAATCATGGTGCAAGGAGACGGTGTTACACTTCTTGGGGATGAAGTGATAGCTTTCCCAGCCCAAGAGTTTGAATTGCTATGGTTCTAACCCCATCCAGTTGGCTGACACTCTATTACAATTCTTACCGAGAGGTTGCCAGAAGCACCTTCCTCTGAATGAGACATCAGTCCAAGGGTGTATACATCTATTTCAGCTGAAGTTAAAAGATCCCAGTGCTCGATGCAAGGAGCTATAGATTCCTCCAGACCAAAATTCCTTCCCAGGAATCATGGAATAATATTTTGGATACAATTCTCATAGGTTCATAGAATCCCTATAGTGCAGAAGGAGGCTATTCGTCCCGTCAAGTGACCTATCCCCTCAGCCCACATATTTACCCTGCTAATTCCCTGACACTAGGGGCAATTTAGCAAGGTCATTCAACCTAACCTGCACATCTTTAGACTGGTGGTTATGTTACATTTTTCATTCATGTTTGTGTGTGTTGTGGACCAATTAATGGAGATTATGGAGATACAATTAGCAATTTAATTGCCATTGCACACTGCTGCAATGAGAATGGATAATGTTGAAAATGGATGGGTCTTTTGTGTCTAATATTTAAGGTTAAATAACCATCCCTTAACTGTAGCATTTGGGATCTTGCTGTTTGAAAACGTCCATCTTATTAGCTCACGTCAGCAGAAAAGCTTTCGATAGATATGACGACATTTGTAGAGACTGTTTCAAAGAGGTCACTGTTACAGCTAATTTATCTCAGGGCAATTATATCACCCCACACAGATGGCCTTTCTTTCTGCCAATCTGACCATCCCCTCATCACAAAAAGAGCCATTTTTAATCACAGGATCCTACAGTGCTGGAGGTGGCCATTTAGCCCATTGAGTCTGCACCAATCACAATCCCACCCAGGACCTATCATCAAGCATTTACCCTAGCTAGTTCCCCTGACACTCAGGGGCTATTTAGCTTGACCAATCCACCTAATCTGCACATCTTTGGACTGTTGGAGGAAACTGCAACACCTGGAGGAACCCCTTGCAGTCACGGGGTGAACGTGCAAACTCCACACAGACAGTGACCCAAGTCGGGAATTGAACCCGGCATCAGTGCTAACCACTGTGCTGCTCCTTGCTCACCAGTTTTTATTTCTAGAACACTGGGCCAGAGGAACCTGGGGAGCAGTATTTTTTTGTGGCAAATCTACCCCTTCCCTCCTCCCAGTTGTCATCTTTGAAGTTCTCTGTCACTGACAGAGGGGACATAGCTTTAAATTAAGGGGTGGTAGTTATAGGACGGATGTCAGAGGTAGGTTCTTTACCCAGAGGGTCGTAAGGGAGTGGAATGCCTTGCCTGCTGCAGTTGTAGATGCGCCAAGTTTGGTGGCGTTTAAGAGATTAGTAGATAAGTTTATGGACGAAAAGGGAATGGTTTAGGTTAGAGGGTCATTGCTTTTTCTTAATTGGTCGGCGCAACATCGAGGGCCGAAGGGCCTGTTCTGCGCTGTAATGTTCTATGTTCTATGACACAAATAAGAATAGGGCCTGGGGGTGAAGGTAGCTGATAATATTAAGAGAAAAGTTAAAGTTTACTTATTAGTTACGAGTAAGCTTTACGTTAATACTGCAATGAAGTTACTGTGAAATTCCCTAGTCGCCACACTCCGGTGCCTGTTTGGGTCAATGCACATCTTTCAGAACGTGGGAGGAAACCGGAGCATCCGGAGAATACCCAAACAGACACAAGGAGAATGTGCAAACTCCACACAGACAGTGACCCAAGCCGGGAATCAAATCTGGGTCCCTGGCGCGGTAAGGCAGCAGTGCTAACCACAGGGTTCTGCTGGAAAACTCTCTCTCTAGGTTGCTTCAGAGCAGATTAAAATGGATAAAGCAGCAAAACAGTTAACAAGACACGGACATATTAGAAAGCCGAATTGGTGTATCTGACATCAACGAGGTGGAACTTAAGCTGTTTCGGCAGCTGACAGATGGAGAACACACAAAGTGTCCAAACGAGATGGTTTTAACATATGGCTCAATAAGCAGTCATCGCGCTGATTAACTAGATGTAATATTTTAATTTTTGAGTTTCTAGCAGCCCTGAAGTTCCATCTATGGCACATATTATTATTTAGGGAAATTACAGTGTAGGTGACAAACCATTGTTAGGCTATTCCCTGACTGTGCTGTTATTGCCCACATCAGAACACTAATTAATTTTCATAGCTCTACCAATTAAAATTAATGGCAACTATGACATTCCAGAATGAATGCCTTTTTTTTAAACCAAGGCCTGGGAAATAAAATGTTGGGTAATGTCTGGCAACTGTGCGATTGCCTCAAGGTCGCTACGCAAAACATTTACACTCGACAGAGAAAGGACACGTCTACAAATTTGCCTCCTGCATTCCTTAAATGTTAGAATCTCAGTCTATTAGAAGTCACAGTTGTTATTTGCTGTACATATTGTCTCTTCCTGATCTTGACCATAACCACACAACGAACGGACGATGCACTCAACAATGGTGAAAGTTAATTTTGGCACAAGCAATGCCTCTGCAACAAAAACAAGCATCAAAGTGGTCAACACTTTGTTTAAAGGGAATAAGGTGCGTGTGCTGATTTGAGATGACAACAACACATTTCACCAGTTGCAACTGCAAAGGCCCAAATTAGAGTGGCCTAATAGCTCTGATAATATCCGTGATCTATCACAGATTACAGCATTTGGAAGGAGTTCACAGCACAGACAATCCTGAGCTGAGGTTTGTGAATAGGCAATGTAGGACAATTTCATAGAATCCTACAGTGCAGAAGGAGGCCATTCAGCCCATCAAGCCTGTACCGACTACAATCCCATCCAGGCCCTATCCTCATAACCCCATGCTTTTACCCTAGCTAGTCCCCCTGACACTTAAGGGGCAATTTCTTAGCATGGCCAATCCACCTAACCCACACATCTTTGGTCTGTGGGAGGAAACTGGAGCACCCGGAGGAAACGCACGCAGACATGGGAAGAACGCGCAAACTCCATGCAGACAGTGGCCCAAACCAGGAATTGAACCCAGGTCCTTGGTGCTGTGAGGCAGCAGTGCGAACAACTGTACCACTGTTCTGCCCCTGACAGCTGCTTGTATTTTCCACTCCTATACTTTCTCCAATTTACATATTGAGATACGAAATTGTTTTGTTCAATGTATAGATTATGGTTGACATTGGTCGCTCTCTGTACTGATGCAGATTTGCTCACAGCAACACACACAATCATGGAAATATTAACACAGAAGGCCACTCAATACATTAGACTAAGCCCAGCTTCCTGCACTAGATTCATAGCGTAGGATATCATATTTCTCACCAGTACATGTTCAAAGACTGTTTAAATGTGATGAGAGTTTTGTTGTGTATGTGGTCTGCAACTGAGACTAATAAAACACCATGAGGTCAGTGGTAGTAAACTAAGTGGAACTGTTTATTAACATGGCAGCACGGCAGCACAGTGGTGAGCATTGCTGCTTCACAGCTCTAGGGTCCTGGGTTCAATTCTCGGTTTGGGTCACTGTCAGTGTGGAGTTTGCACATTCTCCTCGTGTCGGCATGGGTTTCCTCCAGGTTTCCTCCCACAGTCCAAAAATGTGCGGGTTAGGTTGATTGGCCATGCTGAGAAATTGCCCCTTAGTGTCCTGAGATGTATAGGTTAGAAGGATTAGTGAGTAAATATGTAGGGATAGGGGGGTAGGGCCTGGGTGGAATTGTGTCCGGTGCAGACTCAACGGGCCAAATGGCTTCTTTCTGCACTGTAGGGATTCTAAGTTCTAAATGTCTATATCCTCACACAGTCAGCATAAGACTAACCTGAGGCCTGGGTCACCATTCTCTTCAAGGAGCATTGCTCCCAACATATATAACAGGTTTACTCCAAAGAAGAAAAAAGAAATTGTTGGAAAATCTCAGCAGGTTTGGCAAGATCTGTAAGGAGAGAAAAGAGCTGGCGTTTTCAGATTACCTCTTTTGATTTCAGATTCCAGCATCCACAGTAATTTGCTCTTATTACTGAGTATCGGATCCCCGCCACCTTCTGTTTTTGCCCCACCCACCTGGAATCCTCTCACAAACTATTTTAAATCAATGCTCACTAGTTTTTCCACTCCTCTGCTTGCTAAGATAAACAGATGATATCTATAGATTTTCTCGGGCACTCAATATTATGCATCTTGATCATGCCACTCCCCCTTGGTCTCCTCTGTTCCGAGGAAAACAACTCCAGACCATCCAATTTTTCCCTTGTGGCTAAAATTCACTAATCTTGCAACTTCCTCGTGACTCTGCTTTGCATCCTCTTCTGCACGATTGCACCTGTCGTATAATGTGGTAGCCAGAACTGCATGCAATACTCTAGATGTGATCTAACTAGTAGTGTATATAGTTTGAGCATAATCCTCTTGCTTTTGTATGCCTTGGCCAATAGAAGCTTATCATATGCCTTCTATGGGATCCTTTGTATGGTTTGCTTCAGTTACAACACTTCATTTTCAGGTATTCCTGTCTACGTAACTAACTATGCTAAACTGTGAGCTTCTCCATTTCTAGATTTCCTAGTTAGAGGAAACGTCCACTCTGTAACTTTTCTATTTCTTTACAATGAAGTCAACTCTTATTCTACCAAACTCAAGGAAATATAGCCCACTGTAGTCATCCCAGGAATTTCCTTGAGTTTGGTAGAATAAGAGTTGACTTCATTGCAAAGAAATAGAAAAGTTACGGAGAAGACGTTTCACCCGAATAGGAAATCTAGACATGGAGAGGCCCACAGTCTGAGCACAAGCCATTTAGGACAGTGGGGAGAACTTTCTTCACTTGGAACTTCTGTGGATGTTCAGCCATCGCATATGTTCAAGACAAAATGAATAGATCTTTGAATACTAAGGAGGTGGGACGGGAAAATGGAGGTTAAAAATCAGCCATGCTTCACTTGAATGTTGGAGCAAGCATGAGGGATTGAATGGCCTACCTCTTACTCCTATCTCTATTGTCCAGAGTTTATGAAGTTTCTCTAATGTGGAGCCATTAGCATTGAGAAAATAAAACATCTGGATGTTGCCAATAGCCACATGTGGAAAAATCACAGTACTGTGGAGGCACAAAAACAATTTGAACTACCCACTGGAACATATCCCCCATGTTTAGAGTCAGTAAATGCCACACCCCACATATACCACTGCTGCCTCACAATGACACAGGTTTGATTCCCAGCCTGGGCCACTGTCTGTGTGTGGAGTCCATGTGTTCTCAGCGAGTCTGCATATGTTTCCCCCAGGTACTCCGGTTTCCTCCCACATTCCAAAAGACGTGCTGGTAAGTACATCAGCCATGCTAAATTCTCCCTCAGTAGAACCAAACAGGTGCCAGAGTGTGATGACTCAGGGATTTTCACAGAAATTTACGGACATTCTCTTTTCCAACTTATTCAGTCAGGCAAAAGATGCAAGTCTGCGGTCACGTATCAACCAACTCAAGAACAGCTTCTTCCCTACTGCCATCAGGCTTTTGAATGGACCTATCTCGCATTAAGTTGATCTTTCTCTGCACCCTAGCTATAACTGGAGGCCTGTGACCAAGGTGTGCCTCAAGGATCAGTGCTGGGTCTACTGTTATTTGTCACTTATATTAATGATTTGGATGAGAAAATAAGACACATGGTTAGTAAGTTTGCAAATGACACTAAGATTGGTGGCGTAGTGGACAGTGAAGAAAGTTATCTCTAATTGCAACAGGAAATTGATCTATCTGGGCTGGGAGGTTTACAAATGGCAGATGGAGTTTAAATAGACAAATGCAAGGTGATGCATTTTGATAGATTAAACCAGGGCAGGGTTTACTCAGCTAATGGTAAAGCATTGAGGAGAGTTACAGAACAAAGAGATCTAAGGATTCTTGTTCATAGATTCTTGAAAGTGGAGTCACAAGTGAACAAAATGGTGAAGGGAGCATTTGGCATGTTTGGTTTCATTAGTCAGAACGTTAAATACAGGAGTTGGGACATCTTGTTGAAGTTGTACAAAACATTGGTAAGGCCACATTAGAATACTATGTGCAATTCTGTCACCCTATTACAGAAAGGATATTACTGAACTAGAAAGAGTACAGAAAAGATTTACTAAGATGCTACTGGGACTTAATGGATTGAGTTATAATGAGAGGTTGGATAGGTTGGGAATTTTTCTCTGGAGTGTAGGAGGCTGACAGATGATCTTATAGAGGTCTGTAAAATAACGAGGGATATAAATCAGATAGATGGTCATTATCTTTTTCCAAAGGTAGGGTAATCTAAAACGAGAGGGTATAGGTTTAAAGTGACAGGGGAGAGATACAAAAGTTTCCAGAAGGCTAATTTTTTCACACAGAGGGTAGTGAGTGTCTGGAACAAGCTGCCAGAGGTTGTAGTAGAGGTGGGTGAAATTTTGTCTTTTAAAAAGCATTTAGGTAGTTACAGGGTATGATGGGTATAGAGGGATATGGGCCAAATAAGGGCAATTGGGATTAGCTTAGGGGTTTCAAAAAAAAAATGGGCAGCATGGACAAGTTAGGCCGATTTCCATGCTGTAAACCTCATGACCGTAACGCTACATTCTGCACTCTCTTCTCTATGAACGGTATGTTTTGTCTGTACAGCACACAAAAAAAAACTTTTCACTGTATCCCAATACGTGACAATAATAAATCAAATCAAATCCATTGCAGTGTTAACGTAAGCCCGTTTGTCACACTAATAAATTAACTTCAAACATTAAAGTATTGGTAACTGTATCTCATCCCTCACTGTGCCAAATAAAAATACTTCCTGCAGTTTTAAAACGTGATTAATGAAGACAGCACATCCTGTCCAGAACAAAGCCAAAAATTCCTTGAAAACAATTTATTTCCTTTGTCGTCATTGGCCCTGCTGACAAATGGAGAGAGAGAGCGAGAAAATTGTGGTTTCTTTCCCTCCAATTTGGCCAATCGAAAGGGCTGCTGTTTGGGAGTGAGCAATGCAAATGAAAGATAAAGCTTAAAGATCAGACTGATGGTTTTGCCGCAACAATTCCTCCAGTAGGAACAGTCACAATTTGATCTGATAACAGGGATGTGTTACACTGGCTGACGTCTCCATTAACACGAGACTTGCATTTCTATAGCACCTTTCACAACCACAGGACATCCCCTCAAGCATTGTGCAACCAAGGCAAGTACATTTGTAGTCTCTCACTTTAGAACTGTGAGCAGATATAGCAGGTACAGGTGTATAACAAATGCCCACAAACAGCGATCAGATAACTGACTGGATAATGGCCAGACTCTCTGATCTCGTTCACCCCACTGCCGTTTTCAGCGAGAACAAAGACTTTATTGCTCAGTCAAAGCTCCTTTGGCAGCAGTGGGACTGGAGAATCCCAGCCGCAGGTGAGGTTTGAGAATCCCAGTTCATATGTTTAATATTAGTTGAGGGGCACTGGGATAGCCCTGACACACTACACCCTCAAAACCCTATACTTTTTCCATATAGTACAATGGGAACTCTTACATCCTCCTACATACACAAGGGCGCAACTTTTAGAACATAGAACATTACAGCGCAGAACAGGCCCTTCGGACTTCGATGTTGCGCCGACCAATTAAGAAAAACCAATGACCCTCTAACCTAAACCATTCCCTTTCCATCCATAAACTTATCTACTAACCTTTTAAATGCCACCAAACTTGGCGCATCTACAACTGCAACAGGCAGGGCATTCCATACCCTTACCACCCTCTGGGTAAAGAACCTACCTCTGACATCCGTCCTATAAACACCACCCCTTAATTTAAAGCTATGTCCCATCGTGCTAGTTTTCTCCATCCTAGGAAAAAGGCTATCACTGTCCACCCTATCTAAACCTCTAATCATCTTATATGTTTCAATAAGGTCACCTCTTAGTCACCTTCTTTCTAACGAAAACAACCTCAAATCCCTCCACCTCTCTTCATAAGACCTGCCCTCCATACCAGGCAACATCCTGGTAAACCTCCTCTGTACCCTCTCCAATGCCTCCACATCTTTCTTATAATGCCGGGACCAGAACTGCACACAATACTCCAAGTGCGGCCGCACTAGAGTTTTGTACAGTTGCAACATGACGTTGCGGCTCCGAAATTCAATCCCCCTACCAATAAAAGCTAAGAATCCGTATGCCTTCTTAACAACCTTATCGACTTGATTGCCAACTTTCAGGGATCTATGCACATATACACCAAGATCCCTCTGTTCTTCAACACTATTAAGAGTCCTACCATTAGCCCTATACTCTACACATTTGTTATTCCTGCCAAAGTGAATTACCTCACACTTTTCCACATTACACTCCATTTGCCACCTCTCGGCCCAGCTCTGCAACTTGTCCAAGTCTCTCTGCAAACTATAACACCCCCTCTTCACTATCTACCACTCCACCGACTTTAGTGTCATCTGCAAATTTACTAATCCATCCTTCAATACCCTCATCCAGATCATTGATAAAAATTACAAACAGCAGGGGCCCCAAAACAGACCCCTGAGGTACACCACTTGTCACCGAACTCCACGATGAATATCTCCCATCAACCACCACCTCTGTCTTCTATCTGCTAGCCAATTCCTAATCCAATTAGCTAAATCACCCTCTATCCCATACATCTGCATTTTCTGCAGAAGCCTTCCATGGGCACCTTATCGAACGCCTTACTAAAGTCCATATATACCACATCAACTGCCTTACCCCCATCCACCTCTTGGTCACTTTTTCAAAAAACTCAATAAGGTTAGTAAGGCACGACCTACCCTTCACAAAACCATGCTGACTATCCCCAATCATTTCATTTCTCTCTAAATAACTATAAATCCTATCCCTAATAATTCTTTCCAATACTTTGCCCACAACAGAAGTAAGACTCACCTGTCTATAATTCCCAGGAAAGTCTCTATTCCCCTTCTTGAACAATGGGACCACATTCGCTATCCTATTTTGGTTTGACTTTTCAGTAAAAACCTTTGACTGTGTGGCACTCCTTCAGTACCATACACAAGTGCTACACTGGATTATTTGCTCAAGTCTCAGAAAGTTGGGCTTTAATCCGTAACATCCAAACTCTGAAACCTGTCAGAGTCAAGGCTGACATCTCTACAAATGCCAACAACATGACTTAGTCTTCAGTAGATTTACTTATCAACAACTGTTTCTTATGAATTGAGAGCATTAAATCAAAACTCTCAGCCATCTATAACAGGAACATTGAAACATCTGTCTTTGGACAGGTCTGAATACTGAAACATTAAAGCCATCTAACTGCTTCCTCTTATTTACATTCCACATTTTTATTCATGAATCCCAGAGTCCAAATTTAACAACAATCTATCGAATTTTTGTTGGAGATTTGCAGACAGTGATTATAAAATACACGCTCAAACACAAAAGACTTCATAAAATTGAAGAAGCCCTTTGGTGCAGAAAGAGACTATTCGGCCCACGGAGTCTGCACCAACTCTCCAATAGAGCATCTTCCTTGGCATACCCCTTTGCCTTATCCCCATAACCCCACACATTTATCTCACCAATCCCCTAACCTACACATCTTTGGACACTAAGGGGTAATTTAGCATGGCGAATCCACTTAACCTGCACATCGTTGGACTCGTCAGGAACTGCAAAACCTCTGTTTACTTTTGATTTGATTTATTATCACATGTATTAGTGTACACCGAAAAGTATTGTTTCTCGTGCGCTATAAGACAAAGCATACCATTCATAGAGAAGGAAAGGAGAGAGTGCAGAATGTAGTGCAACAGTCATAGAACACAGAACACTACAGGCACTTTGGCCCACAAGTTGCGCCAATCATATCCATACCTACCAGGCCTATCTATAACTCTCAATCCCATTAATTCCCATGTACTCATCCAGAAGTCTCTTAAAAGACTCCAGCGAGTTTGCCTCTACCGCCACTGACTGCAACCGATTCCATTTACTCACCACCCTTTGAGTGAAAAACTTACCTCCAACATCTTCTCTGTACTTGCCCCCCAGCACCTTAAACCTGTATCCTCTCATAGCGACCATTTCAGCCCTGGGAAATAGCCTCCAAGAATCCACCCTATCTATACCTTTCAACATCTTATAAACCTCTGTCAGGTCGCCTCTCAACCTTCGGCTCTCCAGAGAGAAAAGACATAGTTCCCGCAACCTATCTTCATAAGGCATGCCACCCAATCCAGCAACATCCTTGTAAATCTCCTCTGCACCCTCTCAACAGCTTCCACATCCTTCCTATAGTGAGGCGACCAGAACTGCACACAGTACTCCAAGTGGGGTCTGACAAAGGTCTTAGAGTTGCAGCATTTTCTCCCAACTCCTAAACTCAATCCCTCGATTAATGAAGGCCAGTACATCATACGCTTTCTTGACCACATCCTCCACCTGTAAGGCTGATTTAAGAGTCCTATGGGCCCAGACCCCAAGGTCCTTCTGCTCCTCAACACTGCTGAGTCCTATCCTTGATATTGTACTCCTTCATTCCACTGGACCTGCCAAAATGAACCACTACACACTTATCGGTGTTGAAGTCCATCTGCCACTTCTCTGCCCAGTCTTACATCCTATCTATGTCTCACTGCAACTTCTGACATCATAGTCAGAGTGTAGAGAAAGATCAGCTTAATGCGAGGTAGGCCCATTCAAAAATCTGACAGCAACAGAGAAGAAGCAGTTTTTGAGTCAGTTGGTACGCGACCTCAGACTTTTGTATCTTTTTCCCAATGGAAAGTGGTGGAAGAGAATGTCTGTGGTGTGTGAAATCCCTAATTATATTTGCTGCTTTGCCAAGGCAGCGGGAAGTGTAGACAGTAGCAGGTTCACATTTGACTTTACCACACTTTGATGGGGAGATTAGATTATCACTTATTTCAGCAACAAGACTTTTGGTGTCTGTGTGAATGTCACGTTCTAACGCGATCTGACTTGCCAGACAGCAAGAACCAATTTGATCCCAGAATAACAGATTACAAACAGCAGAGAAAGCAGGAATCTCCACACCAAGAACTGAACACTGGCTGAAATTGTAATTAACTTGAACAGATGGTTTAGTTTCTGAGTCAGGAGCTGACGATTTCACTTTATTTTAGATTACATGACTGAGTAATTTAAAAGAATTCTCCCAGCTTTTAAGAAGCACGCTAATGTGAATTTCTTCTTTTTAGGGATGTGTTGAATTCTATCTTCAACATGCATTAGCCCGGCTAATGATCCAGTGTGGCGGGTGGGAGATTTTAGACACCAGTCACTGAGTAACGCAGAGTGAATTTTCATGGCTTGAATTAACAAGAGGCCGCCCCAATTTGAGGCGGGCATGGAACCATTTTTCTCATCCAACAGACAACTTCTTCATTCCTATTCAGGTCTGAAACAGTTGGTGAAGATCATCTAAACCTTTTCATTCTTCAAAGTGTGTGCTGGGAAATGAAAGGAAAAATCCAAATGTTCCAAACTGGTGAAAGGCTCACACTGGCGGATCCCATCCCGAGTTTAAAAATACATCTCCAGATTTATTAATAATCGAGGGCAAAACACGCAGCATCGAAACAAATGAAAGAATTTGCTGGATCAAGTAGCTGCAAGAACTCCCAGCTTGTTTTTCATTAGAAGAGCCAGGAAATCTTTCGCAATTCTTTAAACAGCGCTGTTAAGGAAGGATTTTGACCCAATGGCAGACAAGTGATAAATTAAATACGGGAGGAGCACAGCCCCGAGATCGAGATTGCACTGACTACAATTCCACCCAGGAACTATCTCTGTAACCCCATGCAATTTCCCTCGCCCCCAACACTAGGGGTAATTTAGCATGCCCAATCCACCTAACCTGTACATCTTTGGCTATTAAGAGTCAATTTTAGCATGATCAATCCATTTAATCCACACATCTTTGGACTGTGGGAAGAAACCAAAGCACCCTGAGAAAACCCACACACACATAGGCAGAAAGTGCAGGCTCCATACAGACAATGACCCATGTTTGGAATCGAACCCAGGTCCCTTGCACTTCTTTATCTTTCTCCAATGCAGCTGCAGTACCAATAATATCAAGACTTTCGCCTAATTTTTCCATTGACGTCTGTCACGTTAATCGCTTTTTAAGTACTATGGATTCCTCCTTCCTACTGCCACAGTCCTTTATATAATTACCTCAACGTTCAAATTAAAAGCACCATTTTCAGCGATTATGTGGGCCTGGTCCCCAATGCCATGCTTCTTTGAGTGATAAGGTCTCTTTTCTATTCATTCGTGGGACATGGGCATTGCTGTCTGGCCAGCATTTATTGTCCATCCCTAGTTGCTCCAGGGCAGTTGAAAGTCAACCACATTGCTGTGGCTCTGGAGTCACATGTAGGCCAGACTGGCTAAGGATGGCAGACTTCCTTCCCCAAAGGACATTAGTCAACCAGATGGGTTTTCCCAACAATCGACAATGATTTCACAGCCATCAGTGGATCCTTAACTTCACATTAACTTCATTGCAGTGTTAACGTAAACCTTACTTGTGACTAATAAATAAACTTTTTTTTTAAACTTTACTTTTAACTCCAGATTTTTTTTTATTGAATTTAAATTCTGCCATCTGCCATGGCGGGATTCAAACCCGGGTTTCCGGAACATTAGCGGAGTTTCTGGATTAATAATTTAGCAATAATACCACTAGGTATTGCCAGTCCTTGCACTGTATTGCAGCAAAACAATGGAAATGCAGTGTATACGGAGTTTAGGAAAAGCAATGGAATATTAGCAACATTGGAACACCTTTAATATGAAGCACCCTGACATTAACCCAAAACATGGGTTTAGCCTTTGTCAGTGCATACTATATCAAAATTGAAGTAAAGGTCACAACAAATGTACAAAGCGGTTAGTTTGTATAGTCCACATGGAGAATAAATGCCAATAAGGACTGATGGAGTCAAACAGCCTGACTCTTTGTTGCAATGTCTCTGCAGTTCAACAGCTTCAATGTCTCTGCAGCTTTATAGGACCCTTGTCAGACCACACTTGGAGTACTGTGCGCAGTTCTGGTCGCCTCACTATAGGAAGGACATGGAAGCTATTGAAAGGTGCAGAGGAGATTTACAAGGATGTTGCCTGGATTGGGAGGCATGCCTTATGAAGACAGGTTGAGGGAGCTGGGACTGTTCTCCCTGGAGAGACGAAGGTTGAGAGGCGACCTGATAGAGGTTTACAAGATGTTGAGAGGAATAGATATGGTGGACTCTCAGAGACTATTTCCCAGGGCTGAAATGGTCGCGACGAGAGGGCACAGATTTAAGGTGCAGGGAAGCAAGTACAGAGGGGATGCTAGGGGAAAGTTTTTCACTCAGAGGGTGGTGAATGAATGGAATCGGCTGCCGTCGGTGGTGGTCGAGGCAAACTCGCTGGGGTCTTTTAAAAGACTTCTGGATGAGTATATGGGATCCAATGGGATTGGGGGTTATAGATAGGTCTATGGCTGGGTAGGTTTTGATGTGTTCGGCACAATTTGTGGGCCGAAGGGCCTGTTTGTGCTGTAGTGTTCTATGTTCTATATAATCTTATGTTGCTTTCAGGTATTTATTTTTAAAGTAGATATATCCCAGTCAAATCTTATCCCATCATACCTTAATTCCCTTTTCTCTTTATTGATTGGTAAGGTGTGGGCATTGCTGATTGTCCACTCCTAATTTCTCTTGAGGTGGTGGTGGTGGTGATGCATCTTCTTGAACCACTACAGTCGCTGTGGTGAAGGTACACCCAAAATGCCGTTAGGGAGTGTCTTCCAGGATTTCCCAGCGACAGTGAGGCAACAACTGACATATTTTCAAGTCAGGATGGTGTGCGGCTTAAAGAGGGACTTGAAGGTGGTGGCGTTCCCATGTGTCTACTGCTCTGTCTTTACCCTACACCCCCACCCTCACTGCCCTCCACACCTGCTCCCTGATCTCAGGGCACTGAGGCCCTTTTATCACCATAGCAGAGATGAGCTCCTTTTTAAAAATTCATTTTGTGGGACATGGGTGTTGATGGCTGGCCAGCATTTATTGCCTGTCCCTAATTTCCCTTGGAAGGCAGTCAAGAGTCAATCACATTGCTGTGGCTCTGAAGTCAAATGTAGGCCAGACCAGGTAAGGACAGCAGATTTCCTTCTTTAAAGGGCTTTAGTGAACCAGATACGTTTTTTTCGACAATGGTTTCATGTCATCAGTGGATCCTTAATTCCAGGTGTGCTTTATTAAATTCCACTCTCAGCAGGAGTTAAACCCAGGTCTCCAAAACATTAGCTGAGTTTCTGGATTAATAGTCTAGTGATTACACTGCTAGGCCATCGCCTCCCTCAACCTGGGCCAATTGGGAATCAAATCTTCCAGTTCTTTACGGAGAAACCAAGTATCTGTCCAACAGGCCATTAGAAACTAGAAGTGTTTTGGCTACTGGATGCATTAGGTACAAATACAGGAGCAGGAGGAGGTCACTGAGTCACTCGAGTCTGATTTGTCATTCTGTGAAAAGAGCCAGCGTAGAAATATTGAGATAAATGGCCTTATGTTGTAAACATTCTGTTATTCTATGAACACATGAACGTGGGGTGGATTAGGTAATTCATTAAGTGTTCTGCCATTTAATGAGATCACAGCTGATCTGATAGTAACCAGCTTCCTCTCTACCCCTGGTAACCTGCCATCACCTTCCTCCTCAGTGGAATTCAGAAGAATGAGGGGAAATCTTATGGAAGCACATAACATGATGAAGGGAATAGATAAGATAGAAGCAGGGAAGTTATTTCCACTAGTGGGTGAAACTAGAACTGAGGAGCATGGCCTCAAAATAAGGGGGGGTAGATTTAGGACTGAGTTGAGGAGGAACTTCTTCACACAAAGGATTGTGAATCTGCAGAATTCCCTGCCCACAGAAGCAGTTGAGGCTACCTCATTGAATGTTTTTAAAGCAAGGATAGATAAATTTTCAAACAGTAAAATTAAGGATTATGGTAAGCAGGTGGATAAGTGGGGCTGAGTCCACAGAAAGATCTTACTGAATGGCAGAGCAGGCTCGAGGGGCCAGATGGCTGATTCCTGCTCCTAGTTCTTATGAAAGAACAGTCTTGGTTAGACCCACACTGCCACTTTGGTTAAGTCCCTCTCCTTTGAGCAACTCCCCAACTCATTTTTAAAATTATCAGCTTATCTCAACTTTTTAGGAAGAATGCTCCAGATCCTTTTTCCTAGGATGGAGAATGCTAGCACGAGGGGACACAGCTTTAAATTAAGGGGTATGAGTTATAGGACGGATATCAGAGGTAGGTTCTTTACTCAAAGAGTGATTAGGGAGTGGAATGCCCTGCCTGCAGCTGTTGTAGATGTGCCAAGTTTGGTGGCGTTTAAGAGGTTAATTGATAAGTATATGGAAGAGAAGGGAATGGTTTAGTTTGGAGGGGCATTGCTTTTTATTTTGGTCGGCACAACATCGAAGGCCGAAGGGCCTGTTCTGTGCTGTATTGTTCTATGTTCTATCCTGATGACTCAATTGAAAACATCTCCCTTGTGATCTTAACCCAATAATTTTGAACTGTAACTTTGGTTATTGAACCAGAAAGAATAGTTTTTCTTAATCTCTCACCATCTTTCCTCTACTCAATCACCTATTAACCCTCTGATGAAAGTTCATTCGGATTTGAAATGTTGGTCCCTTTGCTCTCCACAGATACGGTCAGAGTTGATGAGATTTTCCAGCATTTTTCTGTTTTTGTCACTTCTTAACCATTCATGTTCCAAGAATAACTGTCCAAATCTTTCTAATTGAAGTAACATAGCAACATTCTGGTCAACTGCCTCCTTCCCTTTCTGAGAAATGTAAATCTTCCCTGATGTGATGCCATGAATTGTCCAATAGTTAAGAAAACCCACCAATGCTCTACTTTCTCAGAATAAGGAAACTTGGCATGTCAGCTATGGCTGTCACCAATTTTTATAGATGCACCATAGAAAGCACATGCTCTCTAGTTGGTATGCCTCCTGCTCTGTCCAAGACTGCAAGAAGCTACAAAGGGCTGTGAACGAAGCCTAGTCCATCACGCCAACCAGTCTTCCACCCACTGATTCTGTTCCCTGCCTCACAGAAGTGCGTAATCAAGGACCCCAAGCACTCTGGATATTCTCTCTTCCGCCTTCTTCCATCAGGAAAATAGATCACATAGCAACTTACTCAAGAACCGCTTCTTCTCTGCTGCCATCAGACTTTTGAATGGACCTACCTTGCATTAAATTGATCTTCTTCTAGACCCTAGCTATGACTGTAACACTACATTCTGCACTCTCTCCTTTCCTTCTGTATGAATGCTACACTTTGTATAGCATGCAAGAAACAATACTTTTCACTGTATTCCAATAATATGTGACAATAATAAATCAAAAATTCCAGTTGAGGCCTAATTATAACAGAATAACTTCAGGCTATTTGAAGGAGTGGTCCCATTAGGGTTCCCTCACAATAATTTCAGGAACTGCCTCTCAAATTTTACTCCTGGTTAATTGAGAAATCTAAAGTAATTAAAAAGAAAACACACTACGGTTTTTTGGACTGGTGCACTGGTCGATACACATGCCCATTTGTGATTCTTCACATCCCCGACTGGTTAACACCTACATCACATTATACAATCCAAGGCCAAACTCAAAGAGAGGAAAACAAGTTTTTTTGGCAAGATTCACAAGCCCATTCATCTGTCAATCTGAACTTGGGATCACTATTGCACAGTTTTAGTTGCAAAACACAGGTTAATCCTGCTCTGAGATATATTGCAGTGGATCTGATTACTAACAAAAGAGGAGAGAGAACCCATCTCTTGCTGCCGAGCTTATTAAAGCCTGGTGTTGGTCATAAACTACAGCAAAGCTGTACTGCAAAGCACAATTTATATCTGGGCGGGTTAGGAAAGTTTCCTGTCATGTCTTACACCAGGTGACTTGGACCCACGGAGGAGGTCGGGTCGACACACAGCAACTTTGAGACACTAGCACACAGCAAATCCAAATGTGTCACTGAGCAATTGAAGATAATGCAATCTCTATCATTGGGTACTCACGGCCATCAGCTCCTTCTGAAAAGATTTCTTTTCCTTGTTCTCAGAGTCATTGCAGTCCTCCTTGAGTTTCTCTAGCACAGATGCCACGCGTTCCGGCTCGCTGTCTATCTCTGTCCGACAGAAGTGTACGAGAGGCATGTTTTTATAACCCAGGGCGTCAGCAAAGGCTCTCCAGCTGCTGATGTTTTCCATCAGCGTCATCCTTACAGAGGCGTAGATGTAGGTCAGAAACTTGCTGGGGCGCAGAATCTGATCCAGTAGCACTGAGGTGGTGAGATCAGGCCCGAGGAAGAAGCTAGGCTTCATCTTTCCAACCACCAGTACGTTTTTGGCATGCACAAGCCCAATTTTGCCCTGGTAGTAGCCAGTGTACCATTCCTTAGTTCGCAGCTGCCCTTTCAATTTAATCTTCTCTTCGCTCAGCAGTGCAATGATATCTCCCTTTTTATACTCCAAAAGGTAATAGTTTTTGTTCTGCCTCACAACAGTCTTCAGCAGTTTGCCATACTTGAGGTTGTGGACACGGCGGTCCTGAAAGGTGGGGTATTTACTGGTGACAGCCAAGGGCGAGAGAACAATCTTGCCGACTTCCTTCTTCTTCAAGAACCTCCTCTGCCCACTGTTACGCGTCCCAGATTTCGGGGGAGGCTGTGGCGTCCTCACGCAGAATTGCGTAATCATAGCCTCTTGCTCGTTCTTCACCTGGATCCTCAGCGTGAAGTCAGAAAGCTCATCCGGGACGCGCGAGTGGATGGGGAAGATGAGGCGGCTGACCTTCCCCAGCTTCACCTGAAACCCACGGACAACCTTAACTTGGTCAGGGGGCTTGATCTCGTAGTTGGAGATGTTGGGGTGGATGCTGATCTTCAGGTCCTGAGGCTTGGCCAACACAAACTGGTGCTTACCCCACAGCTGTAAGGCCACAGGCGGGGCAGTCAAGACGTCACGGCCCACTTCACTGACCAGCAATGACTTGGGTGCACAGTTATGCCCAAAAACAGCTACCACCGCCTTAAATGAAGGATGGATATGCTTGGGTCCATAAACACCAACTGTGACATTCTTGTTAATACAATCCCACACTGTCTGAGGATACTGCAGAGCTCGGGCCCGGGACACCACCACAGCATACATGCAAGGCTCCAGGCTGTCCAGCTGTACCTGTACCGTGTCGCCATAGTGATAGACCTGAGGCATTGGAGAAAAAGGTCCATCTTTGCTGTCGCTGCACAGACATGTTATCTCAGCATCTTTCCTGCTGGACACATCATCCTTCAACTCCGCAGAAATCTTCATTTCCAAAGTTAAAAATGTCTTGACCTCCATGTTGCTTAATTTGATCTCAACCACCGGGCTAACGGTCGTACATTTGTCATTGTTCAGCTCCACGGGAGGGTCCAGCAAGGCTTTCATCGCAATCTGCTGAGTTTCTCCGGGAGAGACATGTCCTTCTGGTACGTGAATGGTGATATTGGTATCCGGAAGTTGAACCGCCCCCCCGGCGCTGTCCAGCTTACATGCAATGCTCGTCTCCACGGGTTGGGTCTGTCCCCAGCCAGGGTTTTGCCCCAGGGAGTTTAGATCGTGACACGAGCGCGCCATTTTCCTGTGGCTGAGCCATGCTGTCCGGAAGTCCTCCCTGCTCTTGAACTGTTCGGGGTCTGGAGACTGCATCCCGGTGAAGAATCCGGACGACAGGGCTCCGTCAGACTTGGCTTGTAAGATGGAGAGCTCCGACATACTGTACGATCGCTTGCTCCTGAAGAAAGGATTGTTTCTGCTCAGGAGTGGGTCAAATTCAGCCTTGGAGTCCGTTAAAGGAGCTTCATCGAGAACCCCGTTACTCACGCTGTTAGCTGTCAATGTCTTGGAGTCTGTTAAAGACGGTGTTACGGGGTCGAACAGGAGTAGATCCACCTCCGATTTAGCTGCCGGTTGACTGTTAGAGCCGAGGCTTGGTGCGTTTCCATCCAGAAATGGATTGGAGGATGCAAAGCCATTCAAAAATGGATTGTTGTGTTGAGCTTTTGTAGACATCTTTTCAAAGACGTCCCCCCACTCCCCAAGTAAGTCCATCTCTTTGGCACCTTCGTCAGAGCTGTCCCCAATGTTGTCCACCATTCCGCTATCCCGCAGGGAGGAACCTCTGGCAACGGGTTGGACGTAGGAGGCAGGGATGTAACCCATTTCGGTGTTGTTGTGGGCATACCACCATTCAGATCCAGAGGTGTCCAGCACGTACAGGACATCTCCCTTGTTAAATTTGAGTGTGGTAAAGTTAGTGGGGCAGTAATCCTTGATAGCCACGACTTCACGTGCATCACCAAAGGATGTCGATGTATCCAACCTCAAGCTACTTGGAGAAGGTCCTGCAAGGTTTTAGAAAAGAGGATGATTAACTGAAATCAGACTACAGGGTTTACTTACAAACAAAGACTGTGGCCTCTGACGTTAAAATTCCATTTAATAATTTCAAGCAAACAAATGGACATTGAAGCTTGCGCAAATGGCAGTAATGGTGTTGCAAATGAAATGAATCATACAGTACAGGAAGAGGCCATTCTGTTCATCGTAACCATTTCAAAAATCTGAAGTATAAAAAAAATTAATGAATGTACATTGGCCTAGCATACAGACATTCAGTGGTGTACATATCAAAAATACTTGGAAAGGGGGAACTCAGTCAGGTTTATTTGATCGTGTCACAAGCCAGCTTACATTAACACTATGATGTGGAGATGCCAGCGTTGGACTGGGGTGGGCACAGTAAGAAGTCTCACAATACCAGGTTAAAGTTCAACAGGTTTTTTTTGGAACCGTGAGCTTTCGGAGCACTGCTCCTTCATCAGGCAAATGTCTGGGAAAGTGCAGATTTCTTACTGGGCTCTAACACTGCAGTGAAGTTACTGTGAAAATCCCCTATTCGCCACTCCAGAGTCTGTGTGCTGAGGGAGAATTTAACATGGTCGAAGCACCTAACCAGCACATCTTTCGGACTGTGGGAGGAAATCCATGCAGACACGGGGAGAATGCGCAGACAGCGACTCAAGCTGGGAATCAAACCCAGGTCCCTGGCACTGTGAGGCAGCAGTGATAACTGTTGTGCCACCATGCCTTGAGTGTGTGTACTGAGTCCTACAAACAAAACCTGGCTCAAACTGTACAAGCTTCAGAAATGGTCTTTAGATCTGTCACTGCACTGTAACCAACTTATCAGCTCCCCAGTGTGGTAACAGCCTCAGGAAATAACTTCAGCTTCTCTAATACTGATGATTGCAACAAGTGTGGGATCTTACTCAACTCGGGCAAGAAAAGCGCCCAATTTTCTCTTGTGTTTTAACATGCATGTTGTAGAGCACGGGCAAGAAAAGCACAGAGGTTATGCAAACGTAATCATAGAGTAAATCCTCTTCCTCCACCACTGACATTATTTTCCCAACATGTCTGGTTCTGTTAATGGATTAATTGATAAGTGATTGATTGCTATGATTATTCAACAACTCCATTATCTACTACCACACAACTACTCAGATGACAGAGAGCAAGCTGAATTGACCTTGCTCAGCGATTCCCAATGTCCTAGCAAATTCAGCCACACAAATTCAGTGTGGAGTCAGATATGGAAAAGGTTCCTGGCCATTCCTTCCTTTCCTGTGCCAGCCCAGCTTGCTGAAGCTCCCAGCTGTCACAAACTTGACACAACTCTCTCTGTCTGCTGAATGCCATCACCTGGGGATCAGGTAACTGCTTTTAGTTTGAAGCGAGATCCAAAAAATCAGTTTTTAGGTCTCACTCTTCCAAAACCCATGCAGAAAACTGTTCCTGTCCAACATTCGCAACTACTTTGTAAAACGATCCACAACTGGTATCTTGTCACAAAGTCACTCAACAGAAATACCGCAAGGAACTTCGAGTTTTGCAATAAGCTTGTATTCCCTTGGATAGAGAAGATTAAAGAGTTATCGCACTGGAGTGTTTACGATGATCAAAGAGTTGGATAGGGTCGATACAGCGGAGCTACTCCCCCTGGTGAAGGGAATGCAGGACAAAGGGCAGAACATTACAATGAAAGCCAGTCCATTCACGAGTGGGACCAGGAAGCACTTCTCCACACAAAGGAGACTGGAAATTTGAGACTCTTCCCCCGGGAAAAAAAAGCCTGTTGAGGCTGATTGTCAATTCGAAAATCGAAAATCGCTGGGATTTTATCAGGCCAGCGTATGAAAGCTTACAGAATCAGAGTACTGCGAACAATTTAAATTAGGCTGTGTGTGCAAAACAGCCTCCTCCTTTTCACATATTTCTGAGAAGATATATGGTTCGATTGCCCAGTCAAAGGCACTCTGATACCACCAGAGAGGTTCCTGCCATCAATTCCAATGGGCCACAATTTCAGACCAAGTGGGGAGTTTGAATTATAAGGAGAGGCTGGATAGCCTAGGACTTATTTTTCCCTGGAGCATAGGAGGATGAGGACTGACCTCATAAGTCTATAAAATCATGAGTACCATAGATAAGGTGAACAACAAAGATTGTTTTCCCCAGGGTAGTGAAGTCCAAAACTAGAGGACATAGGTTTAAAGTTTAAAAAGTTTATCTATTATTGTCGACTTATATTAACATTGCAATGAAGGTGAGAGAAGAAGATCTAAGAGGGACCTGAAGGGTAACTTTTTCCACACAGAGGATGGTGCATGTATAGAATGAGCTGCTGGAGGTGGTGATAGAGGCAGGTACGGTTACATTTAAAAGACGTTTGGACAGATAGATGGATAGGAAAGGTTTAAAGAGATATGGATTAAATGGGCAAATGGGAATAGTTTAGTTTAAGAAACCTGGTCGGCATGGATGGGTTGGGCTGAAGAGCCTGTTTATGTGCTGTACATCTCTATGACTCTAAGAGTGTGGATTAATGTGTGGGGCCAGAGATATAGTACCACCTCCACGATGCTGTAAGAGAGACACATGACTAAGAGTTGAGAAGGAGAAAGCTCACGGCTTAGATGAGTATCACCTAGGTGTTCTAGACCTGCACACTGTGATGTATATCCAGTAAATCAATTATTGTTCAGACATATGTACATCGCTGCAATCATTCATTAGACAATCACAACCAACAAACTACATGGTCTTGGGAGAAGAGATCTTCCAGCAGGAGTCTTTTTCAAATTCAAAGATGTTCAGATCAGGTGGATTGCCAATGTTGAATTGCCTCTTAGTGCCCAAAGATGTGCGGGTTAGATGGATTGGCCATGCTAAATTGCCCCTTAGTGTCCAAAGATGTGCAGGTTAGGAAGATGAGCAGGGTAAGTGTGTGGGGTTTTGGGAACAGGGCCTGGGTTCGATTGTGGTCAGTACAGACTTGATGGGCCAAATGGTCTCTTTCTGCACTGTAGGGATTCTACGATTCTATAAGTTCCATTTTTTGTGACCACAACACATCACTAGGAAGCTGGTGACCATAAATAAAAAAGACACTTTGTGAAATACAAGGTGTCATTTTGACCTGCATTTAAAAAGGGTGAGCAAACGGCCATCTCCCACTCAAAGATAACAATCACCATCAAGACAGGCAAAAAGACTATCCCACTGATGAATGGGTTTTGTCACAAAAACAACTGGAAATGTAAAGAGCCTTCTTACTGTGCTTACCGTATCCATGGCAGCCATTTGGCCCATCCAGTCTAAAATCCCACCCAGGTCCTACCTCTGTAACTCCATTCCTGTACTTACCCTGCTAATCCCCGTGACACTGAGGGAGAATTTAGCATGGCCAATCCACCTAACCTGCACATCTTTGGCCTGTGGGAGAAAATGGGGAGTGGGTTGGAATCTCATAGAGACTTATAAACTTCTAACAGGACTAGACAGGCTAGATGCAGGGAGGATATTCCTGATGGTGGAGGGATCCAGAATTGGGGTCACAGTCTGAGAATTCAGGGTGGACCTTTTAGGACGGAGATAAGGAGACATTTCTTCACCCAAAGAGTGATGACCCTGTGGAATTCATTACCACAGGAAGTAGTTAATGCCAAAATATTGAATGTATTCAAGAGGTGGCTGGATATAGCACTTGGGCTGAATGGGATTAAAGGTTTTGGGGAGAAAGCAGGATTAGGCTATTGAGTTGGACAATCAGTCATGATCATAATGAATGACAGAGGGCCGAATGGTCTCCTCCTGCTCCTATCTTCTACGTTTCTATGAAATCAGAGCACTCAGAGGAATCCCACATAGACACGGGGAGACACACAGACAGTGACCCGAGAGTAGAAAACAGCCTTGTGGGATTATCACTCGATTATTAATCCAGAAACTCAGCCAATACTCTGGGGATCTGAGTTTGAATCCTACCACAAACAGATGGTGGAATTTGAATCCAGTGAAAAAAAAATTCAGGAATTAAGAATATACTGATGACCATGAAACAATTATCGGAAAAACCCATCTAGTTCACCAGTGTCCTTCAGGGAAAGAAATTTGCCATCCTTGGTCTGGCCTACATGTGACTCCACATCAATGTTGTTGATTCTCAAATGCCCTCTGAAATGGCTGAGCGAAATACTCAGTTCAAGAACAACTAAGGATGGCAACAAATTCAACAAGGCATTTGACAAGGTCCCCCATGCAAGACTTCTTGAGAAGGTGAGAGGGCATGGGATCCAAGGGGCTTTGGCCTTGTGGATCCAGAACTGGCTTGCCTGCAGAAGGCAGAGGGTGGTTGTGGATGGCTCTTTTTCTGCATGGAGGACGGTCACCAGTGGAGTGCCCCAGAGATCTGTTCTAGGGCCCTTGCTGTTTGTCATTTTCATAAATGACCTGGATGAGGAAGTGGAGGGATGGGTGAGTAAGTTCACCGATGATACGAAGGTCGGTGGTGGTGTGGATGGTCTGGAGGGATGTCAAAAGTTGCAGCAGGACATCGATAGGATGCAAGACTGGGCGGAGAAGTGGCAGATGGACTTCAACACGGATAAATGTGTTGTCGTCGATTTTGGCAGATCCAACAGAATGAATGAGTACACTATCAAAGGTAGGAGTCTTAGCTGTGTGGAAGAGCAGAGGAATCTTGGGGTCCAGGTCCATAAGACTCTCAAATTGGCCTCCCAGGTGGAGGATGTGGTTAAGAAAGCTTATGTTGTACTGGCCTTCATTCATCGAGGGATTGAGTTCAGGAGTCAGGAGGTAATGCTGCAGCTTTATAGGACCCTTGTCAGACCACACTTGGAGTACTGTGCGCAGTTCTGGTCGCCTCACTATAGGAAGGACGTGGAAGCTATTGAAAGGGTGCAGAGGAGATTTACAAGGATGTTGCCTGGATTGGGAGGCATGCCTTATGAAGACAGGTTGAGGGAGCTGGGACTGTTCTCCCTGGAGAGACGAAGGTTGAGAGGCGACCTGATAGAGGTTTACAAGATGTTGAGAGGAATAGATAGGGTGGACTCTCAGAGACTATTTCCCAGGGCTGAAATGGTCGCGACGAGAGGGCACAGATTTAAGGTGCAGGGAAGCAAGTACAGAGGGGATGCTAGGGGAAAGTTTTTCACTCAGAGGGTGGTGAGCGAATGGAATCGGCTGCCGTTGGTGGTGGTCGAGGCGAACTCGCTGGGGTCTTTTAAAAGACTTCTGAATGAGTATATGGGATCCAATGGGATTGGGGGTTATAGATAGGTCTATGGCTGGGTAGGTTTTGATGTGTTCGGCACAACTTGTGGGCTGAAGGGCCTGTTTGTGCTGTAGTGTTCTATGTTCTAAATCCAGTGACTCCCACATCCCATGAAAGAATAAGTTAAGGGGAGGTAACATTCTTATGGCATTATCTCTAGACTTTAATCCAGAAACTCAGCTAATGTTCTGGGGACCCGGGCTCGAATCCCGCCGCGGCAGCTGGTGGAATTTGAGTTCAATAAAAAATATTTGGATTTAAGAATCTACTGATGCACATGAAACCATTGTCGATTGTCGGAAAAATCCATCTGGTTTACTAATGTCCTTTAGGGAAGGAAATCTGCCTTCTTTACCTGGCCTGGCCTACATGTGACTCCAGAGCCACAGCCTGTATTGACTCAGCTGACTCCCAACTACCCCTCCGAGGGCAACTAGGGATGGGCAATAAACGCTGGCCAGCATGTCCCACAAATGAATAAAAAAATTGAACCTGGGTCTGCGGTACTTGGAGGTAGCAGTGCTAACCACTGTGTCACCCTAATTGATGATTTATTTTCAGATCACTGTATCGGTCTGCACACACTGTAACCTGAACAAGTTCATTCCTTCAGGCAGCAGAATGCATTTTGCCTATTAACTGATGAAGCTCACCCAAGAGTAAGGAGGTAAATTCACAGCTGACTTCAGGCTGATATTGCAGACACATGAGCAAAGGCACTGGCCCAAAGCCAACGCGACACCCCAACAGACGTCTGCAATTCAACTCTGACCTTCATTCTTCTGGGCAAAACAAATTAGTGAAATTAATGAACTGCCGGGGCATAAACTGTGATCCTGGTGCTTGATTGCTGTTGCAGAGAGCACTCTTTGCAGCAAAATATTCTGGAGTCATTACACCAGTGTTAGCACGTCAACAAACCTAGAGGGAATTCATTCTTTCCATTTATTTAAAGAGAGCTTTCCTGGTTTCTGCATTTTGATCTTTCTTGGGGCACTGCTCCAAGGTGGAACAAGCTAAAACATGCAGATCTGGGTCATTGCAACATTTAAACCAGCCTAAATTAGTCAGTGGGTGACAGAAGCGTTATAGCTACACTGGTTAAACATTTATTGGCAGTTAAATGTCTGCTTTCAAAACCCAAGGGTGATTCATTGTGCATTTAAGACAAAAAACTGCTGTTCAACAGTGAAGAAGTTATGAACCATTTTGGGTCTCTCCAATGTTTACAGCACAGCACTCAAATCAACCTCGATCTAATCTGCTGTTCAGAGAGAGAAAAAAAGTCACTGAAGCTTTTTCTTTCGTGTTTTCTCATTCTTTTCTCTTCCCCAGAGTGTACTGGAAATGTTTTACATTTTTTGGAGGGGGGATGTGGGTGTTACTTGCTAGCCTAAGCATTTATTGCTCATTCCTAATTACTCCTTGAGAAAGTAAGTAGTGGGTGAGCTGCTTTCTTGAACCACTGCAATCCATGTGGTGCAGGTGCACTCACAGAGCTGTTAGGGAGGATATTCCAGGATTTTGACCCAGCGACGGTGATGGAATAGCTGACAGAGTGACACAATGGTTAACACTGCTATCTCAGGTGTGCCAGAGATGGGGCCTTGATTCTAGCCTTGCGTCACTGGCTGTGTGGAGTTTGCAAATTCTCCCCGTGCCTACCTGGGTTTCCTCCGGACGCTCCAGTTTCCTCTCACAATCCAAAGACGTGCAGGTTAGGTGGATTGGCTATGCTAATGTGTCCCCTTAGAGTCCAAGAAGTACAAGTTAAAAGCGTTAGCTATGGTAAGTGCGTAAGGTTACAGGGATAGGGCAGACGAGAGGTTGTAAGGGTGAAAGGAGAAAAGGTTAAAGGGAACATCACGCAGAGAATGGTGGAAGCGTGGAATCGGCTGCCAGATAACGTGGTAAATGCGGGGTCACTTTTAACATTTAAGAAAAACTTGGATGGGTTCATGGATGAGAGGGGCACGGAGGGATATGATTCAAATGCAGGTCAGTGGGACTAGGCAAAAAATGGTTCAACACAGACAAGAATGGCCAAAAGGCCTGTTTCTGAGCTGTAATTTTCTATGGTTCTATGGTAAGGTACTCCATCAGAAAGTTTGATGGATCAAATGGCCTCTTCTGCAGGATAGGAATTCTATGATATATTTCCAAGTCAACAGAGCGTACAGCTTGGAGGGGAACTTTCACGTGTTTCCGTGTGCCTGCTATCCTTGTCCTTCTAGCTGGTAGTAGGTTTGAAAGGTGTTGGTGAAGGAGGTCCTATAGTTTTGCCTTCAACTGGAGTGCTGCATCCAGTTCTATGCATCAGATAAGATGCAGAAAATATTCGTGGACCCAGGGATGAAAAACTTCAGTTATATCTATAAATTAGAAAAGTTGGGACTGTTCTCCTGATAGAGGTTTATAAACCTCTAGAGGCGAACTGATAGAGGTTTATAAAGTGTTGAGAGGAATAGATAGGGTGGACTCTCAAAGACTATTTCCCCGAGCTGAAATGGTCACTACGAGAGGACACAGATTTAAGGTGCAGGGAAGCAAATACAAAGGAGATGTCAGGGGTAGGTTTTTCACTCAGAGGGTGGTGAGTGAATGGAACTGACTGCCGTCGGAGGTTGTTGCGGCAAACTCACTGGGGTCTTTTAAGAGACTTCTGGATGAGTATATGGAAACGAATAGGATAGGGGGTTATAGATAGGTCTGTGGATTGGTAGATGTGATCAGCGCAACTCGTGGGCTGAAGGGCCTGTTTGTGCTGTATTGTTCTATGTTCTATGTTCTCCTTGGGGGAGAGAAGGTTGACAGGAGATTCGATGGAGCTATTCAAAATCATGAGAGGTCTGGACAGAGTTGATAGGGAGAAACTGACTCTTCCCATTAGTGGAAGGATCAAGAACTAAAGGGCACCAATTTAAAGCAATTAGCAGAACAAGCCCTGGTAACAAAGAAAAGACATTTTCATATGAAAAGGGGAAGGCGATGGCCTAGTGGTATTATCTCTAGACTATTAATCCAGAAACTCAGCTAACATTCTGGGGACCCCGATTCAAATCCCACCAGGGCAGATGATGGAATCTGAATTCTACAATTATAAAGATATCTGGAATTAAGAATGTACTGATGACCATGAAAGCAATATCGATTGTCGGAAAAACCCAAGTGCTAGAAAATGAGATTAGCGTAGCCAAATTTTGTTAACTGGGCACGATGGGCTGAATGGCCTCATTCTGTGTTATATCATCTTTACGTTGATTTAATAACTCACGTCCCTCCTGAACCTGAGGAATCTATCGAATATCCAACAGTGATGGATCACATTGTGTGATGGTGATAAAACTTGAATCATAGATCCTCACCTTTAACATCATTCATCCCAAGATCAGAGAAACCATCACTCAAATCAATCAACGTCCCTTCCGATTTACACCGAGGAAGTGCACTTGTGTTGGTCGCTCGAATTCTCTGGGCTGCCATAGTTGCCTTGACAGTCAGACTTGATATTGGACACAAATGTTCCTTGTTGGCAACAGCTTCTATAGGCCTGCAATCAACTCTTTAACTACTAGAGAGCCATCCGTTATACTAACCACCTGGAAGGAATATAACATATAACACTGCATTAGTTAAGAGATAGCGTCTCCAAAAGGGTACCAAATTTACCAGCTAAATATAACAACTTCTGGGCAACAGGTAGTCAGTGATTTCCAATTGTAAATAAACACATCTTTCTGCTTCTAAGCAACAGCAGCGTTTGAACAAAATGTCAGTTAATCCCCCCACCCCGAGCTTGACACAAAAAATCCACGACCTTGGTAAGTACTGGTAAAGGAAGAGCTACTTACACATTACAAAGAATTGATGGAATTCCTCTAGTCTCTTTTGTTATCAACAATGTGTAACATTTAACGTTTGAAATTTTAAAATATTAATATTTCTATAGCCCTTATCACAATCTCTCATAATCACTAAAATGCAGGCCATTTGGCCCATCAAGTCTGCACTGACTCATTTTTAAAAAATCTTACTCAGGCCCTGCCTCCCCTGTATTTATACCATTAACTCCTCAAACCCACACAACTCAGAATACTAAGGGGCAAGTTAGCATGGCCAATCTACCTAACCTACACATCTTTGGAAGGAAACCAGAGCACCTAGGGAGAACATGCAAATTCCACATAGACAGTCATATTGCAAATCTTTTCCAGACAATGAAATGTGTTTTAAAATGTACTGTTGTCACGGGAGAAATGTGGCAACCCAAGTTAAGCACAAGAAACTTCCGCAAGCAGCAATGTGATAAGGAGCAGATAACAACCAGTTTTACAGAGTTGGTTCAGCAATTAACATCGTCCAGATCCCTGGGGGAGAACTTCCCTGCTCCTCTTTGTGTTATGGGATCCACCCAAAGGGGCAGACGGGGCCTCAGTTTAACATCTCGTCTGAAAGATGGTGCGTCCAACAATTTAAAGTTTATTCATTAGTCACAAGTAAGGCTTACATTATTGAAGTTACTGTGAAAATTCCCTAGTCGCCGTATTCTGACACCTGTTCAGGTACACTGAGGAAGAATTTAGCAATGTACTTAACCAGCATGTCTTTCAGACTGTGGGAGGAATCCGGAACTTCCAGAAGAAATCGACGTAGACACGAGCAGACCGTGCAAACTCCACAGTCAGTGGCCTGAGGATTCGAACCCAGGTCAAAGAACAAAGAACAACACAGCATGGGAAACAGGCCCTTCTGCCCAACAAGCCTGCGGCGCCATTTTAACGTTCCCACTTCCACCCATGACTCCTGTCTATGTTTATGACAATCTGCATTGGAAGTCTCTGGCACTTGTGAGGCAGCAGTGCTAACCACTGTGCCACCATGCCGCTCCTGCCGTATTACACTGAAGTGTCAGCCTTGGTTTCAGTGCTCAGACTCTGGAGGGGCTCCCAACAAAGCCTGTGTCTCGGAGGTGACAGTGCTGCTCACTGCCTCACGGCTGGGCAAGAAGGGCTACGGCATTTCACCAGGATCTGGCTGAATGGGTCAGCTGCAATTGCGAATTCAGTATATTAAGATTTTCCTGTTAAAATGTTCATGTGCCTTTTTGCCACGAGGAAGATTCATCGTCATCTTACTTGGAATGGAATGTCTTGCTGCAGCTACCACACAAAGCAGGGTGCAGGGTCTCCGTGCTGACTCTGAGAATTTGCTGCTTTAATTGGTCACAATTTAGAACATAGAACACCACAGCACAAACAGGCCCTTTGGCACACAAGTTGTGTCGATCATATCAGTACCTACCAGGCCATAGAACTATCTGTGTAACTCCCAATCCCATTAAATCCCATGTACTCATCCAGAAGTCTTTTAAAAGAACCCAGCGAGTTCGCCTCTACCACCACTGACAGCAACCGATTCCATTCATTCACCACCTTCTGAGTGAAAAACTTAGTCCTAACATCTCCTCTGTACTTGCTCCCGAGCACCTTAAACCTGTATCCTCTCGTAGCCATGATGTAAAGACGCCGGCGTTGGACTCTCGTAGCGACCATTTCAGCCTGGGGAAATAGCCTCTGAGAATCCAACCTATCTATACCTCTCAACATCTTATAAACTGTATCAGTTGATGGAACATTCACCTCCAATCAGAGGAGTGTGTGCCGCCCCATTGACCTGTGCAGTGTTTCAGGCAGTCTGAAGGAGTGCCACACTGTCAGAGGTGCCACTTGTACAGGTGAGATGCTAGCCCAAGGCTTCATCAGGTGACGTGAACGGCTCTATTTGGAAAGCAGCAGGGAAGATCCTGGCAATATTTATCCCTCTGCTCGTTGTCGTGTTGCCACCTGTGGGATCTTACTTTGCACAAACCGGCTGCTGCATTTCCAGCCTTACCAACAGTGACACCACGACAACAGTGAAATGCTTTGGGATGTCCTGTGGCGGTGAAAGGTATTTCGTAAATACAAGTCTTACTTTCTTTATCGAATTTGTGACAAAGGCTCCTGGTGGCTGCCTTGAAGGCATTCGTCACCCTCAAGCATCAGAGCACTGAGTGAAGTGGCCCATTCCCTGGCTCTTTTGTACTGCTGCTGTACTTGGAAATACTCAACTGGGTGGATACCCTCTCTTATCTTGTGAACAATGAGGGGAATTAAGGTGCAGCCTCCCGTCACCACTGCACTCCATGTGCCCCTGGCAAATCTGGCACGCCATCCTCTCTTGTTTAGACAATAGCAATGACTGAAACCACCGTCAGACAGCAGGCAGGGACCAACAAGTTGCACTTTGTGTGGCAGGTAACGCCTTTCTTCAGATCTTTGTGCATCAACACTGATTAAAAAGGATAAAAGATGCATAGTTCACATTCACGCAAGTGAATTGCTGCGTTGGTCAATTGCGAAAGATCACTGGAAGAGATAGTGTAGAATTCGATAGAGATTACATTAGAAAGTCATTTCGCCCAACTGCTGTTAATGTTCCATGTAAACCTGCTGTCACACCTCTTCACCTATCAATTTAACCTTCTATATCTTTTTCCTCAGGGGTTATTTGGTATTTCAATTGCTTCCCTTGAATGCATCTCTGCATTTCACTCAAACACACTGTAGCAGCTTCCAGATTTTAATCACTATCTGAGTAAAGTTGTTTCTCATGAATTTCCCATTGGAGTTATTAGTTGCTGTTTAATATTTATGACGCCCTCAGTTTAGTCTCACCCACATTTGGGAACATCTTTGCCAGGATTTTAAATATCTTTATCAAGTCACATTCCAGCATGTTTTATTTTAGTGAGAAGAGCCTCACCCATTTAGCTTTCTGGAGTAAGTTCAGTGCTTCAATCTGTCATCATTCTGGTGAATCTATTTAGCATCTGCCATAGTCCCTCCGCTCAAGGGGACTTGAGAGTGATTGCCCCTCGCATCAGAGCAACATTTGCCCCAGGGTGGCCACAACAAGCTTGAGCAATACTGGCGTTAATGGGAATCGCTGGGAGACCCCCACTGATTGGAGTCATAGTCAGCACAAAGGAAGATGGTGTAATGGTTGGAAGTCAATTATTTCAGTCTCAAGACATTACTACAGGGTACTTTCCTATGCCCAATCACCTTCAGCTGCTTCATCTTCCTTCAACTACAAGGTCAGAGGTGGGGATATTCGCTGATGACTACACAATGTTCAGCACCATTCACAACTCCTCTGATACTGATCTGAATCCAAACGCAACAAGGCCTGGACAACATTCGGGCTTGAGCTGACAAGTGGGAAGTGACATTTGTACCACACAAGTTACCAGGCAATGACTATAATTTCTCCCTCAATGTCAACAAAACAAAGGAGATTGTTTTTGACTTCAGAAGGTGTAAAGGAGAACATGCCCCTGTCTACATCAATGAGGATGAAGTAGAAAGGATCGAGAACTTCAAGTTTTTAGGTGTCTAGCTCACCAACAACCTGTACTGGTCACCCCACACCAACACCACAGTTAAGAAAGTCCAACAATGCCTCTACTTTTTCAGGAGACTAAGGAAATTCATCAGCTACAACTCTGACCTACTTTTATAGATGCACCATAGAAAAAAGCATTCTTTCTGGTTCTGTCACAGCTTGGAATGGCTGCTGCTCTGCCCAACACCACAAAGAACTACAAAAGGTTGTGAATGTAGCCCAATCCATCACGCAAACCAGCCTCCCATCCATTGACTCTGTCTACACTTCCTGCTGCCTTGGAAAAGCAGCCAGCATAATTAAGGACTCCGCGTACCCCAGACATTCTCTCTTCCATCTTCTTCCTTTGGGAAAAAGATATAAAAGTCTGAGGTTATGTACCAACTGCCTCAAGAACAGTTTTTCCTTGCTGCTGTCAGGCTTTTGAATGGACTTACTTGCATTAAGTTGATTTTTCTTTTAACCCTAGCTATGACCGTAACACTACATTCTGCACTCTTTTGTTTCCTTTTTTATGCTTTGTCTATATAGCGTGCAACAAACAATATTTTTCACTATATACTAATATATGTGACAATAAATAAATTAAATGAAATCAAAATCTCCAACAAGTGAGGAATTAACCATCTCCTTATGGCATTCAGGAATACTAGCAAGATTACGGGAGATATGGTCTGCGTCTTGTTGTTAATGCAAGCTGGAGGGATTCTATGAATTGTGTAGCATAGTTTTGATGGAGAGGTCTTGCTGGGTGCTGTCAGCAGGTGTCTGGAAGTTGATATCATGATTCTTGATATTGTTTTGAATCACAGGAAAGGGAAGCACTCTTGGACTGATCCTCAGGAGAGTTCTGGGTGGGAGGGTTGGAGAGAGATGTGGGAATATGGGAAGACAACACAGTGATAGATGTGTTCTTGCTTTGATTGGATAGGTTAGATTTGGACAAGGAACAGCAGCATGGAGATGAATGCTGTGGATAATCATCAGAAAGGTTACTGTGTATTCAAGAGGGACGAGGAAGGAGAATACACCACAGTCACAGTCGAGGCCTTTTGTGACTTTCTCTCATACACATTTGACCATTGTGAGTACTTGGATCACACTACCAAGCTCCTAGCAAATAAAAGAAAATCTGTTTGCCAAAGTCAAAATATTGCCTGTTTATAGTGATAACTGGGTGTGATGGCAGATCCTTCAGTTGACCTTGTGCCACCAGCATGAACTCACTGAATACTGAAAACACAACCCAGGTCCAACTCTCAGAGGATGCTTCACATCAGAACTAATTCCAAGACAACATAGTGGAAGCAAATATACCGGGGCAGCCATCTCAAACTTCATATAGAATCACAGAACACTACAGTGCAGAAGAGGTCCTTCAGCCCATAGAGTCTGCAACGATGCAAGAAAGACCCTGACTTACCCACCTAATCCCACTTGCCAGCACATGGCCCATAGCCTTGAATGTTATGATGTGCCAAGCGCTCATACAGGTACTTTTTAAAGGATGAGAGGCATCCCACCTCCACCGCCCTCCCAGGCAGCGCATTCCAAACCCTCACCACCCTCTGGGTAAAACAGTTTTTCCTCAAATCCCCCCCTAAGCCTCCCACCACTCACTTGTGTCCCCACCTCGTAGCTGACCCTTCAACTAAGTGGAACAGCTGTTCCCTATCCACTTTGTCCATTTCTCTCTCAATCCTGAACACCTCGATCAGGAGGCCCCTCAATCTTCTCTGCTCCAGAAAAAAAAACAGAAAACAACCCAAGCCTATCCAACCTTTCTTCATAACTTAAAAAGTGGAAGGGGGAATAACAGAACATAATGCAAGAAAATCACATTTCAGCTATTGCACATTTAGACACAAAACTGCCACGAAGCTGCTACCTCAAGTTTAGCTGATTCCTCAATGCAGTTTCAAGTGAGGAAGCCAGGTTTCTTCCAGTTATCCTATAACTGATGGGTGCAGACAGAGGAAAGCAATGGCATTTAGAGGCACAACATTAACATTAACTACTAGTCTATGATGGAGGAATAACACAGCAGTTTGTCTTTTGCCCGTAGCAAGGTTATTCTACATCCTGCCCAACAGAGATACAAACTCCATATAAAATCCCGACAGACATGGGGGAGAACGTGCAAACTCCACACAAACAGTGGCCCAAAGTCAGAATTCAACCTGGGTTCCCAACGCTGTGAGGCAGCAGTGCTTATCACAGCGCCATCCTTAAGTTCCTTTGCTCCTTTATTCCATTTAGTTTCTTATTTTCCAGTATGTGACCTCCTTATTTTTCTTGCTAAAATGCCTTGTATTTGGGCTATGCAAAATTTGCCAATAGGTCCATATTCATATTTTCTTGTAATAAGCTGAAGTCCTCGTGAGTGTTGATTCCCTCCCTTGCAACCCCATAGAATCATAGAGGTTTACAGTATGGAAACAAGCCCATCGGGCCCAACTTATCCATGCTGCCCTTTTTTGTTTAAAATCCCAAAGCTAACCCCAATTGCCCATATCCCTCTATACCCATCATCCTCATATACTGTTTAAATGCTTTTCAAAAGACAAAATTTTACCTGCCTCTACTATCATCTCTGGCAGTTTGCTCTAGATACTCACCAACCTCTGTGCAAAAAAATTGCCCCTCTGACACTTTAGTATCTCTCCACTCTCATCTTAAAACCTATGCCTTTTAGTTTTAGACTCCCCTGTCTTTGGGAAAAGATATTGACTATCTAGCTGATCTATGCCCCTCATTATTTTCATAGACCGCTATAAAATCATCCCTTAGCCAGAGAAAAAATTCCCAGTCTACCCAGCCTCTCGTAACTCAAACATTTTGGTAATGTCTGCAAACTTCAAAATTCATAGACTAAGATTTATGAAATCCAATTTCAACTGTGCCCATTTATACTCTTGGACCAATAAACATTAATAAGAAACTTAGCTTCAAGTATATTTACCAAAGTATGCACTTGCTGATGCACTGACACAGTGTTGGGCTAGATCCCAATTTGTTCAGGAGAGCGAGACAGAGAATAGGGAGCGCTCCTTCTTTAGAAAATATTCAATTCCGCCGTGAGAAAAGTGACTATTGCTGCAGGTTTCCAAGCACGATTGATGTTTATTCCATACAGTACACTCACTGCTGCCCAACGCAGATCACAACCTTCATACACTGTCTGACCTTCAAACATAAAATAACACTAAGACGAGAGGTACAAGTGTTTGGGAATTAAACACCTTTACCATTTTCCCAGAGCAACATCACCAACTGGGTTGGGCAGAGTAAAATTTCAAATCAACCCTAACTACAGAAAGGAGTGCTTGCAGCTACCAAATATTCCATTCGCCACACCAGCTAAGCGACAGCCTCTTGCTGATATCTAATTTACAGCCAAATTGTGCCCACCAACATTGAGATAAGGTCCTGCATTGGCAAAGCATAAGTTTATTTTGAAATTGCGTTGGTTTCATAAGAACATAGAAGATAGGAGGCGGCCATTCGGCCCTTCGAGCCTGCTCTGCCATCGATCATGATCCAGACTGATCATCCAACTCAGTAGCCTAATCCGGCTTTCTCTCCATAACCTTTGATCTCATTCACCCCAAGTGCTATATCCAGCCACCTCTTGAATACACTCAATGTTTTGGCATCAACTACTTCTTGTGGTAATGAATTCCACAGGCTCACCACTCTTTGGATGAAGAAATGTCTCCTCACTTCCGTCCTAAATGGTCTATCCCGAATCCTCAGACTGTGACCCCTGGTTCTGGACTCCCCTACGCTCGGGAATACCCTCTCTACATCTACTCTGTCTAGTCCTGTTAGAATTCATGCAACTTTCCACTTGCAAATTTGCTTTTAAAATTACAAGTTAGGTTTTGAAGTTTAAACTTATAGTTTTACAAGTAGGCTTACATTAACACTGCAACAAAGCTACTGTGAAAATCCTCCTGTCGCAACACTTCGGCACCTGTTCAGGTACACAAGGGAGAATTTAGCATGGCCAATGCATCTAATCAGCACATCTCTCGGACTGTAGGAAGAAATTGGAGCACCCAGAGGAAACCCACGCAGAGACAGAGAGAATGAGCAAACCCACACAGACGATGATCCAAGCGGGAATCGAACTCGGGTCCCTCGTGCTGTGAGGCAGCAGTGCTAACCACTATGCCACCATGCCGCAGTTTTCAGCTGAACAGAATACAGCTTTTTGAAGCAATTGTAGAATTTTGCAGTGCAAAGCTAGGCCATCCAATCCATTGTAGTGACAAGGAACCTGCCAGCAAAATCCCTCTGGGCTCTTGGTCCTTCAAATGCACCATTTATTAGGTTTTGTGTCTCTCCTACCCTCTTGGGCTTTACAAGGGTCAGACCGTCATCATATTTCCCCTCAATTCCCATCTAACCTTTCTACCTCACGCCCTAACTCTTTATCTCAAGTTCATAGAATCGTAGAATACCTAAACGCTGAAAGAGGCCATTCGGCCCATGGAGTCTGCACTGACAACAGTTCCACCCAGGCCCTATCACTGTAACCTCACATTTACCCCACTAATCCTTCTAATTGACGCATCCCAGGATACTCAGGGTTAATGTAGCATGGCTAATGCACCTAACCCACACGTCTTTGGAGCGTGGGGGGAAACCAGAGTGTCCGGAGAAAACCCAAGCAGACATGGGGAGAACATGCAGACTCCACACAGAAAGTGACCCGAGCCAGGAATCAAACCCAGGTTCTTGGAGCTGTGAGGCAGCAGTGCTAATCACTGTGCCACCCAAGTTACGGAGTCCCTAATTGAGGGAGAATCAAATTACTCACAGCACAGTTTTGATTTCAAATTACCACCACCACGAACGTAACAATTTAAAGGAATGGCAATATGCTGATATTCTGCAAAGATTTAACTGAAACTTTCTCCACCAGAAGCAATCTCAGGAGGTATAAAATCAGAGAAGTCACCCCCCCCCCCCCCCCCCCCCCGATAGGAAGGCACACTGCTGTGTATATTTGATTGGGCCAATGGGGGGGCCTTGCACTGCAATAACACACAAACAAATTTCCAACGTTCAGTCTGTCTGCCGATAAATGCTTTGGCTTGGACTTCTTCAGCCCGAGCCAATGATGATCTAAACAGGAACTGGGGCTCAAAAATAAAACATCTGAATTTAATTTCTCACTCCACAAAAGCTCAATTATTTTTCCAACAAACCTCCATTTGACTGGCATTTCATCACAACAGTGCAAGTCAGGTTTACACCCTGATTAGGTGCAACGATACAATCGCTGACTGCTCTCGATAAAACAACTGGAAAGTGATTTGAAAGTCAGGAAGCCTTACTACAACTGCACAGGGAATCTGTTAGGCCACACCTAGAATAGTGGACCTTATCCAGGGAAGAATGTACTTAACAGAGAGGCTGACTCCAGTTCCCATTTCTTGTGAGTGTTTGCCACAGCACAGAGCAGTGGGAAGGATCTAAGCAAAATCATGCATCATTTCCCTAACAAATTAAGTAACTTGGCATTAGAATCTGAAAGAAGGACCTTATTTATTTCATTGAATCCCTACAGTGCCAAAGGAGGCTATTCAGCCCATCAGATTTGCACAGACCACGATCCCACACAGGTCCTTTCCCTACAACCCCATACATTTACCCTGATAATTGCCCTGACACTAAGGGGCCATTTAACATAGCTAAATCCATCTGACCCGCACATCTTTCAGGCTGTAGAAGGAAACCGGATCTCCTGGAGGAAACCCATACAGAGATAGGGAGAAGGTGCAGACTCCACAGGGACAGTGATCCAAGCCGGGAACTGAACCCATGTCCTTGGCACTGTGAAGCAGCAGTGCTAACCACTGCAATTTGTAGCCCCTTCTCTGCATTGCTTCTCATTGGGTATGCAGCTTTCTCCCCTGCAAAGCTAGAAGAGATGCAGATAGCAACAGCCCAGAGCCGTCCGAAGTTTTCGCAATTTTATTAGAATATAAGAATCGTACAGAGCAAAAGGAGGCTGTTCAGCCCATTGAGTCTGAACCAATAACAACTCCACCCAGGCCTTATTCCTGTAACCTCACGTATTTACTCTGTCGGTCTCCTGACGCAAAGGGGCAATTTGCCTGATACCATTTTTAAAATCAACCAGTAAAACTGCTTGAAGCAAATGTTCCCCAACACGGAAATCCAAAGTTGAATGCTGATGACAATTGCCGTGGAAACGGAAAGACACTGCTGGCTCAGACGCTGCCTCCTTCAGATAGATTCACTCGCAGCGTGGGTTCAGGCAGAAAACACTCAGCAACAAACCCTCAGCTTCCCCACACGCCAAGGAACAGGAACAAAATTAAACTGGATTCAAAACGTCTCCGGAACTGCGAGATTGAATTGCTCCTTTCAAACTCCGTGCCACCTGCCCCATGTTGTAACTTTTCCCTGTCTCCAGCTGTGTGCTGGTCACGTACTGCCCCATCCAAATGAATTCATTGACTGGCACAACATATCACTTCTACATCCGTCGGTAGCATGTTAGCATATAGAAACATTAAAAAAATAGGGGAAGGCCGAGGCCATTCGGCCCTTCGAATCTGCCCTGGCATTCACAGAAACCCTATAGTGCAGAAGGAGGTCACTCAACCCATTGAGTCTGCACTGACCACAATCCCACCCAGGCCCTATTCCCATGACCCCACACATTTACTCTAACTAGTCCCCTTGACATCAGGGCTAATGTAGCATGACCAACCTGCACATCTTTGGAAACCAGAACCCCCGGAGGAAAATCATGCAGACACAGAGAGTGACCTAAACCAGGAATCGCACGCGGGTCACTGGCGCTGTGACACAGCGGTGCCAACCCCCTCACTACGATTACAGCTGATCATACAACACAATAGCCCGAATCTCCCCTTCCTCCCCAAATCCTTCGATTCCCCCATTGTCCCACGAACTACGTCTAATTCCTTCTTGAAAACAGAGGGGAATTTTCCTGCCCCACCCTCCACAGGAATTGTAGCAGGCGAGGGGAGGAGGGAGGAACCACGAGCACAGCTGGAAAATCCCACGCACAATGTTGTGTCCTCAATGCCTTTCTAGGTTGCTGAATCCCACAGGCTGACTGCTCTCTGAGTGAACATAGAACAATACAGCACAAACAGGCCCTTCGGCTCACGAGTTGCGCTGATCACATCTACCAATCCACAGACCTATCTATAACCCCCTATCCTATTCTTTTCCATCTACCCATCCAGAAGTCTCTTAAAAGACCCCAGTGAGTTTGCCTCAACAACATCCGACGGCAGTCGGTTCCATTCACTCACCACCCTCTGAGTGAAAAACCTACCCCTGACATCTCCTTTGTATTTGCTTCCCTGCACCTTAAATCTGTGTCCTCTCGTAGTGACCATTTCAGCTCGGGGAAATAGTCTCTGAGAGTCCACCCTATCTATTCCTCTCAACATTTTATAAACCTCTATCAGGTCGCCTCTCAACCTACGTCTCTCCAGTGAGAAGAGTCCCAGCTCCCTCAACCTATCTTCATTAGGCCTGCCTCCCAATCCAGGCAGCAACCTTGTAAATCTCCTCTGAACTCTCTCAATAGCCTCTACATCCTTCCTATAATGAGGCAACCAGAACTGCGCACAATACTCCAACTGGGGTCTGACAAGAGTCTTATAGAGCTGCATCATTACCTCTTGACTCCTAAACTCTATTGAGAGTGAAGAAGTTTCTCCTCATTTCACTCCTAAAAGTTTTACCCATACCCTGAGACTGTGACCCCTGGGGTACCTCAGGTAAAGCAGTATACTGGGGACTCTACAATTGGCACAGATATTGGCAGCGATATGATGAGAAACTCAGTCAGCATTAATATCCCCAATGAACATCCAGTGATCCACATGGGTGAAGGTCCAGCAAGTGATGCTCACTCAAATAATCTGCCAATATTGTGCTTTGTGCCTGGACATTGGTCACTTGGGGATGTGCCAGAGGATAGAACATAGAACATTACAGCACAAACAGGCCCTTCGGCCCACAAGTTGCACAGATCATATCCCTATCTACCAGGCCTATCTACAACCCTCAATCCCATTAAGTCCCATGTATGCATCCAGAAGTCTCTTAAAAGACCCCAACGATGAACCACAAAAGAATAATATTGCCAGAGAAACCAGGAAACGAAACATCTGCTTAAAATGCACCAAGCAAAATAAAATACTGATCTAAAGTTACACAATTAAATCTGCAGACAGGGACCCAGGAGTGAAAGATGCAACAAGCTGCATCATAAATACTGAATTTTCCTTGTTACATGACAGAAGTGTGCAATAAACCAGAATATGATGATTAAAAACAGCAGACTCACTTCCCCTCTCTTAAGCTATTCCCCACCCCACCACACCCACACTCGTTTTCTTGGAGATTTGCTAATTCACGCTGACTCCGGTTTGTAAGTTATTCTTTCAAGAAACAGAAACTAGAAGCAAGAGGAGGCATCTTTTTCTGTGAATTCAATGGAATTGGAAACATCAGAACTAGCAGCAGGAGTTTGGCCTTTCAATCCTGCTCCCCCATTCGTTACGATCACAGCTGAGTATCAAATTCACTATCCTGAGTCCCTGCTGATTTTACTCCAAGCCCACCGCACCTGTCCCTCCAACTGCCCAACTCCTGGCTCCCCTCCCTAAGAACCATCTCTTCACCAACCAATCACCATTGGTTGATTCATTGAGATGTGCCCATTGAGGCATTTCCAATTAGTGTCTGGTTAGCCAAGTCAAACCTTGTGGTTTGACTAAGCTCATTGCCACTTCATCATGGTGCAGCCCTTTGCTAACTAGATCAGGAGGGAGTTTGGAGTATTAGTCATAGACTGATAAACTATCCTGGCTATTCCAGGCACATGATGTGATGATGATGATGACGATGACTTAGATGATGACATCTGAAGGAGGAGCAACACTCCGAAAAGTTTAGACTACAAATAAACCTGTTGGGCTTTAATCTGGAGTTGAGGGACTTCCTACTATTCTGAACATCCACATGCATTTAGAATTTCAGTTTTCACAAGAAGATCAAAGCTTCAGAAATCAGCCAAATAGGGGGCAATCCTCCCACCGTAACACTACTCGGACCTTTGTAGCTGAGAAATAGCTCTGCCGTTCAGGGAATTAACTCAGCAAACGGTGAAATAAAACAGGAGCAGCCTACAGCTTTCCAACAATAATCAATAGTATTTGATTTGTTCGAAGCCTAAAGTTACAACACACTGAACTAACCGCCTCTCCCACCCCGCACCACAGGCAGTTCATAGGAGGTTCATTAGATTGATTCCAGAGATAAGGGGTTGGTCGTACGAGAGAAATTGAACAGTTTAGGCTTCTCTGGAATTAAGAATAATGAGGGAAGATCGAATTGAGGTACACAAGGTGATAAAAGGTATGGATAAAGTAGACACAGAGCGGATGTTTCCTCTTGTGGGGTATTCTAGGATGAGAGGTCACAGTTTTAGGATAAGGGGCAGCAAATTTAGAACAGAGTTGAGGAGAAACTACTTCTCCCAAAGGGTTGCGGATCTGTGCAATTCGCTCCCCCAAAGTGCAGTGGATGCTGAGGCAGTGAGTAAATTTGAGATAGAAAGATTTTTAGTTGGTAATGGGTTGAAGGGTGATGGGGAAAAGACAGGAAGGTAGGGATGAGGAGCATATCAGCAATGGTCGAATGGTGCAGCGAACTCAATGGGCTAAATGGCCTAATTCTGCTCCTATATCTTATGGACAGTCCTCGACCCTAGCCTACCAAACTGTCCTGGATTCACCCTCAGCAATTATGTCACTAGTATTGCAGAAGCAATGTTTCAAATTGGAAAATGTCGCCTCTTCAATACAATGCCTACAGGTTCCCCTCTGGGCTTTTTAAAACCACAGAATTCCTGCACTGCAGAAGAAGGCTATTCAGCCCATCAAGTCTGCAATCCCACCCAGGCCCTACTCCCGTAACCTCACATATTCACCCCAATCCCATGGATTTATGCATCCCGGGACACTAAGGGGCAATTTAGCGTGGCCGATGCACGTAACGCGCACATCTTTGGAGTGTGGGAAGAAAACAGAGGAAACCCATGGGGAGAATGTGCAAACTCCACTTGGTGACCCAACCCAGGAATTGAACTCAGGTACCTGGAACTGCGAGGCAGGAGTGCTGACTCACTGTGCCACAATAATATCAGCAAGTGTACCATACCTAGGATTGAATGTGTCCCCTAACCCTAATTAAACATTCTGGGTCAAACCCCCTGACAATTAACTGGCACCAATTTAACTGAGATTTCAGAATCCTCGGGGATTTAGCAGATAGGGAGCACAGTCTGAGCTCAACATCTCCAGCTGAAATGAAAACGTTCCAGATATGACAGAGCAGAACTTACCCCACTGCAGTTTATATTTTTTAAAGATTATTATTAATGCCACAAGTATGCTTACGTTAATACTGCAATGAAGTTAGTGAAAATCCCCTCATTGCCACACTCCAGTGCCTGTTCGGGGACACCGAGGGAAAATTTAGCATGGCCAATGCATGCTAACCAGCACATCTTTCAGACTGTGGGAGGAAACCAGAGCACCTACAGAGAATGTGCAGACTCCACACAGACAGTGACCCAAGCTAGCAATCAAGCCCAGGTCACCGGCACTGAAAGGCAGTAGTGCTAACCACTGTCCATTTTTGCTATCCAGCTTTCCAGCCTTTTGGCGAAGATCAAGCATCAGATCGAGCCCAAGATGGAGTGCAATGTCTCATCCTGTCAGCTTGATTAGGATTCAATTGAATTTTGAACTTGATGTTTGAAGCAAGCAAGAAATGGGCTTGAGATTGTGCAATCCACTCTGAGTATTGGCTTTGTAGTTTAAAGGATGAAGTTAAAGATTCATATATAAACAAAAAAAAAGAAACACAAGGTCAGTGTCACAATTGGAAGTTCTTGGTTACGACTGCTTTGAGAGTGGAAAATCATGTCTCACAAATTTGACTGAGTTTTTTGAAGGTGTAACCAAGAAGAGAGAAACGGGCAATGCAGGTGATGATGTCTATATGGACTTTAGCAAGGCCTTTGACAAGGTCCCACATAGTCAGTTGTTGTTAAAATTAAATCTCACGAGATCCAGGGTGAGGTATTTAAATGGATCCAAAATTGGCTTCTTGACAGAAGCCAGAGGGTAATTGTAGAGAATTGTTTTTCAAACTAGAGGCCTGGGACCAGCAGTGTGCCACAGGGATCAGTGCTGGGTCCACTGTAATTTGTCATTTATATTAATGATTTGGATGAGAATATCAGAGATATGATTAGTAAGTTTGCAGGTGACACTAAGATTGGTGCATAGTGGACAGTGAAGAAGGTTATCTCTGATTGCAACGTATTCGATCAATTGGGCCAGTGGGCTGATGAATGGCAGGAGAAGTTCAATTTAGACAAATGTGAGGTGATGCATTTTGGTAGATTGAATTAGGGGCAGGACTTACTCAGTTAATGGTAGGGCACTGGGGAAAGTTACAGAACAAAGAGATCTAGGGATACATGTTAATAGCTCCTTGAAAGTGGAGTCACAGATGGACAGAGTGGTGAAGAAGGCATTCGGTCAGAACATTGAATACAGCAGTTGGAAAGTCTTGTTAAAGTTGAACAAGACATTGGTAAGGCCACACTTGGAATACTGTGTGCAATTCTGGTCACCCTATTATAGAAAGGATATTATTAAGCTAGAAACAGTGTAGAAAAGATTTACTAGGATGCTACCAGGACTTAATGGATTGAGTTATAAGGAAAAATGAGATAGACTGGGACTTTCTTCTCTGGAAAATCGGAGGCTGAGGGGTGATCGTATAGAGGTCTATACAATAATAAATGACATAGATCAGCTAGATAGCCAATATCTTTTCCCAAAGGTAGGGGAGTCTAAAATAAGATGGCATAGTTTAAGGTGAGGGGGAAGAGATACAAAAGTGTCCAGAGGGACAATTTTTTCACACAGAGGGTGGTAAGTGCCTGGAATAAGCTGCCAGAGGTAGTACTGATGCGGGTACAATTTTGTCTTTTAAAAAGCATTTAGATAGTTACATGGGTATGATGGGTACAGAGATATTTAGGCCAAATGCAGGCAATTGGGACTAGCTTAGGGGTTTTAACAAAAGAGTAGATGAACAAGTTGGGCCAAAGGGCCTGTTTCCATGCTGTAAACCTCTATGACAGCTGCCAAGCTGAAACAACACTTGATAAAACAGAGAATAAATCCGTACAGGGTGGACATTATTAAAAAGCAGCAACAAACCATCTCCATCCCTGCCACATTTCCTGTGACAATGCTGACTGCACTGAGTGTCAGGAGCACTATTCGAGTGAGGATACACAGCTGAGACAGAACCAGTCCTCACCAGATATCCACATATTCCTCTGCTGGTGTCATGGCAACAGCAGCAATTCTCCCCACTCTTGCCCAAGGACAAGTGAAGAAGAGACTGACAGAAGTCAGGAAGGCAAACATTTGCAAGGGTGGGAGGGAAAAAGAGCAGGCCAACAGGACTGACTGGGTGGCTCTTTCAAGCGGCAGCATGGGTACAATGGGCCGAATGGCCTCCTCCTGTCCTGTACGATTCCACGAGGAGGTCTGGTTGCAATTCCTTCTCTCCCCTGTTTTCTATTCTTATTCCTCACTTTTCAATAGCTGAGTGAGGCACAGATTAGGCTGTCACACGAGGCAAAGTCAAGGGGAAGAAAGGCCCAACAGCAGCCAGCCAACACTTCAAGCATTTGGCAAGGAACAATAAGAGAAGAATATCAGACAAGTGAGACTAAGTGAAGAAAAAATGTCACACTGACCCTTTCCTCTTTACTAAGAGTTGGCTGTGCCCATGAGGACGCATGGTGGCATTGTGGTTAGCACGACTACCTCACAGAACCAGGGACCTGGGTTCAATTCTGGTCTCAAGTCACTGTCTGTGTGGAGTCTGCACATTCTACCCGTGTCTGTATGGGGTTTCCTCCAGGTGCTCCAGTTTTCTCCCATGATCCAAAGATGTGCGGGTTAGATGATTTGGCCATGCTAAATTGTTCTTTCGTGTCCCAAGGTGTATAGGTTACAGGAATTAGCAGGGTAAATATGTAGGGTTATGGGAATAGACCTGGATGGAGACGGATGTAGCCCAACCCATCATGCAAACTAGCCTCCCATCCATTGACTCTGTCTACACTTCCGGCTGCCTCGACAAAGCAGCCAGGCATTATTAAGGATCCCATGCAAATAGTGTGACATGAACCCAAGATCCCGGTTGAGGCCGTCTTTATGCATGCGGAACTTGGCTATCAGTTTCTGCTCAGCGACTCTGCACTGTCATATGTCGTGAAGGCTGCCTTGGAGAACGTTTGCCCAAAGATGAATGCCCGTGACCGCTGAAGTGTTCGTCAACAGGAAGAGTTCATCATCCACCAGGTATACGGTACATACTCTTGCAACTCGGCTAACATTCACTACCTGATACGCTGCAGGAAAGGATGTCCCGAGGCATGGTACATTGGAGGCCATGCAGACACCATAACAACAGATGAATGAACACAGCTGGGCAATCACCAGGCAAGACTGTTCTATTTGTAACCCCTATGACTTACCAGGACTTGCAACATCTCACTTACTGTCCTGTCTGGAGACAATACACACCTCTTTAACCTATGCTTAATGCTATCTCCACACACATCATCTGCACCTTTAAGGCTTGATTAGCTGTAAAGCATTCTAATTGGTATTCTGTAAACTGAGCGTGTGCCTTTACATGCTCTGTTTGTGATCAGAACTCCCCACTCACCTGACGAAGGGGAAAAGCCCCGAAAGCTAGTGGCGTTTGCTACCAAATAAACATGTTGGACTTTAACCTGGTGTTCTGAGACTTCTTATTGTGTTCAAATCCCACAACAGCAGCTGCTAGAATTTAAATTCAATTAATAAAAATCTAGAACTGTCAACTAGTCCAAGGACGTGCAGGTTAGATGCACTGGGCATGCTAAATGCTCTCTCAATGTACCCGAACAGGCACCGGAATGTAGCCACTAGAGAATTTCACAGTAACTTCACTGCAGTGTTAATGTAAACCTACTTGTGACTAATAAACAAACTTTAAGTTTAGTTTTAGTCTCAGGAATGGTGACCGTGAAACCATTGTCGATTGTTGGAAAAACCCGTCTGGTTCACTCATGTCCTTGAGGGAAGGAAGTCATCCGTCCTTAGCCTGTCTAACCCAGACCCACAGCAAGGTGGTTGATTCTTAACTGCCCTCTGTAACAGCTGAACAGCCGCTCAGTTCTAGGGCAATTAGGGATGGGCAACAAATTTTGACCTTGCCAGTGATGCACATTTTTTCTTATTCATTCTGGGGATACGGGCTGGCCAGCATTTATTGCCCATCCCTATTTACCCATGAAAGAGTATAGATAATAAATTAAAATGTTGCAGGCAGGAACAGAAAATAATCAGAAAAACTAATGGAACGCTGGTGCTTATAATTGACAGGACTAGAGAACAAAGCTTCAGCTACACAAAGCCCTGGTTAGACCACACCTGGAGTTACCATCAGCAAGTCTGGACATCATACTGTTGTGTCTTTATAGTGATGTAAAAGCACCAATCACTCCTTAGTGATTGCATAAACATCATGTGAGTTCATTTATTTAAAATAGGTACCTGGGAACAGATCCACATCGATAAAAAGCTTGAGAACATCAACAGCAGGGCTGCGTTTCATGCGCATACCAGAACTGAGGCTTGAACACATGATACACTTGCCTTTCAAAGAACAAAGAACAAAAAACAGCACGGGAAACAGGCCCTTCGGCCCAACGAGCCCGCGCCACCACCCCGATGTTCCCATGTCTACCTGCAATCCTTGTCCATGTTTATAGATCTATGGATTAAAAACCAAATTTGAGACAATTTAGGGAGAATTTGTTTTGCCAATTAGCCTAAGAGCACATCTTTGGGATGTGGGAGGAAACCGGAGTACCCGGCAAAAACCCACACAAGCACGGGGAGAATGCGCAAACTCCCAGAGACACAGACCCAAATCCTTGTATCTGCACAGCACAGTGATAGAACATAGAACATTACAGCGCAGTACAGGCCCTTTGGCCCTTGATGTTGCGCTGACCAGTGGACCCTCTAACCTAAACTATTCCAATATCATCCATATGCCTATCCACCGAACATTTGAATGCCCCCAAAGTAGGCGAGTCCACAACTGCTGCAGGCAGGGCATTCCACGCTCTCACCACCCTCTGTGTAAAGAACCTGCCTCTGACATCCGTCCTATAACTACCACCTCTTAATTTAAAGTTATGTCCCCTCGTGTTGGTCATCACCATCCGAGGAAAAAGGCTCTCACTATCCACCCTATCCAATCCCTTGATCATCTTATACGCCTCAATTAGGTCACCGCGTAACCTTCTTCTCTCTAATGAAAATAACCTCAGGTCCCTCAGCCTTTCCTCATAAGGCCTTCCCACCATACCAGGCAACATCCTGGTAAACTTCCTCTGCACCCTTTCCAATGCTTCCACATCTTTCTTATAATGCGGCGACCAGAACTGTACGCAATACTCCAAGTGCGGCCGCACCAGAGTTTTGTACAGTTGTAACATAACCTCACGGCTCCTAAATTCAATCCCTCTACCAATAAAAGCTAACACACCGTACGCCTTCTTAACAACTTTATCAACTTGGGTGCCAACTTTCAAAGAGCTATGTACTTGTACCCCAAGATCCCTCTGCTCGACAACGCTATTAAGGGTCCTTCCATTAACCCTATATTTCATATGCCTGTTATTCCTACCAAAGTGAATCACCTCACACTTATCCGTATTGAATTCCATTTGCCACCTCACGGCCCAGCTCTGCAACCTATCTATGTCCCTCTGCAAACTGTAACATCCATCCTCGCTATCTACAACTCCCCCCACTTTGGTATCGTCAGCAAATTTACTAATCCAACCCTCTACACCCTCATCTAGGTCATTTATAAAAATGACAAACAGCAGTGGCCCTAAAACAGATCCTTGAGGAGCATGCATTCGGCAGGTGGTGCGAGGACAGCTCTTGGATGTTGATTCATGGGTTGCCTGGTGCTTCATGTCGTAAATGAGTGCTTTATCTGGACCATCTGAAGGGCACCATGACAGCTCAGTGACTATCGCTGTAGCTGTGCAGACACTTGGAATTGGGCCGGTGTCTGCGGGAGTTTGCGCGTTCTCCCCGTGGTTGCGTGGGTTTTCTCCGGGCGCTCCGGTTTCCTCCCACATCCCAAAAATTCGCTCTTAGGCTGATTGGGAAACAAATTGACCCTATATTGAGATTCTTCCATATTAGGAATCACCAAAAATTAGAATAAGAAAATGGAATTGTTACTATAAAGTTATGACGGCGGCGCGGGCTCATTGGGCCGAAGGGCCTGTTTCCCGTGCTGTGTTGCTCTTTGCACCACTTGTAACTGCACTCCAGGTTGAATATTTCCCATCAACCACCACCCTCTGTCTTCTATCAGCTAGCCAATTCCTAATCCAAACTGCTAAATCACCTTCAATCCCATGCATCTGCACTTTCTGCAGTAGCCTACCATGGGGAACCTTATCAAACGCTTTGCTAAAATCCATATACACTACATCAACTGCCTTACCCTTATCTACCTCTTTGGTCACCTCCTCAAAAAACTCAATAAGGTTTGTGAGGCACGACCTACCCTTCACAAAACCGTGCTGACTATCCCTAATCAATTTATTTCTCTCTAGATGCTTATAAATCCTATCCCTTATAATTCTTTCCAAGACCTTGCCCACAACAGAAGTCAGGCTCACCGGTCTATAATTTCCAGGATGGTCCCTACTCCCCTTTTTGAACAAAGGGACAACATTTGCCATCCTCCAGTCTTCCGGCACTATACCTGTAGCTAACGACGACATGAAGATCAAAGCCAAAGGCTCTGCAATCTCCTCTCTAGCCTCCCAGAGAATCCTAGGGTAAATCCCATCTGGCCCAGGGGACTTATCAATTTTCATACCCTCAAGATTCGCTAACACCTCCTCCTTATGAACCTCAATCCTACCCAGTCTACACCTGGTATCGCAGTATTCTGCCCGACAACACTGTCTTTCTCCTGCGTGAATACTGACGAAAAATACTCATTCAGTGTCTCTCCTATCTCCTCAGGCTCCACGCACAATTTCCCACTGCTATCTGTGACTGGCCCTAATCTTGCCCTAACCAATCTTGATAGTCACTGAGCTGTCGCGTTGTCCATCAAATGGTCCAGGTCAAGCTACACTAACGACGTGAAGCACTAGGATACTCTCGAAAAAAAATCCAAGAGCAGCCAGTGATGTCATGCTGCTACCTCTTAAAGATACGTTGCATCCCGGATGTCTGGCCTTGGAGGAAGTATAGAACTGATCCACCAGAATGATACCTGGACTTCAAACTTTATATTAAACTTTATTCATAGTGTCACAAGTAGACTTACATTAACAGTGCAATGGAGTTACTGTGAAAATTCCCTAGTCGCCATACTCCGGCGCTTGTTCAGGTCAATGCACGTAACCAACACATTTTTCGGACTGTGGGAGGAAACAAGAGCACCAGAAGGAAACCCATGCAGACATGGGGAGAACATGCAAACTCCACACAGACAACAAACCCGAGTCCCTGGTGCTGTAAAACAGCAATGTTAACCACTGTGCCACCCCCGTGACTAGAGATTACACAAACTAGAGTTGATATTCCCAGGAATTTAGAATCTTAAGGGATGATTTGATAGAAATTTTCAAGATATTTAAGAGAACCGAAAAGGTGAATAAAGAGAATTACTTCCACAGGTCAGTGCTCTTTAGGCAAAGTCTAAAAATCTTTCAGGAGTAAAATCTGAAAACATTTGTTCAAAGGATGGGAGAAATGTGGAACTCTCTTCCTTAAATGGCTATTGATACTGGGAATATTGTTAAGTTCAAACTGGAGATTGACCGAGTGTTGTTAAGGGATATGGGGCAAAGGTGGGTCCATGGGCCTAGATCACTGATCAGCTGTGATTTCTCTACTGAATGGTGGAACAGATTGGATTGGGTTGAGTGGGTAGATTTCCAGAAGGCCTTTGACAAAGTGCCGCATAGGAGACTGTTAAGTAAGTTAAAAACCCACGGTGTCAAGGGCAAAATCCTGGCAATGGATAGAGGATTGGCTGACTTGCAGATGGCAGACAGTGGGAATAAAGGGGTCTTTATCAGGGTGGCAGCTGGTGACTTGAGGTGTACCTCAGGGGGCAGTGCTGGGACCACAACTTTTCACTTCATACATTCATGATTTGGAGGAAGAAACTGAAGGCACTGTTGTTAAGTTTGCAGATGATACAAAGATATATAGAGGGACAGGTAGTATTGAGGAAATGAGGAGGGGGGGCTGCAAAAGGATTTGGACAGAGTGAGCAAAGAAGTGGCAAATGGAACATGATGCAGAAAAGTGTGAGGTTATGCACTTTGGAAGGAGGAATGAGGCATAGACTATTTTCTAAATTGGAAAATGCTTAGGAAATCAGAAACACAAAGGGACTTGGTCGTCATTGTTCAAGATTCTCTTAAGGTTACCGTGCAAGTTTAGTCGGCAATTAAGAAAGCAAACGTAATGTTAGCATTCATGGCAAGAGGCCAAGAGATGTATTTCCTTGGCTATAAAAGGCTCTGGTCAGATTCCGTTTGGAGTAATGAGAGTAGTTTTGGACCCCGTATGTAAGGAAGGATGTGCTGGTCTTGGACAGGATTCAAAGGAGGTTGATCCCTGGAATGAAGAGCTTGTCATATGAGGAACAGTTGAGAACTCTGGATGTGTGCTTGTTGGAGTTTAGAAGGATGAGGAGGGATTTTATTGATACTTAAAGGATACCAAGACATCCGGATAGTGTGGACATGGAGAGTTTGTTTCCACTGATAGGAAAAACTAGAACAGAGGGGTGCAACCTTAGGCTAACGGGACAATCCTTTAAAATAGAGATGAGGAGGAATTTCTTCAGAGAGTGGTAAATCTGTGGAATTCTTTGCCACAGAAGGTGGTGGAGGCCAGATCATTGAATGTCTTTAAGAAACAGATACATAGGCTCTTGATTAATAAAGGATTAGGAGTTAAAGAAGTCAGGAAAATGGGGTTAAGAAAAATATCAGCCAGAATTTGAAGTGGACCAGCTGTATAAATATTGTGACTATAAAAGCAGGTCAGAGATTGGGAACACTGTGGCAAGTAACTCACTTCCTGACTTCTCAAAGCCTGTCCACCATCTACAAGGCAAAAGTCAGGAGTGTGATGGAATACTCTCCATTTGGCCAGTGCCTTTGCTCATGTGTCTGCAATATCAGCCTGAAGTCAGCTGTGAATTTACCTCCTTACTCCTGGGTGAGCTTCATCAGTTAATAGGCAAAATGCATTCTGCTGCCTGAAGGAATGAACTTGTTCAGGTTACAGTGTGTGCAGACCGATACAGTGATCTGAAAATAAATCATCAATTAGGGTGACACAGTGGTTAGCACTGCTACCTCCAAGTACCGCAGACCCAGGTTCAATTTTTTTATTCATTTGTGGGACATGCTGGCCAGCGTTTATTGCCCATCCCTAGTTGCCCTCGGAGGGGTAGTTGAGAGTCAGCTGAGTCAATACAGGCTGTGGCTCTGGAGTCACATGTAGGCCAGGCCAGGTAAAGAAGGCAGATTTCCTTCCCTAAAGGACATTAGTAAACCAGATGGATTTTTCCAACAATCGACAATGGTTTCATGGGCATCAGTAGATTCTTAACTCCAAATATTTTTTATTGAACTCAAATTCCACCAGCTGCCGCGGCGGGATTCGAGCCCGGGTCCCCAGAACATTAGCTGAGTTTCTGGATTAAAGTCTAGAGATAATGCCATAAGAATGTTACCTCCCCTTAACTTATTCTTTCATGGGATGTGGGAGTCACTGGATTTAGAACATAGAACACTACAGCACAAACAGGCCCTTCGGCCCACAAGTTGTGCCGAACACATCAAAACCTACCCAGCCATAGACCTATCTATAACCCCCAATCCCATTGGATCCCATATCCTCATCCAGAAGTCTTTTAAAAGACCCCAGCGAGTTCGCCTCGACCACCACCGACGGCAGCCGATTCCATTCACTCACCACCCTCTGAGTGAAAAAACTTTCCCCTAGCATCCCCTCTGTACTTGCTTCCCTGCACCTTAAATCTGTGCCCTCTCGTCGCGACCATTTCAGCCCTGGGAAATAGTCTCTGAGAGTCCACCCTATCTATTCCTCTCAACATCTTGTAACCTCTATCAGGTCGCCTCTCAACCTTCGTCTCTCCAGGGAGAACAGTCCCAGCTCCCTCAACCTGTCTTCATAAGGCATGCCTCCCAATCCAGGCAACATCCTCATAAATCTCCTCTGCACCCTTTGAATAGCTTCCACGTCCTTCCTATAGTGAGGCGACCAGAACTGTGCACAGTACTCCAAGTGTGGTCTGACAAGGATCCTATAAAGCTGCAGCATTACCTCCTGACTCCTGAACTCAATCCCTCGATGAATGAAGGCCACATCCTCCACCTGGGAGGCCGATTTGAGAGTCTTATGGACCCGGACCCCAAGATCCCTCTGCTCTTCCACACAGCTAAGACTCCTACTTTTGATAGTGTACTCATTCATCCCATTGGATCTGCCAAAATGGGCCACAACACATTTATCCGCGTTGAACTCCATCTGCCACTTCTCCGCCCAGTCTTGCGTCCTGTTGATGTCATGCTGCAACTTCTGATATCCCTCCAGACCATCCACAACACCACCGACCTTCGTGTCATCGGCGAACTTACTCACCCATCCCTCCACTTCCTCATCCAGGTCATTTATGAAAATGACAAACAGCAAGGGTCCTAGAACAGATCCCAGGGGCACTCCACTGGTGACCGACCTCCATGCAGAAAAAGAGCCATCCACAACCACACTCTGCCTTCTGCAGGCAAGCCAGTTCTGGATCCACAAGGCCAAAGCCCCTTGGATCCCATGGCCTCTCACCTTCTCAAGAAGTCTTGCATGTGGGACCTTGTCAAATGCCTTGCTGAAGTCCATGTACACCACGTCTACTGCTCTTCCTTCGTCAATGTGTTCAGTCACATTTTCGAAGAACTCAATTAAGCTCGTAAGGCACGACCTGCCTTTTACAAAACCATGCTGACTATTTCTAATCAACCTAAACTTCTCCAAATGCTCGTAAATCTTGTCCCTCAGAAGCCTCTCCATCAGCTTACCAACCACTGAGGTCAGACTCACCTGTCGGTAATTTCCAGGACTATCCCTGTTCCCTTTCTTGAAAATAGGGACCACATCCGCAATCCTCCGGAACCTCTCCCATCTCCATCGACGACACAAAGATCATCGCCAGGGGCTCTGCAATGACATCCCTCACCTCCCACAATAACCTGGGGTACATCCCATCTGGTCCAGGAGACTTGTCTATCTTGATAGCATTTAAAAGTTCTAACACATCCGCTTCCTTAATACCTACATACTCAATCTTTTCAGTCTGCTGCAAACTTGTAGTGCATCCTCCCAGATCACTTTCCACCGTGAATACTGAGGCAAAGTACTCATTAAGCACCTCTGCCATTTCTTCCGGTTCCATACAGACTTTCCCCCTTCACCTTTTATAGGTCCTATCCCTTCTCTTCTCATCCTTTTATTTTTCACATATTTGTAGAAGGCCTTGGGATTCTCCTTAATCCTACCAGCCAAGGCCTTCTCATGACCCCTTCTGGCTCTCCTAATTTCCTTTTTAAGCTCTCTTCTATAAGCCTTATACTTCTCTAGATCCCCAACATCTCCTAGCTCTTTGAACCTTTTATACACCAACAAATGGGCAACAAATGCTGGTCTAGCCAGCGACACCCGCATCTGGTAAATAAAGGTTGAAAAAATTTACCCGTGTGAAAGTTGCCATAACATGGGGAAATGGTTTGGAGGGCAGAAGTGGGGGGGAAAAGAGCAGGAGAGAAAGCATTTGATCTGGAAAAGGCAACGTTACAATCCCTTCTGAGCTTGTTTCTTGCTGGTTCTAAGTTATTACTCCACACTTTTAATTTTGAAGTGCTAAGTCCTCTCCAATACCATCATTGCTGCAACGGTTTCATAAAACAAGTGACAGCGCATCGAAATACCGCTGAAAACAAACGAGTAAAAATACACATCAACAGTTGCTGAAAAACGCAAACAAAAAACGATGCCCCGTTAAAGAAGCTGGAATAGCCAACTGCTTCATTTCACTTTCATCATATCATCAACTGCATATTTCCAGGAGGTTTGTTTTGTTAAAAACAGCTGTTACTGGCAGCACAGTGGTTAGCACTGCTACCTCACAGCGCCAAGGACCCAGGTTCGATTCCCAGCTTGGGTCATGTTCTCCCCATGCCTGCATGGGTTTCCTCCGGGTGCTATGGTTTCCGCTCACACTCCAAAGATTAGGTGGATTGGCCACGCTAAATTGACCCTCAGTATCAGGGGGATTTGCAGAAATAAACATGTGGGATTACAGGATAGGGCCTGGATGGAATTGTATCAGTAGGACTTGATGGGCCAAATGGCCTCCTTCTGCACTGTAGGGATTCTATGACTCCAATTTTATTTTCTTCTGTATATTAAAACTTAAAAAAACAAAATGAAACCATTGGGAAATTTCACTGCTGCTTGAAGATTGATGTTGTAATCAGAGACCGATCCAGCACTGCTCAGTAGGCACACAACACGGTATTTACAGGAGGAACCAGGACTCCGACTGAAATCAAACCGGGGTGATTTGGTCAACATCAGAAAAGGCAGCAATCAATGCTCAGAGATAGACACTACATCTATAGACACACACAGAATAGAGGGAGAGACACACACACACATACAGACAGGGACGCTGCGACACACACACGCGCGCCCAGGGACGCTGCGACACACACGCGCGCCCAGGGACGCTGCGACACACACGCGCGCCCAGGGACGCTGCGACACACACGCGCGCCCAGGGACGCTGCGACACACACGCGCGCCCAGGGACGCTGCGACACACACGCGCGCCCAGGGACGCTGCGACACACACGCGCGCCCAGGGACGCTGCGACACACACGCGCGCCCAGGGACGCTGCGACACACACGCGCGCCCAGGACGCTCGACACACACGCGCGCCCGGACGCTGCGACACACACACACGCACAGACAGAAGGAGACAACACACACACAACGCACACACAGACAGGGAGACACACACACACACACAACAGACAGGGAGACACACACACACAACCGCACAGACATACAGGAGACACACACACACACGCACAGACAGACAGGGAGACACACACACACACGCACAGACAGACAGGGAGACACACACACACACGCACAGACAGACAGGGAGACACACACACACACGCACAGACAGACAGGGAGACACACACACACACGCACAGAAAGACAGGGAGACACACACACACACGCACAGACAGACAGGGAGACACACACACAAACGCACAGACAGACAGGAGACACACACACACACGCACACACACACAGACAGACACACACACACACGCACAGACAGACAGGGAGACACACACACACACGCACAGACAGACAGGGACACACACACACACACGCACAGACAGACAGGGAGACACACACACACACGCACAGACAGACAGGGAGACACACACACACACGCAAAGACAGACAGGGAGACACACACACACACGCACAGAACAGACAGGAGACACACACACACAACCGCACGACAGACAGGACACACACACACACCCACACGACAGACAGGGAGTACACACACACACACCACAGACAGACAGGGAGAAACACACACACGCACAGACAACAGGGAGACACACACACACACCCACACACACAGAACAGGGAGACACACACAACCACAGACAGACAGGGGACACACACACAAAGACACACAGACAGACACACACAACACACCAGACGGAAAGGGAGACACACACACACACACACAGACGACAGGGAGACACACACACACAGAACAGACAGGAGACACACACACAAACACAAGACAGACAGGGACACACACCACACAGACGGACACACACAACACAGACGGAGACACACACACACAGACGGAGACACACACACACGACGAGACACACACCACACACACAGGGAGACACACACACAGACAGACAGGGAGACACACACACACAAAACAGACAAGGAGCACACACACAGACAGACAGGGAGACACACACACAGACAGACAGGGAGACAGACACACCAGACAACAGGGAGCACAGACACACACAGACAGACAGGGAGACAGACACACACACAGAAAGACAACAGGGAGAAAACACACAGAAAGACAGACGGGAGACACACACAGACAGACGACAGGGATACACACACAAAGACAGACAACATGGAACACACACACAGACGCAGACGGAGACACACACAACAGAAGACAGGGACACACACACAGCAGAACAGACAGGGACCACACCACAAAGCAACAGGGAGACACCACACACAGACAGTGAAGACACACACACACAGACAGGGAGACCACACCACAAGACAGGAGAACACACACACACAACACACAGAAGGGAACCACCCAAGACAGACAGACAGGGAGACAACACCCAGACAGACGACAGGGAGACACACACACACACAGACACAACAGGGAGACACACACACACAAACACACAACACATACAGGGAGACACACACACACACACACACACACAAACAGGGAGACACACACACAAACCACAGACAGAAAGGGAGACACACACACACACACAGACAGACAGGGAAGACACACACACAACAAACAGACAGACATGGAAGACCACACAAACACACACGACGACAGGGAAACACACACAAACACACACACATACAGACAGGGAGACACACACACACACAGAACAGACAGGAGACACACAAACACACCAGACAGACAGGAACACACACACACAGACAGGGACAACACACAACACAGAGGGAGACACACACACAGAACAGACAGGAACACACACCAGACGACAGACGACAGTGAACCAACAGACAGACAGGGAGACACCACAGCAGACCGGAGACACACCAGACAGACAGACGGGAGACACACAGACAGACAGGGAGAAACACACACACCGACAGACAGGGAGCACACACCACACCGACAGACGGAGAACACACACACACACCGACAGACAGGGAGACACACACCACCGACAGACAGGAGACACACACACCCGACAAACAGGGACACCACACACCGACAGACAGGGAGACACACCACACCGACAGACAGGAGACACAAACACACCGACGAAGGAACAACACCACCGACAGACATGGAGACAACCACACCCGACAGACAAGGGAGACACAAACACAACGAAAGACAGGGAGACCACACACACGACAGACAGGGAGACACACACACAACACACGACAGGAGACACCACAACCACCAACATACAGGATACACACACAACACACACAGACAGGGAGACACACAACACACACACGACAGGAAAACACACACACAAACAGACAGGAGCGCACACACATACAGACAGACGTTAGAACGCACACACGAAGACAGACAGACAGGAGAGACACACACACACACACAGAGAGACAGGGACACACACACACAGACACACACACACACCAGACAGACAGGAGAGACACACACACACACACAGACAGACAGGAGACAACACACACACACACACACACACAGGAGGAGAGGGAACACAGACAGGAAGAGAGAGAAGACACACACACACACACACACACACAGACAGGGAAAGAGACACACACACACACACAGACACAGGAAGACACACAACACACAGACAGGGAGGGAGACACACACACACACACAGACAGACACACCACACACACACAGGAGAGAGAGAGACACACAAAGAGAGGAGGGACACACACACAACAGACAGGACAGACAGGGAACAACAGACACACACACAGAGAGACAGAGAGACACCAGACAGGGAGACACACACACACACACACACGAGGAGAGACACCACACACACACACAGACAGAGAGACAGACACACACACACACACAGACACCACACCACACACACAGAGAGAGAGAGGGACACACACACAAGAGAGACAGGGAGACACACACACAGACGACAGGGAGACACACACACACACAGAGGGGAGACACACACACACACAGACAGGAGAGACACCACACACACACAAGACAGAGAGACAACACACACACACAGAGAGAGGAGACACAGAGACCAGACAAACCAACACACACAGACAGAGAGAAACACACACACAAGACACAGACACACACACACACACAGACAGGGAGACACACACACACACAAGACACACACACAACAAGAGAGAGAGAGACACACACACACACAGAGAGAGGGAGACACACACACACACACACAGACAGAAGAGAGACACACACACACACAAGACAGGAGAGAGGGACACACACACCACAGACACACAACAGACGACAGACAGGGACACACACACACACAGACACACACACACACACAGAGAGGGAGAGAGGACACACACACACACCAGACAGGAAGACTACACACACACACAGACAGGGACACACACACACACACACAACAGGAGACACACACACACACACGACAGGGAGACACACAACACAGACAGGGAGACAGGGAGACACACACACAGACAGGAGACACACACACACAACAGACAACAGAGAAGACACACACACACAGACAGACAGGGAGACACCACACACAGACAGGGAGACACACACACACAGACAGACAGGGGACACACACACACACACAGACAGGGAGACACACACACACACAGCGGGAGACACACACAAACAAACAACAGGGAGAAAACAACACACACAGACAGTGAGCACACAACACACATACAGGGAGACACACACACACACCAGACAGGAGACACACAAACACACGACAGGGAGAGACCACACACACACAGACAGGAGAGACACACACACACAGACAGGGAGAACACACAACACCGACAGGGAGAGAACACACACACAGACAGGGAGACACACACACACAGACAGGGAGAGACAAACACACAGACAGACAGGGAGACACACACACAGACAGACAGGGAGACACACACACAGACAGACAGGGAGACACACACACACAGACAGACAGACAGGGAGACACACAAACGGACAAGGACAGGGACAGCAAGACACACACATACATACACACAACTGAGGGACAGGGACACACACACTCAGGGACAGGAACAGGGACACACACGGCCAGGGACACACACACTGAGGGACAGGAACAGGGACACACACGGCCAGGGACACACACGGCCAGGGACAGGGACACACACACTCAGGGACAGGAACAGGGACACACATGGCCAGAGACACACACAGAGGGACAGGGGCACACACACTCTGGGGCAGGGCCAGGGACACACACGGCCAGGGGCACACACACTCAGGGACGGGGACAGAGGCACACACGGCCAGGGACAGGGACAGGGGCACACACACTCAGGGACAGGGGCAAGGACAGGGGCACACACACTCAGGGACAGGGACATGGACAGGGGCACACACACTCAGGGACAGGGACAGGGACACACACAGGGGGACAGGGGCACATACGGCCAGGGGCGCACACACTCAGGGACAGGGGCAGGGGCAGGGGCAGGGGCAGGGGCACCCACACTCAGGGACAGGGCAAGGACAGGGGCACACACACTCATGGACAGGACAGGGACAGGGGCACACACACCCGGGACAGGACAGGGACACCACAGGGGACAGGGGCACAACGGCCAGGGCGCACACACTCTGGGACAGGGCAGGGGCAGGGGGCACACCACTCTGGGACAGGACAGGGGCACACACACCAGGGACAGGGACGGGGCACCACACTCAGGGACAGGACAGGGGCACACACACTAGGGACAGGGACAGGGGCACACACACTCTGGGACAGGGACAGGGGCACACACGCTAGGGACAGGGACAGGGGCACACACAGTCAGGGACAGGGACAGGGGCACACACGGCCAGGGACAGGGACAGGGGCACACACAGCCTGGGACAGGGACAGGGGCACACACGGCCAGGGACAGGGACAGGGGCACACACACTCTGGGACAGGGACAGGGGCACACACAGTCTGGGACAGGGACAGGGGCACACACAGCCAGGGACCAGGGACAGGGGCACACACACTCTGGGACAGGGACAGGGGCACACACGGCCAGGACACACTCTGGGACAGGGGCCACAGGGGCACACACACTCTGGGACAGGGACAGGGGCACACACACTCTGGGACAGGGACAGGGGCACACACACTCTGGGACAGGGACAGGGGCACACACACTCTGGGACAGGGACAGGGGCACACACACTCTGGGACAGGGACAGGGGCACACACACTCTGGGACAGGGACAGGGGCACACACACTCTGGGACAGGGACACACACTGAGACACCGATACAGGGACAGGGGCACACACTAGTACACACATACTTCCAGTATCACAATATTGAAAACTAACACGTTGTTAGATCACAAAAATAAATCAAGTACCTTTATCGAATTGAGACTTTATTTCCCTCTACTTTTAGCTCACCATTTCCAGCGTTCCCTCTTTTTATTTCAGACTTCCAGCAGCTGCTGCATTTTGATTTCATATCACAAAGGTCCTCAGTGAACGCAATGGAAAATACTCATTCTGGGCCACTGTTTGGACCCAGTACCATTTGGGGTAGATCCCAGGGTTCTGCTCCCAGCTACACTGCAGGATACGGATTTCGGAAAATCAGACCGTGCAATTCATGAGAAATTCTAGCCAAGAGCAAAAGGACCACTGGGAGAATCCAGCCTCACCTATAATGTAGCATGTGATAGAATGATAGAGAATTTGGTTTATTAGCGTGCGAACAATAATCTCTCCCTCAATGTCAACAAAATGAAGATCATCATCGACTTTAAGAAGCACGAAAGAGAACATGCCCCTGTCTGCATCTACAGGGACGAAGGAGAAAGGATCAAGGGCTTCAAATTTTTGTGTACCAACAATCTCTCCTCGTCCCCCCATGCTGACACTGTAGAAGCCCAGTGATTCCTCTACTTCCTCAGAAGACTAAGGAAATTTGACATGTCAGCTACAGCTCTCACCAACTTTTACAGATGCACCATAGAAAGTGTTCTTTCTGGTTGTGCCACAGCTTGGTATGGCTCCTGCTCTGCCCAAGAGAGCATGGAACCAGAAAAGGTCATGAATATAGCTCAATCCATCCAGCCTCCCATCAACCGAATCATAAGAGGTTTACAGCATGGAGACAGGCCTTTCGGCTTAACTTGTCCATGCCGCTCTTTTTTAAAACCCCTAAGATAATCCCAATTGCCCACATTTGGCCCATATTCCTTCATAAACATCTTACCTATGTAACTATCTAAATGGTTTTTAAAAGACAAAATTGTACCCGCCTCACTACCACATCTGGCAACTTATTCCATATACTCATCACCCTCTGCGTGTGAAAAAATTGCCCCTCTGGTCACTTGTGTATCTCTCCACTCTCACCTTCAACCTATGCCCTTTAGTTTTAGACTCCCCTACGTTTAGGAAAAGATATTGACTATCTAGCTGATGTGTACCCCTCATTATTATATAGACCTCTATAAGATCACCTCTCAATCTGTGCTCCAGAGAAAAAAGTCCCAGTCTATCAAGCCTCTCCTTATAACTCAATCCATCAAGTCCCAGGATCATCCTAGTAACTTTTTTCTGCGCTCTTTCTAGTTTAATATCATCCTTTCTAGAATAGAACATAGAACATAGAACATTACAGCACAGAACAGGCCCTTCGGCCTTCGATGTTGCGCCGACCAATATAAAAGCAATGCCCCTCCAAACTAAACCATTCCCTTCTCTTCCATATACTTATCAACTAACCTCTTAAACGCCACCAAACTTGGCGCATCTACAACCGCTGCAGGCAGGGCATTCCACTCCCGAACCACCCTTTGGGTAAAGAAATTGGGTGACCAGAATTACAGTATTCCAAGTCTGGCCTTATCAATTGTCTTGAACTGCTTGAATACTGCTGTATTCAATGTTCTGACTGATGAAACCAAGCATGCCAAATGCCTTCTTCACCACTCCGTCCACCTGTGACCCATCTTTCAAGGTGCTGTGAACACGTACCCCTAGATCTTTTGTTCCCTAACTCTCCCCAGTGCCCTACCATTAGCTGAGTAAGTTCTGCCCTGGGTTAATCTATCAAAATGCATCATTTTGCATTTGTCTAAATTAAATTCCATCTGCCATTTGTCAGCCCACTGGCCCAATTGATCAAGATCCCACTGCAATTGGAGATAATTTTCTTCACCGTCCACTATACCACAGTGTCAACTGCAAACTTAGTAAGCATATCTCCTACATTTTCATCCAATTCATTAATATAAATGACAAATTACTGACTCTCTCTGCACTTCCCGCTGCCTCATAATTGAGGACCCTACGGATCTCGGACATTCGCTCTTCCACTTTCTTCTGTCGGCAAAAAAATGCAAAAGTCTGAGGTTACATACCAACTGACTCAAGAACAGCTTCTTCCCTGCTGCTGTCAGACTGTTGATTGGACTTACCTTGCATTAAGTTGATCTTTCTCTACACCCTAGCTATGACTGTAACACTATATTCTGGACTCCCGTTTCCTTTGCTAAGAACGGTATGTTTTGTCTATATAGTGCACCAGAAACAATACTTTTCACTGTATGCTAATAAATATGAATTTAATAAATCAGATCGAATGTAGTGACACTGGTTGGTTGGATGTTTTTCCAATAGGGCAATATGGTGGCACAGCACTGCTCACAGCACCTAGCACTATTTAGGAGTGGATGGTGCCAGGGACTTGGGTTTGACTCCTGGCTTGGGTCACTGTCTGTATGGAGTCTGCACACTCCCATGTCTGCATGGGTTTCCTCCGGATGCTCCGGTTTCCTCCCGCAGTCAGAAAGATGTGATTAAGTGTATTGGCCACGTTAAATTCTTTCTCAGTGTATCCAAACAGGTGCCAGAGTGTGACGACTGGGGGGGGGGGGGATTGTCACAGTAACTTCATTACAGTGTTAATGTAAGCTGACTTGCGACACTAATAAACAAACTCAAACTTAATAAACTCCTCCTTCCCACCTCCCCCCACTCCCACACACACTAGTCTTGCCAGTTGCCAGTCACAAAGGGTTAATGTAACGTACATAAGAAAAACAGGAGTAGCTATTACTTCAGACAATCAGAACTGAGGGAAAGTGCATTGGTAACACAGACAGCGCAATGCATGCCTATAAATCTAGAAACAGCTGGGTTAAATTAAGTTCAGTCATTAAAATATGACACCCAGGTAAGATCTCTCTTTTAAACACAGTCTACGCTGCCGTCAATCTCTGGGACTATCTGCTAACTGCCATGAGGCAACACAGTGAGACAGCACCATGCATAAATGCATTTCCCTATGGGTGGCCTGCACATTCCAACTGCATCTGTTAACCAGGAGAAAGGATTTATGGCAACAAACTCAGAAGCATATTAATACTCAATTCCAGGACTGTACAATAAATTTATTCTAAACCCCTTTAAATATTGTTTCTTAGCCATGAGTCACCAAGATTGTAACTCTGCTCAATTTAGCACAACTGGAACAACGCCGAATTTGATACCCAATGCCTGAGATGCAGCCTTGGTAACACACTCTACATTCAGAACACAAACTAACACTGGTTAGAATTTTGCCACATTTAATAAATTATTAGCTTTACCGAATATAAAACAGAAAGACAAATATTAATTACTGGGAGAGGAGGCGAGGTAGGCACGGGGGAGGGGGGAGTGGGTTTAGGAACATATTAACAAATCTACAATCACAGGAAAGCAATCACACAGCACCATGTTTGTGTCAGATTAACACAGGATGGGAGACAGGGGAATTTTAACGCACTCAAAACCCACTCACTGGCACAAAGTTAGAATCAGCTCCCGAGAGTGAGCACAGTTTGTTGCTAGCTCTCTGAGCCACATTCACTGCACAAAGGCAAGGAGCAGCCTCAGGAAAGTACAAGCAGACTTCAAGTACCATCTGAGACCAATACAAGCAATGGCTCATTGAATCAGTCCCTCATTCTCCCCTCCCTCACTTCAACCCTCTCTACCCACCCCTCCCCTCATTCCAAACCTCACCTTCTGTCCCCCATCCTCTTCGCTCTTTTAACTCCCACCCTTAGCTGACCCCTCTCCCCTCATCCCCATCCTTAGCTGACCCCCCTCCCTCATCCCCACCCTAGCTGCCCCCCTCCCCTCATCCCCCCTTAGCTGACCCCCCCTCCCCTCATCCCCACCCTTAGCTGACCCCCCTCCCCTCATCCCCATCCTTAACTGACCCCCCCTCCCCTCATCCCCACCCTAAGCTGACCCCCTCCCCTCATCCCCACCCTTAGCTGACCCCCCTCCCCTCATCCCCACCCTTTCTTTACACTCATCTGCCCTTTTCCCCCTTCTTTGCACCCTCACTCCTCTTCCCTCAACACTCTCTGGCCTGCCCAACTGCCTCTCCCCTCACTCACTCCCACCTCCTTACACCCTCTTGCTTCCCTCCACTCCCCCCCCCCTTTCCTTCTCTGCTCTCTCTACACATTTTTGTTTTTTTCTCTCTCTGTTTTTCTCTCTTACTGTTTATGTGTCCCATTCTCTGCTTTTCTCTCTCTCTCTCTATCTCACTGTCTCTCACACTCATTCTCTCTCTGCCTTTTTGTGTCTCTCACTCACACAGGGTGAACGGGTGAAAGCTGAGACTCCACCTGGATTCTCGGTGCCATTTTCCGGGAGTTTGTTGTTGGAGAGTCACACTGAGGATGGCCAGCAGCGGGACACGATGTTGCAAAGCCCCCCCCCGCCACGGCTGCGTTACTCTGTATCCGCGGCACTGAGAGAGTTACTGTGTATCCCTCCCTCTCTCTCTCTCATACACGTTCTGTGTCCACCGCCTGCCTCAGCCGCTGGGCGCGCTCCCGCCCCGCGGCCGCCGCCGCGCGCGCTCCCGCCCCACACAATGGAGAGGCGCCCGCGCGTGCGCGCGCTTCCCCAGGCGCGCTCCCGCTTTCCCAGCCCTGAGTCTCTTTGAGGAGGAGGGAGAATAGCGGGGAGAAGGTATTGAGGGAAGTAGGGGTGAATAGAGAGGAATTAAGGGGGAGGGGGAAGTTGGGGATGGGGAATTGAGGGGGAGGAGGGTATTGAGGGAAGTAGGGGGAATTGAGAGAATTAAGGAGGGAGGGGGGAATTGGGGATGGGGAATTGAGGAGCAATTGGGGGGAGGAGCAGCTGAGGGGGCATTGGGGAGAGGAAATGAGGGGAGAGGGTATTGAGGGAGCTAAGTGGGAATTGAGGAGGCACGAGGGAATTGAGGGGAGAGGGGATGTGGGGAGAATTGAGGGAGGATGGGGGAATAGGGGAGGGGGATGAGGGGGAGGAGGGTATTGGGGAATGGGGGAGAGGGTATTGAGGGAAGTAGGGGAATTGAGAGGAATTAAGGAGGGGGGGGAATTGGGGATGGGGAATTGAAGAGGAGGAGGGTATTGGGGAATTGAGGAACAATTAGGGGGAGGAGCAACTGAGGGGGCATTGGGGAGAGGAAATGAGGGGAGAGGGTATTGAGGGGGCTAAGTGGGAATTGAGGAGGCACGAGGGAATTGAGGGGAGAGGGGATGTGGGGAGTGCTTTATGTGGACCATCTGAAGGGCACCATGACAGCTCAGAGACTATCGATGTGGCTGTGCAGACACTTGGAATTGGGCCGGTGTCTGCGGGAGGTTGCGCGTTCTCCCCGTGGTTGCGTGGGGTTTCTCCGGGCACTCCGGTTTCCTCCCACAACCCAAAAATTCGCTCTTAGGCTGATTGGGAAACAAAGTGTCCCTATAGTGAGAATTTTCCATATTAGGAATAATATATATATTATTATATAGGAATAATATAATAGGATAATGGATTTGCTACTATATAGTTATGACGGCGGTGCGGGCTCGTTGGGCCGAAGGGCCTGTTTCCCGTGCTGTGTTGCTCTTAAAAAAAAATTGAGAGAGGATGGGGGAATAGGGGGAGGGGGAGGGGGATTGAGGGGGTAATTCAGGAGGAAAGGATATTGAGGGGGATAGAGGGAATTGATGGGGGAGGAATTAAGAGGGACAGAGTACTGAGGGCGAAGGGGAATTAAGGAGGGAGGAGGAATTTGGGGAGAGGGGAATTGAAGGGGGAGAGGGAAATTTTGGGAAAGGGGAATTTTGGGAGGGAGGGCAGTTGATTTCCTCCTGCACTTGCACATTTTGCTCTGTCATAATCCTTATTTTCCACCCAAAACTGTGCCCCTCCCAACACTCCACCCTCTAATATGGCATCCAAAGTAGCAATACTCTTGGGAGAGGCACAGTGAGGGATGGGTGCACCCTTCCATTACCCCCTCCCCCCCCTCTCCCCCCCTCTCCCCCCCTCTCCCCCCCTCTCCCCCCTCTCCCCCCCTCTCCCCCCTCCCTGAATCTTGGCTAAGACACTGCTGTGTGTCAACATTCAATATATTGTCTTTCTGTTTCCCTGTTAGTGTGTCTGAATTTTTCCCTTTCACAGATTTAAAGGATTGGAAATCGGGAGGGGGGATTGTTTATCTGACAATCAGGCATCATCCGATTGGGTAATAAGTCTAAAAGTCAAAGTGAGTATCATTGGGTAGGCAGCATTTCTTGCCCATCCCTAATTGCCCCTGGAGAAGATGGTAGCAAGCTGTCCTTGTTTTGCAATTGGTGCAGGAAGGATAGATGTGTTGGCTGACTCATGGCTGGAGTGTTAGGGGCTAGGTTAGGTGATGATCCCCCCAGAAATACAGTTAATCACGCTCAGATCCCCCAAACCGACATACCCATGCATGACCTTCAATCTCCACTTACCGTTTTGTCCAGCAGAGCAGGGGCAGGTGGTATTTAATCCCTACAGTGCAGAAATAGGCCATTTGGCCTTAATGCTTCCACATTGTCTTTAAACCTCAAGGGCATTTGGCCGCTCAACTCTTTGGTTGAGGGGTCAATCATGAGGGGGCATTAGGGTGAGGGGCAGAAGGTTCATCGGTTCATTTTGAGAAAAAATATTTTCACTCAGAGGGTGGTGGGAATCTGGAATGGGAAGGTAGTGGAGGCTGGAAACATTAAAAAGTATTTGGATGAGCACTTGAAATATCGTAACAGTCTGGAAAATAGGGTTAATGTGCCTTTAGTGTATAGATATTGTCGGGGAAAGCTCAACGAGCCAAAGGGTCTTTTCTGTGCTGTATTCCTCTGTAACTCTAGGGGGATTAACCATGTTAAATTGCTCCCTTAGTGTCCAAGGATGTGCAAGTTAGGTGGATTGGCCATATTTGAATTGTCCCTTATTGTGCAAAGATGTGTAGGTTAGGAGCACTAGCAGGGTAAATATGTGGCGTGATGGATATACAGCAGGGGCTAGGCTGAATAAAAATGCTCTGTTGGAGAGTCAGTGCAGAGTCAATGGGCCAAATGGCCTCTTTCTGCACTGTAGGGATTCTATGATTCTGAAATGAAAGTCATACCTTCTTTTAAGAAAAAGCTTTCAGTCTTGTGATTTCGTCTCCCCAAATTAGTAACTAAAAATGGAAAGGGTAAGAAGCAATTAAAGAAGAATGTAAGGTCAGGAGGGCGAGGCATTGTAAGGGTGGATTGGGACAGTGAGAGTCAGGCTCAGGTTCCAGCCCAGCCTAGATTGGGGTCAAAGCCACCTGAACACCCACACTTCACACCAGGCATCCAATCCGCATGCTGCCCTTTCGCAGCCTTACCTGTGCCAATGATACCAGGCCAATGGTTGGGAATCAGGTGAGTGAAACAGGTGACTACAAGGCAAACTACATTGCCTCTGCTTTAACCCCTTGGAGCCAAGACTCCCAACCCTCCCATCCCTTTAAATCCCATCCGCACCTCCAGTAGCCATCAAGGCAAGGGTTAAATTCAGCTCATGTTACTTCTTAAACATTAGAAGTGAGATAAAGTGATGGATGAAAATCGACTGGCAAAGCGTTATGGAGTATTTTTTGAAGGGAGAGTACAGTCTGGTGTAGATTCCTTATGTGCCAAGTACATCCAGGAACACCCTGGTCCAATTCCTCCAACAGATAGTGAAGTTTGTCTCCCAGACATGTACAGAGAACGGCTGATAATTAGTTTATACAGGGAACATTTCTGCTCTCAGGACTACCTCATTTATATTGCCACATTAGCTGCTGCTGACACATTCCTCTGTTGAAATGCTGGGGAAATATATTGCCAGGCAAGTTACCAGATCCTGATTTAAATAGCCCAGTCCCAACAACACCACCATTTCTTTTTTGATGAATGTTGCTCTTAAAAATAAGGACTGCTCCATTTGTTTGAATGGGTTTGCTGCCTTCTCCACTTTCTGCAATCATAAATCTCATGCTGCTAGCAGTCTTGTCTTGCTAAACACCACCTTAAAAGCATAAAACCGATCATATATACTTACTTTCTGTATCACCAAAGGGTAAAACTTCTGAGATTCTGGTTCACCTTCATGTGCTTCGTGAGGGTTACTTGAATCCAATGAGTTAAATAATTAGCATGTGTGTTAGGAAAACTTCTCTAAGAGATTCTGCAAGTTTAATCTATCTGTCTATGTATCCTGCAGTGAGCCAGCTAGAGCCAGCAGGCAGTTAGTGTCAGAGATAACCAATTTTGTACTGAGACCATGTTGCTATAAATACATGGGTGTTAATTAATTGCCTCTCTTTATTATTCCTTCCAATAGCTGAGCAGTCTACTGTAATTAATTTAATTTGATTTATTATTATCACTTGTATTAGCATACAATGAAAAGTGTTGTTTCTTGCATGCTATGCAGACAAAGCACACTGTTCATAGAGAAGGAAAGGAGAGAGTGCAGAATGTAGTGCTACCGTCATAGCTAAGGTGTAGGGAAAGATCAAGTTAATAGAAGGTAGGTCCACTCAAAAGTTTGATGGTAGTAGGAAAGAAGCTATTCTTGAGCCAGTTGATATACAATCTCAGACTTTTGTATCTTTTTCCCGAAGGAAGAAGATGGAAAAAAGTAATCAGAGTGCATGGGGTCTCTGATTATGCCGGCTGTTTTTCTGAGGCAGCGAGAAGTGTCCATGGATGGGAGGCTGGTTTGCGCAATGGACTGGGCTGCGTTCATGATCCTTTGTATTTTCTTGCAGTCTTGGGCAGAGCAGGAGCCATACCAAGCTGTGATATAACCAGAAAGAATGCTTTCTGTGATGCATCTGTAAAAGTTGGTGAGAGTTATAGCTGACATGCCAAATTTCCTTAGTGTGTGAGAAAGTGGAGGCATTGGTGACCTTTCTTAATTATAACGTCAGTCTGGACAGCCAGAACTGAAGGGCTGAATGCCAATTTTCTGATGGTGCTTCGATTATATTTAGGGTACTGTTCAAGTGAAACCCCAAGGTCTGACAATATTGAGATCCACATTGCCTTTGCAATTTTGGCTCTATGAGATTTTCAGTAGGCAATGGGGAAGGGCCTCTGTTTCAGGCCATTCCTACTCTCTGTTTTAAAAATTCTGGCCTCAGTTCACATGAGCTTTTCTCATGTACCTTGCTCGTGAGACTGAGACATCCCCGTTCATTTAAATGTACCTGTTGGGAGCTCAGTTTCACCCTCTTTAACATTGCTAATTTCTGCCAACGCCAAAAGATACTGCCAAAGGAACAAGGGCGGCACTGCTGCCTCACAGCACCAGAGATCGATTCTGGCCTTGGTTCACTGTCTGTGTGGGGTTTGCATATTCTCCAGTGTCCATGTGAGTTTCCTCCAAGTGCTCTGATTGCCTCCCAAAATCTGAAGATGTGCAGGTTAGGGGGATTGGCCATGCTAAATTGCCCCGAGTGTCCAAAGATGTGTAGGGTTAGGTGGATTAACCATGCTAAATTTCCCCTCAGTTTCCAACGATGTGTAGGTTAGATGGATTGGACATGGTAAATGTGTGGGGTTATAGGGACAGGTAGGGGAGAAGACCTGGGTAAAAGGCTCTTTCGGAGAATCAGTGCAGACTCGATGGATTGAATGGCCTCTTCTGCACTGTAGAGATTCTCTGATCCTATGACTTTGAAACCTGCTGCAATGGTGAATCAGCCCTTAACCGTAGAAACAGAAAATTTAAGGCACAGAAAGAGGTCACTTGGCCCATCATGTCTTTGCTAGTTCCAAGAAAAACTATTCAGTGTAATTCAACTTGTAGCCCTGTGGATTCTGGTATTTTTATGTCTCATGATGGAAATGGAGCAATTAGGCTAAATCTTGTTGGCAAACTCCACTCAGACAGTAACAGTCCCACCCTGAGTCAGCAGGTACTGTGCAACTTCCATGGCAGAGTTGAGAGCAGAAGAACCCAGACTGACACTTCTGGCAAGATCTGAGGGAGTGCTGCACTGTCAGAAGTGTCTCTTTTCAGATCACAGGTCAAACCCACCTTGACAGCTGGACGTGCAAGATCCTGTAGCGATGCGTTGAAGAAAACTGGAGGGAGCACTGCTTCAAGTCCTTGCCGATATTGATCCCTCAAACCGCAGCACCAAAACTGGCTTGTGGGAGCTTGCTGTGCACAAATTGGTTGTGGCACAGTAGTTAACACTGCTACTTCACAGCACCATGGATGCTGATGCGATTCCAGCTATGGGGGTTACTGTCTGTGTGGAGTTTGTAAGTTTTCCCCATGTCTGCATGGGTTTCCTTCGGGTGCTCTGGCTTCCTCCCATACTCCAGAGGTGTGTGGGTTAGGTGAATTGGACATGTTAAATTGCCCCTTAGTGTCCAAAGATGCGCAGGGTAGGTGGATTGACCATGTTAAGTTGTCCATTAGTGTCCAAAGATGTGCAGATTAGGTGGATTGGCCATGATAAATGCATGGGTTTGCAGGGGGTGGTAACATGTTCTTCTGGAGAATTGGTGCATACTCAATAGGCCAAATGGCCTCCTCTTATACGCAAGGGATTTATGTTTCAGAATTCCATGTTGCTCACATCACAACAGTGACACACAACGAGAGTATTCAATTGGCTGTGTAGCATGCCTGGGATACCGTGAGGTTTTGTGAAGCATGGTGTAAACACAAGTCTTGTTTCTTTCTATTCACAGGTTCGCAGTGATTCTGCTAATTACATATATTGCGTTAAATCCTCCGTGTTTACAAATCTTTCCACTCACTTGTGAATGAAGTTTACTCATGTTAGCAACACCAGACAACACAGCCAAAGAAAAATCAATTGCACCAATTCAATTCGGTCTACTGTAGAATTAAACAAAATTGTCACCTCATTCCTCACTAACTGAAGAGGAATAAGGGGAATGCAAGGTCCCAACAAATCCTTAAAGTTTACGTTTCATTCCATCAAGACATGGCAATGCATCGATTTTTGATTGTGCCAATTGTTATATTAATATTTTACAAATTGATAAGGAGTGTGGCCATAAAAGAGGAATAAAATGAAATACAATGTCAACATGAGTCAGAGTGGCGCCTCCAATTCCCATTCCCATCTTGAGAGGATTCCAGCAGTATCCAGTTCTGTCAGGGGCATAGGAATTTCTGTGGTTTGCAGATGGATCACAGTGTATCTTTCTCAAGACCGCTGGAGTGGGCAGTAATTGAAGCTTTGCAAGTATCGCCCACATTCGAAGAACAAATTAAAAATAAAACTAAGCCTCCCCGGAATCAAATAATTTGACTTCTTAATCCAAACAGGTCTTAATTGAGGTCATCGTTGGTACAGGATATAGATGAAATTAAAATGGCAGGGCTCAATGCAACTACAAACACAAGCCGTATTTGTCTGCCTTGAATAATAAACATCTATTAGCAGATTGCTCTTAGCAAAGCTGTTTTTTTTCTTTGACCTTTTGACAGCAGGGATGTAAGTCCTGAAGGCAATCGCTTTCTACTCTGACAAACAGATACCATAGAAAGCATCCTTTCTGGACTCATCACAGCCTCATATGGCCCCTGCTCTGATCAAAATTGCAAGGAACTACAAAAGGTCATGAATGTAGCCCAATGCATCATGCAAACCAGCTTCCCATCCATTGACTCTGTTTATACTTCCCACTGCCTTGGCAAAGCAGCCAGCATTGTTAAGGACCCCATGCTCCCTGGACATTTTCTATTCCATCTTCTTCTGTCGGGAAAAAGATACAAAAGTCTGATATCATGCACCAACGGACTCAAGTACGGCTTCTTCCCTGCTGCCACCAGATCTTTGAATGGGCCTACCTTTAGCATTAAGTTGATCTTTCTCTATACCTATCTATGACTGTAACACTACATTCTGCATTCTCTGTGTTATCTGCCAGTGGTATAGAAATCAAGTGCAAATTGCCATTCCTAATGAGCCATTTTGTGAAGGTCTTATGGTGCAGTGGGTTAGCGCCCCTGCCTCAGGGCCAGAGGTTCTGGGTTCAAGTCCCACCTCAGGTTTTGATGGTCAAGGAAGGTGTGTTCATAATGTGGCCAAACAGGTTGAGTATTAATCTGCAAATTCTTCAGAAAACATGCTGATGGATGTTAGCAAGAATGGGAGAGGCTCCTGATCAGCCCCTTAAGCTGTAAGCTCTTGCAACCTGTTCTTGGAATTACTAGCTCAGAAATACGTGAAAGTCTATGTCTCTAGGTGTGGAAAGATAAACTAATCATTATAATATTTTATTTTACATCAATATCCCTCCCAGATAGAATGTCTGTAGATTTTGAAGTCCACTGCTGACAATGAAAGCATTGTTGTAAAAACCCATCTGGTTCACTAATGTGCTTTAGGGAAGGGAAATTTGCTGCCCTTACCCGGTCTGGCCTACATGTGACTCCAGAGCCACAGCAATGTGATTTCATTGACTCTCGACTGCCCTCGGTCAACTAAGGATGGGCAATAAATGTTAGCCCAGCCAACTACGCCCACATCTCCTTAATGAATAAAAAGAAATCTCAACACTCATCCAAGAATTGAACAGGGGGACTTCCTTGGTCAAATGCCGTATTTTACTAACATGCCCTCAGCCAGTATCTCAGGAAATGCAGAAACTATTGTTTGGTGTGACCCAGATGGAAACATTCCAACATATTGTACAGTGTGGAGAAATCCCAGCAGCTTTCTGAGTTGTGTGAGTGCTTTCCTGGTTAAAAACAGGAAGCTGGGGGAACGTTCAGTTCATCTTCTGTGTAGCATTTCTATCTGTCTTAGTTACACTTGCTCTCTAAATATGTAAAAGATTAACTAGTGCGAGTAGATAGGGCAGTGTTTGATCTGATGGAGTGTTTACATGAATGCTTGGAAAGTTTAGTATTCTTCCTGTGTTTCTTCCACAAATGCTGACTGGAAGTAACCTTGCTCTCTCCGATGCTTCTGATGTTAAATGCCTTGCTATGCAAGCCAATTTCGATACTTACCCTGTGGGAAGTTAGGGAAGGGGTGTAAAGCTTCAATAAGAGTCACTTATTTATATGGGCAGCACTGCTGCCTCACAGCACCAGGGACCCGAATTCTATTCCAGCCCTTGGGTGACTGTGTGGGGTTTGCACATTCTCCCCATCTCTGTGTAGGTTTCCTCCATGTGCTCCAGTTTCCTTCCACAGTCCAAAGACAGGTCAGGTTGATTGGCTATGCTAAATTAACTTTGCTGTCAAGGCATTAGCAGGATAAAATATGAGGAGGTATGGGAATAGGGCTAAGTGGGATTGATGGGCTGAATGGCCTCTTTCTGCTCTGTAGCGATTCTATGTTTCCAATTTGTGTTCAGGTTAGCTGGATTGGCAATGGTAAATTACCCCTTAGTGTCGCATGATGCATGGGTTAGAGAGATTACCAGGGTAAACATATGGGGTTATGTTGATAGAGCCTGGGTGAGATACTCTGTCAAAGTGTCAATGCAAATTCAGTGAGCCAAAAGGCCTATTTCTGCACTGTAGGGGTTCTATGATTCTACTCATATTCCTTCTGGCACTCACAATCCATTCTCACACATCATGTGACCTGACTGACTATAACATCAGCCCTGCACTGGGGAAGGACAAGAATCACTGAGGCTCCACTCCACTCTGGTGCAAAGTCAGAATGGAAGATAGGACAGGATGGAATCAGGTTCAGTTGTGCCCCCTGCTGCAGTTTAGCAGCAGCTGAGAATCGGATGAATTTCCTGGCCATTTTGCAGTGCATGAATATTGTATAAATGACATAGGAACTTATTTACGGCCTGGAAAAATCAGTCAATTCTACATCTTTAAAACATTGTTTGTGAGCCACCATCACGATCTTCAGTGTTGTAATCCAGAAAGCCAATTGGTAAAAACGGATTTTGTTTTTTCGGTTGTGATTGGCGCAAGGGCTTATATATTTAAGTGGTTGCAGATTGCTTTAAGAGCTGATCACATGGTGGAAATGTCATTAGGATGTTGCACAAGCTGCTATTTTACTTTGTTTGTACTCTGTGCAGGCAAACATCCAGAATAAATTGTGTTGCAATTTTGAATCTCCATGTGCAAACCACGTCTTTTTCCTTTTGTGTAAAACCCACAATCCCTAACATAGCTCGGACATTACAGCTTGGTCATCTGTTTCTCACTCAGTGGGCTTCACGGTTTCTCACTCAGTGGGCTCATAGGAGCCTCTCATTTTCAATTTCAAGTTGCCTATCATTGTTGTATATTGGGAGATGATGAGTGGTGTAGTGGTAATATCATCATTGTGTGTTGGGAGATGGATGAGTGGTGTAGTGGTAGTATCATTAGACTGAGTAATCCACCAGACCTAGGCTAATACTGTGGACAGGCAGGTTCAAATCTCGCCACAACAGCTGGTGGAACTTAAATTCAATTAATAAATCTGGCACATAAAGCTAGTCATATCTATTATCATAAAAACCCATCTGGTTCACTCATGTCCTTTACAGATGGAAATCCGCTGTGCTTAACTGGTCTGGCTTACATGTGACTCTAGAGCCACAGCAACATGGTTGACCACCCTCTGAAGTGCCTGAGTTAGACAGATTTTTGATTGACAGGGGAGTCATGGGCTATGGGGGGGCAGACCGAAAAGTGAAGCTGAGACCACAGCCATGATTTTATTAAATGGTAGAGCAGGTTTGAAGGGCTGAATGGCCTTGTCCCACTCCTAAGTTGCTATGAAAGCCATTTATTCAGCATTTTTCAAGATGAACAAATGCAACAGTATAAAAGAAAGGAACCATTTGACTATTCACTGTATCCCAGCACATGTGGCAATGTACAGGAATGAGTTCGAGAATCTGGTGAACTGATCCGGCAACAATAATTTCTCACTCAATGTTAACAAAACCCAGGAGCTTGTCATGGAGTTCAGGAAGCGTAAAGAAGAACATTGCCCCTGTCTATCAACAGGAGCAAAGTAGAAATGATCGAGAGAACTTCAAGTTTTTGGTGTCCAGATCACCAATAACCTGTCCTGGTCTCCCCATTACATTCATTCATTCATTCATTCATTCATTCATTCATTCATTTATTTATTAATTACCTTACATTTATTTATTCAGCCCTATCTCCCTATCCAATGTTAAATATTGAAATAATAGTTGATAGTTATGATTCTGACTCAGACTTTCCAACGTTCATTAAATAATTCAGTTGAGCAGTGGTTTCTTGCTGAGATGGTTATTATAATGCTTTATACCATAAGTTTGTTGTTGTACAGAAAGAGGCCAATCAACCCATCCAATCTGTGCTGGCTCACTGCAAATGCAGTTTACCTAGTCCCACTCCCCTGTAAGTGAGTGGTTCCTTCTTCAGGAACTGATGCACTTTTGATTGAATCTTATATATTCTATAAGGAAACTTGCAATCCAGCACACTGTAACACATAAGGAGAAACAACATTCACCTTAGTTCCTATGCATCAGGTTTAAACTTACTAGTGGAAGTATCGGTTTACGTAGCAAGGTTGCACATTTTTGATGTTTCTTCCTTGTTGGTTGTTGCTGGTGGCTCAGAACACCCTTTTGTTTCCTGTGTCATTGTGAGTGAGGACAATGGGTTCTTGGCACTGCTTATATTGTCATCACTGGGACAGAATGTCACCATCTCACAGAGGTTGGAGTTACGTGTGCACTGTCCCCAGTGGTGTGCCTCACCTGAGTGTGGATATACACAGCACAGGATTGGCAGTAAGCTGGAAGGTATGAACCAGGCCGCCAAGGGTAAAGTCCACCAGCTAAAGAGAGGGAGTGGAAAGGAGATACATTAGGTTGATTCCAGAGTTGAGAGGGTTGGCTTATGAGGAGAGACCGAGTAGCTTGGGTCTATACTCATTGGAATACACAAGAATGAGGGGAGATCTTACAGAAACATATAATATGAAGGGAATAGATCAAATAGAAACAGAGACATTGTTTCCACTGCTGGGTGAAACTAGAACTAGGGACATTGCCTCAAAATGAGGGGGAGCAGATTTAGGACCGAACTGAGGAGGAACTTCTTCACCCAAAAGGTTGTGTATCTGTGGAATTCCCTGCCCAGTGAAGCAGGTGAGGCTACCTCATTGAATGTTTTTAAGGCAAGGGTAGATAGATTTTTGAACAGGAAAGGAATTAGTGGTTATGGTGAGTGGGCGGGTAAGTGGAGCTGAGTCCACAAAAAGATCAGCCATGAATGGCAGAGCAGGCTCGAGGGGACAGATGGCTTACTCCTGCTTCTAGTTCTTATGGCCAGGGAGAGAAACTTCAGGTAATTTTCCACTCACTATCCCAAGAGCATGGGATACCTGAGGAGCAGTCAGACTCCAGGAAGACAAAAGCATGGCTGGCTTTTCATTTCCTAACCCAGGAATGCTAAAGGTAATTGTTAACTGGAGATCAAATCAGTGATCTTTTGGAATCTCTGTTGTACTGGATTGGATTCACACTCGTGAACTTGCTGCTGGTGTTTTCACTGCAGATCTTGGTTTGATTTGATTTAATTTATTATTGTCACATGCATTAATATACAGTGAAAAGTATTGTTTCTTGCGCGCTACTCAGACAGAGCATACCATTCATCGAGAAGAAAAGGAGAGAGCGCAGAATGTAATATTACAGTCGTAGCTGGAGTGCAGAAAAAGATCAACTCAATGCAAGGTAAGTCCATTCAAAAGTCAGATGGCAGCAGGGAAGAAGCTGTTCTTGAGTCGGTTGGTACGTGACCTGTGCATTTTGTATCTTTTACCTGGCAGAAGAAGGTAGAAGAAGAATGTCCGGGGTGCGTGGGGTCCTTAATTATGCTGGCTGCTTTTCCAAGGCAGCGGCAAGTGTAGACAGAGTCAGTGGATGGGAGGCTGGTTTGAGTGATGAACTGGGCTTCATTCACAACACTTTGTAGTTTCTTGGACAGAACAGGAGCCATACCAGCTGCAATACATCCAGAAAAACCAGGAAGAAAATGTTACCTAGAACAAAGAACAAAACAGCATAGGAAACAGGCCCTTTGGCCCAATGAGCTCGCGCTGCCACCTCGATGTTCCCACTTCCACCCATGATCCCTGCCTATGTTCATAGAAATCTGCATTATTAACTATTAACCTAGTTAAGGTTAACCCAAGTTTGCTGAAATCATGACCATGCTAATGAATATCAGTAATCCTTCGCGAAACTGACTGAGTAATAATTTGTGCTTCTATAGTTTTTTAAAATTAATTTTACAGGATATGGGCATCACTGCCTGGCCAGCATTTATTGCCCATCCCTAGTTGCTCTTGGAGAGCAGTTGCCAGTCAACCACATTGCTGTGGCGCTGGAGTCACATGTAGGCCAGACCAAGTAAGTTCAGCAGATTTCCTTTCCTAAAGGACATCACTGAACCAGATGCATTTTTCTGACAATCAAGATTGGTTTCATGGTCATCAGTATATTCTTAATTTCAGATTTTTTTTATTGAATTCAAATTTCACGATCCGCTGTGGTGGGATTCGAGCCTGGGTCCCTGGAACATTACCCTGAATCCCTGGATTACTAGTCTACTAACAATGCCACCAGACCTCCATCTCCCAAGTGCTAATATAATACTAAGTAACTTGATAGCAAGAAACAAACTGAGTGCAGGAGAGAAGTGGGAGTGAAGTAGGTGGGGAATTGGCAGAGAGCTGTACTGAGTTGGAAGAAGGTGGTCTTACCATGGTGGAATTAAGAGAATGAGGCATGGGGAAGGGGAATGAAAATGGAGCTGGGAATGGGCATGGGGATGGGGCGTGGAATGGGTCATGGGAATGGGAACAGAGCACGAGGCAAGAGGAATGGGAATGGAGAATAGGAATTGGGAATTGGGGTGGAGGTGGGAGTTGGAGTGGGAGAGCGGAATGGGGCATTGTGCTGGGAATGGGGAATGGGAATTGGTAATGGTGAATGGGAATTGGGAATGGTGAATGGAGAATGGGGAATGGGAATGAAGAATACAAATGGAGAATTGGTAATTGGGTATGGAGACTGGGAATGGAGAATGGGGATTGGAAATGGAGAATCGGAATGGGCAAGCGGAACGGGAAATGAGAATTGGAAAAAAGGGAGTGGGAATGAGGAGTGAGGGAATGGGAATGGAGAATAGGGAATGGGAATGGGAAATGAAGATTGAAGAATGGGAAATTGGGAATGGGGACAGGGAATGCAGAATGGGAATGATCAGTGGGAATGAGGAATGGGGAGTTGGGAATTGGAAATGAGGAATGGGGATGTGCAGGATGGGGAATTTGAGGATTGGGAATTTGGATTGGGAATGGGGATGTGCAGGATGGAGAGTTGGAGGATTGGGAATTTGGTTTGGGAATGAGAATGTACAGGATGGGGAGTTAGAGGATTGAAAGGACTGGTTTTGGTAGTAGGGATGAGATAGTGGCAGCGTGAGGTGGACTGTGAAGGATTAGACTACCCAGAACCAGGATGTTGAATTCAACATGTTGGCAGAAAAATTTGGCGAGGATAGGTGACAAGTAAATGGGATTGAACAGGAGTCAGGTTGCGGGTAGCAGGGACTTAGACAAATTAGGATTCATTAGTGGGGAGCTGGAAAACCAGTTAAGGAAGTTGTTGAAGAAGTTGTGTCCAGAGACTGAAAAAGAGTGGACAAACGTGAATAATTCAATCTTTTCTTAAATCTGTTCCACATCAGAGTGCATACATTTGTTCAGGCTGTTGCTGTGGCAATAACTATACAAAGCTCACATTCTCGCGACAAATCATATTGATTTAGTACAGGTTATTGTCCGTAACTTGGCTGAAATCCCAAGTTACTGGGTTCCTTGTACAATGCCAAACATTGCAGTCGACTGTCACTTGATAGCAAATACCATGTTGTGTATACAGGGACCAAAATTAAATTTATTTATCAGCAGCAGCATTGAGTGAACTTAGTAAATTGTATACATGGGATACGGGTCATGTTTTTCGTGATGTACACACATTTATATTACCTCAACTTTATCACAAAGCACAACCCAATGAAGTCCATTGAGAACATTTGGATAGCAGTCCACTTCATGTAGTTTTTTAATGTGGATTTTTATAGTTTCAGGATCTGGCATTTGTGTCTCTAATTTTTCAGAAGGCAAAGGAAATTTGGCATGTCCACAACAATTCTCACCAATTTCTACAGATGCACCATAGAAAGAATTCTTTCTGGTTATATCACAGCTTGGTGTGGCTCCTGCTCTGTCCAAGACTGCAAGAAATTACAAATGGTCATGAATGAAGTCCATCACGCAAACCAGCCTCCCATCCATTGACTCTGTCTACACTTACCATTGCCCCAGCAAAACAGCCAACATAATTAAAGATCCCTCAGATATTCTCTCTTCCATCTTCTTCCATTGGGAGAAAGAGTCTGAGGTCACATACCAAGTGACTCAAATACAGTTTCTTCCCTGCTGCTGTCAGACTTTTGAATGGACTTACCTTGCATTAAGTTGGTCTTTCTCTACACCCCCAGCTCTGACTGTAACACTACATTCTGCACTCTCTCCTTTCTTTCTCTATCAACGGTACATTTTATCTGTATAGCGTGCAAGAAACAGTACTTTTCACTGTGTACTAATGCATGTGACAGTAATAAATCAAATCAAATAAATCCTCACACATTGCTTAAATCCAGATTTGTTCCTGTGAAGTGATTTTTCTCAGTACATCATATACTTTGCATGGCTGCAAGGACCAAAACTTATTTTAGAAAGATGCAAAGAGAAAAATGTCGACCTGACTGAGACAATGCACTTGAAAAAGAAACTTATTATAGAGATGTAGGTGAAGTGAATCTGCCTCTGACATGTCTGGTTGTCACCAGCGTCCTTCTCTTTTTCTGACTCTTCCAGTTGGCAAGTGATTCGACATAAAATCTTGACCCTGTCTTTGTGGATGTTTTGCAGCAGGAACGAGGAGAATGACCAATCAACCTAACCCATTCATCTTTGGATTGTGGGAGGAAATCAGCTGGACAATACAAATAACAACTCATGGGTTCTTCGAGCAACTTTAACACTTTCACGGGACTTTCACGAGAAGATTTTGGCTGATAGGATTAAGGAGAATCCTAAAGCTTTCTTTAGATATGTTAAGAATAGAAGATTGGTTAGGACAAGATTAGGGCCAGTCATAGACAGCAGTGGGAAGTTGTGCGTGGAGCCTGAAGAGATTGGTGAGGCACTGAATACATATTTCTCTTCGGTATTCACGCAGAGTGCTGGAAATGTAGCTATGGAGAACACTGAGGTACAGGGTTGCAAATTGGGAAGTATTGTAGTAGATAGGGAGGATGTTGTAGAAATTCTCGAGGGTTTGAAGTTGGATAAGTCCCCTGGGCCGGACGGGATTTACCCTAGGATTCTCTGGGAGGCACGAGAGGAGATTGCAGAGCCTCTGGCTCTGATCTTCAGGTCCTCGTTGGTTACGGGTGTGGTTCCGGAGGACTGGAGGATAGCGAATGTGGTCCCATTGTTCAAGAAGGGAAAGAGAGACCTTCCAGGGAATTATAGGCCAGTGAGTCTTACTTCTGTTGTGGGCAAAGTATTGGAGAGAATTATTAGGGATAGGATTTATAGTTATTTAGAGAGAAATTAATTGATTGGGGATAGTCAGCATGGTTTTGTGAAGGGTAGGTCGTGCCTTACTAACCTTATTGAGTTTTTTGAAAGTGACCAAAGAGGTGGATGGGGGTAAGGCGGTTGATGTGGTATATATGGACTTTAGTAAGGCGTTTGATAAGGTGGCCCATGGAAGACTTCTGCAGAAAATGCAGATGTATGGGATCGAGGGTGATTTAGCTAATTGGATTAGGAATTGGCTAGCAGATAGAAGACAGAGGGTGGTGGTTGATGGGAGATATTCATCGTGGAGTTCGGTGACAAGTGGTGTACCTCGGGGTCTGTTTTGGGGCCCCTGCTGTTTGTAATTTTTATAAATGATCTGGATGAGGGTATTGAAGGATGGATTAGTAAATGTGCAGATGACACTAAAGTCGGTGGAGTGGTAGATAGTGAAGAGGGGTGTTATAGTTTGCAGAGAGACTTGGACAAGTTGCAGAGCTGGGCTGAGAGGTGGCAAATGGAGTTTAATGTGGAAAGGTGTGAGGTAATGCACTTTGGCAGGAATAATAAATGTGTAGAGTATAGGGCTAATGGTAGGATTCTTAATAGTGTTGAGGAACAGAGGGATCTTGGTGTATTTGTGCATAGATCCCTGAAAGTAGACAGTCAAGTTGATAAGGTTGTTAAGGAGGCATATGGAGTCTTAGCTTTTATTGGTAGGGGGATTGAATTTCGGAGCCGCAACGTCATGTTGCAACTGTACAAAACTCTATTGCGGCCGCACTTGGAGTATTGTGTGCAGTTCTGGTCCCCACATTATACGAAAGATGTGGAGGCATTGGAGAGGGTACAGAGGAGGTTTACCAGGATGTTGCCTGGTATGGAGGGCAGGTCTTATGAAGAGAGGCTGAGGGTATTTGAGGTTGTTTTCGTTAGAAAGGAGGTGGCTAAGAGGGGACCTAATCGAAACATATAAGATGATTAGAGGTTTAGATAGGGTGGACAGTGATAGCCTTTTTCCTAGATGGAGAAAGCTAGCACGAGGGGACACAGCTTTAAATTAAGGGGTGATAGTTATAGGACGGATATCAGAGGCAGGTTCTTTACCCAAAGGGTGGTTCATGAGTGGAATGCCCTGCCTGCAGCGGTTGTAGATGCGCCAAGTTTGGTGGCGTTTGAGAGGTTAGTTGATAAGTATATGGAAGAGAAGGGAATGGTTTAGTTTGGAGGGGCATTGCTTTTTATATTGGTCGGCGCAACATCGAAGGCCGAAGGGCCTGTTCTGTGTTCTAATGTTCTATGTTCTATGTTCTATGTTCTATGTTCTATTAACACAGCAAAACATCCCAAGCTGCAGGATATTGCCTGCTTTGGAGGGTATTCGCAATGAGGTGAGATTGGACAAACTTGTTTTGTGCTCACTTTTGCATTGGAAGCTGAGGAGGTAATCAGATCGGAGTTTACAAAATGATGAGAGACGTGGATAGATTGGGGATAGTTGCAGTCTTTTTCCCAGAGTAGAATTCTTAATAACTAGGGAACATGGGTTTAAGATAAAAGAGGGAAAGTTTAAAGGAGATGTGACAAGCAGGTTCTTTACACAGAAGGTGGTAAAGTGCCTGGAATGTACTGCCAGAGGAGGTAGTGGAAACAGATATAAAAGCAATGTTTAAGAGGCATCTGGACAAATATCTGAATAGGCAGTGAATAGAGGGATACAGACTGTGTACAGTCAATAAATAGGTCTTTAGTTTAGAAAGGCATCATATGTCAATACAGGGCTGAAGGACCTGTCCCTGTGCCATACTGTTCTTTGTTCTTTGCTTTATCAGATATAATTATGCATTGCATAATTAGGTGTCAGGATAGGTGATCTAAAGACATAGATTTCAATGGATATCTTAAAGGAGGATAGAGATAAAGAGGTAGCACGTTTTGAAAGACAATGTAGAGATGCTGGCGTTGGACTGGGTAGAAAAGACACAGTAGAAAGTCTGACAAGACCAGATTTAAGTCCAACCAATTTACTTGATAATAAACTCACAAGCTTTCGAGGTGTTTCAACCTCTTCATCAGGTGAATGAGGTGTTCTGGTTTCAAACAGCACATTTAACAGCATAGACTGTTTACAGATTACTGATTAGAATGCTAGGTGTAGGTTAAATGTAAAGATTCGCATTCTAATCAGTAATCTGTAAACAGTCTATGCTGTTAAATGTGCTGTTTGAGACCAGAACACCTCATTCATCTGACAAAGAGGTCGAAACACCTTGAAAGTTTGTGAGGTTACTATCAAATAAGTCGATTGGACTTAAAGCTGGTGTTGTCAGACTTTCTATTGTATTGAAGGACGATCACAGAACTTCTGGCCTTATGTAGTGAAGAACGGCTGCCAACGGGGCAGTGAACAAAACCAGCAATATTCAAAAGAACAGAGGTGGATGAATATTGCACACAGTTTTGGTCTTCATGTTTAAGGAAGGACAGCCTTGTCAGTACAGCAGAGGTTCACTAGATTAGCTCCTGGAATGAGAGAATTGTCCTGTCATCATAGAATCACAGAATCTCTGCAGTGCCATTTGACCCATCGAGTCTGCAATGACCACAATCCCACCCAGGCCCTATCCTTGTAACTCCATGTATTTACCCTGCTAATCTCCCTCATACTAAGGGACAATTTAGCACTGCCAGTCAACCTAAGCCATTCATCTTTGGACTGTGGGAGGAAACCAGAGCACCCGGAGGAAACCCACGCCGATATGGGGAGAACGTACAGACTCCGCACAGACAGAACCGAGGCCAGAATTGAAACTCATGGGCGATGAAGCAGCAGTGCTAACCACTGTGTCACCGTGCCGCCCTATGATGAGAGGCTGAGTAAATATTTTCTGAACTTTATTGCAGGAGAGATGATTTCAGTGAAACATAGAAGATTCTGAAGGGGTTTGGCTGAGTAGGCACCACAAGGTTGTTACTGTTGGCTGGGGAATCCAGAACGCAGGAACACCATCCCAGGGTACATAGAACATAGAACATAGAACATTACAGCGCAGTACAGGCCCTTCGGCCCTCGATGTTGCGCCGGCCAGTGGACCCTCTAACCTAAACTATTCCAATATCATCCATATGCCTATCCACCGAACATTTGAATGCCCCCAAAGTAGGCGAGTCCACAACTGCTGCAGGCAGGGCATTCCACGCTCTCACCACCCTCTGTGTAAAGAACCTGCCTCTGACATCCGTCCTATAACTACCACCTCTTAATTTAAAGTTATGTCCCCTCGTGTTGGTCATCACCATCCGAGGAAAAAGGCTCTCACTATCCACCCTATCCAATCTCTTGATCATCTTATATGCCTCAATTAGGTCACCGCGTAACCTTCTTCTCTCTCATGAAAATAACCTCAGATCCCTCAGCCTTTCCTCATAAGGCCTTCCCACCATACCAGGCAACATCCTGGTAAACCTCCTCTGCACCCTTTCTAATGCTTCCACATCTTCCTTATAATGTGGCGACCAGAACTGTACGCAATACTCCAAGTTCGGCCGCATCAGAGTTTTATACAGTTGTAACATAACCTCACGGCTCCTAAATTCAATCCCTCTACCAATAAAAGGTAACACACTGTACGCCTTCTTAACAACTTTATCAACCTGGGTGCCAACTTTCAAAGAGCTATGTACTTGTACCCCAAGATCCCTCTGCTCGACAACACTATTAAGGGTCCTTCCATTAGCCCTATATTTCATATGCCTGTTATTCCTACCAAAGTGAATCACCTCACACTTATCCGTATTGAATTCCATTTGCCACCTCACGGCCCAGCTCTGCAACCTATCTATGTCCCTCTGCAAACTGTAACATCCATCCTCGCTGTCTACAACTCCCCCACTTTGGTATCGTCAGCAAATTTACTAATCCAACCCTCTACACCCTCATCTAGGTCATTTATAAAAATGACAAACAGCAGTGGCCCTAAAACAGATCCTTGAGGTACACCACTTGTAACTGCACTCCAGGTTGAATATTTCCCATCAACCACCACCCTCTGTTTTCTATCAGCTAGCCAATTCCTAATCCAAACTGCTAAATCGCCTTCAATCCCATGCATCTGCACTTTCTGCAGTAGCCTACCATGGGGAACCTTATCAAACGCTTTGCTAAAATCCATATACACTACATCAACTGCCTTACCCTTATCTACCTCTTTGGTCACCTCCTCAAAAAAACTCAATAAGGTTTGTGAGGCACGACCTACCCTTCACAAAACCGTGCTGACTATCCCTAATCAATTTATTCCTCTCTAGATGCTTATAAATCCTATCCCTTATAATTCTTTCCAAGACCTTGCCCACAACAGAAGTCAGGCTCACCGGTCTATAATTTCCAGGATGGTCCCTACTCCCCTTTTTGAACAAAGGGACAACATTTGCCATCCTCCAGTCTTCCGGCACTATACCTGTAGCCAACGACGACATGAAGATCAAAGCCAAAGGCTCTGCAATCTCCTCTCTAGCCTTCCAGAGAATCCTAGGGTAAATCCCATCTGGCCCAGGGGACTTATCAATTTTCATACCCTCAAGATTCGCTAACACCTCCTCCTTATGAACCTCAATCCTACCCAGTCTACAACCTGGTATCGCAGTATTCTCCCTGACAACACTGTCTTTCTCCTGCGTGAATACTGACGAAAAATACTCATTCAGTGTCTCTCCTATCTCCTCAGGCTCCACGCACAACTTCCCACTGCTATCTCTGACTGGCCCTAATCTTGCCCTAACCAATCTTTTATTATTTATATACCTGTAAAAAGCTTTAGGATTCTCCTTAATCCTATCCGCCAAAGTCTTCTCGTGTCCTCTTCTAGCTCTTCTCAACTCTCTCTTTAGCTCCTTCCTGGCTGATTTATAGCTCTCTATTGCCCTAACTGAGCCTTCATGTCTCATCATTATATAATCCTCCTTCTTCCTCTTCCTCTTTAGGATAGGGGGACTCCATTGATTTAGAAGAAATAAGAATTTCTGTCACTCAGGGAGCTATCAGTATTCTCCACCCCAGAGGGTTGCGGATGTTCTGCTGAATATATTCAAGGCCGTGATGGTAGACTCTTGATCAATGGATGATTGAGGGAGACGGGGAGTGGGCAGGAAAGGAGAAGTGAGGCAGTTTGAATGGATTGACTGGTGGATTGTGCGCCAGGTGCTGTACGTTCCAATTTCTTCATGTTCTTACAGGGCTGGGGGAGGTGGGGAGGAGAGAGCTCCTGGTGGGGTTCCGGGGATGTACTGCAGTTTCCTGACTGCCAACTCATTTGAAGTGTGCTTGCCCAGTGAATACAGGCAGTGGAACATAGAACCTTCTGCTCCATATGATTCAGTCAGGCAGTCATCGAACTGAAATAGGTGCTCTTAGATATTTGAGGATTCAAGAGGTTTCGAGTAAGGAGTAAGGGTGTGTTGTTGCAGTTATACAGAGCCTTGGTGAGGCTACACCTCAAGTATTGTGTGCAATTTTGGGCTCCTTTTCTGAGGAAGGATGCTCTTGCTCTTGAGGGAGTGCAGTGAAGGTTTTCCAGGCTGATTCTGGGAAATGGCGGGACTGATGTAAGAGGAGAGATTGACTAGGTCAGGATTGTTTTCATTGGAGTTCAGATGAATGAGGAGGGATTTCATAGAGACTTGTAGAATTCTAACAGGACTAGACAGGGTAGATGCAGGGAGGATGTTCCCTATCCTGGGGGAGTCCAGAACCAGGGGTCATAGTCTGAGGATTTAGGGGAGACCATTTAGGACGCAGGTGAGGAGGCATTTCTTCACCCAAAGAGTGGTGAGCCTGTGGAATTCATTTCAAAATATTGAGTGCATTCAAGAGGCAGCTGGTTATAGCACCTGGGGCAAATGCGATCAAAGGTTATGAGGAGAAAGCAAGATTAGACTATTGAGTTGGATGATCAGCCGTGATCATAATGATGGCGGAGCAGGGTCGAAGGGCCGAATGGACTTCTCCTGCTCCTATTTTCTATGTTTCTATTTCCCTGGGGTTTACCAGAGCAATGCCAAGGAACAGATCGCGAGTCTACACAAGTGGATTGAGCTGCACTGACTGCTGGGAGCTGGTTGGCAGTGACAGCCTCTGGCCCTGACCCTGAGGGTTTACTCTGACTCCAGTGTGGTGACTGCGAGCAATATTCCTTCCTGAGAAAGAAAGCAGGTGCTGGAGGTCAGTCAGACTGAAAGCAGGGTTCGCCACTGTTCATTATTGAGCAGAGCGAGCTGCAGCATCTCAGGTAGCTGATTCTTTTCCCAGAGTCTCTCTTATCGATCCAATAATTTATTCTACTTGATCAATAATTAAAATAATCAGGTGCTGTCGATATGTTAGACTGAAATGGCGTGTGCTTGGAATTTCAATCATTCATTTGCAGCAACAATCCCTTCCCTGGGTCCAGACCTGGTGAAGCGCAAGGCATTCCCATGAAGCACAAATATTATAATATATTGGGAGTGAAGCCCTGATCTTTGACTGGACATTTCTATTGAAGAGATACTGTTTAACTGGTGTACATTGGTGGTGCAACCTGCATTCAGGGTTAGTGGGTAAGGTCAATATCCCAATCTGTTGTCTAAATTTGAATGTCCATTCACACTCTATTGTGAATTGTGTTCTGTAGATCCCAGAGAAAGGGGTTACAGAGTTGCTATGAATTTCTCAGATTTGTAGATCTCCAGTCAGATGTCAGCAGTCTTACGTGGCCCTGGAGTTCTCGGAAAGATTTGGAAAAATACCTTCTCCTAGTGTTACTCTTATCAATCCAATACTTATTCTATTTGATCAATAATTAAAATAATTTGACAATCGGGTGCTGTAGGCTGTTTGTGCAGTGGCTTGCCACATTTGTGGCAACCAGATTTGTGGCAACCTGGTTAACCAGATTTGGGCAAAGTATTGGAAAGAATAATTAGGGATAGGATTTATAGTTATTTAGAGAGTAATGAATTGATTGGAGATAGTCAGCATGGTTTTGTGAAGGGTAGGTCGTGCCTTACTAACCTCATTGAGTTTTTTGAAAAAGTGACTAAGGAGGTGGATGGGGGTAAGGCGGTTGATGTGGTATATATGGACTTTAGTAAGGCGTTTGATAAGGTGGCCCATGGAAGACTTCTGCAGAAAATGCAGATATATGGGATAGAGGGTGATTTAGCTAATTGGGTTAGGAATTGGCTAGCAGATAGAAGACAGAGGGTGGTGGTTGATGGGAGATATTCATCTTGGAGTTCGGTGACAAGTGGTGTACCTCAGGGGTCTGTTTTGGGGCCCCTGCTGTTTGTAATTTTTATAAATGATCTGGATGAGGGTATTGAAGGATGGATTAGTAAATTTGCAGATGACACTAAAGTCGGTGGAGTGGTAGATAGTGAAGAGGGGTGTTATAGTTTGCAGAGGGACTTGGACAAGTTGCAGAGCTGGGCCGAGAGGTGGCAAATGGAGTTTAATGTGGAAAAGTGTGAGGTAATGCACTATGGCAGAAATAATAAATGTGTAGAGTATAGGGCAAATGGTAGGATTCTTAGTAGTCTAGATGAACAGAGGGATCTTGGTGTGTATGTGCATAGATCCCTGAAAGTAGGCAGTCAAGTCGAGAAGGTTGTTAAGAAGGCATATGGAGTCTTAGCTTTTATTGGTAGGGGGATTGAATTTCGGAGCCGCAACGTCATGTTGCAACTGTACAAAACTCTAGTGCGGCCGCACTTGGAGTATTGTGTGCAGTTCTGGTCCCCACATTATAAGAAAGATGTGGAGGCATTGGAGAGGGTACAGAGGAGGTTTACCAGGATGTTGCCTGGTATGGAGGGCAGGTCTTATGAAGAGAGGCTGAGGGATTTGAGGTTGTTTTCGTTAGAAAGGAGGCGGCTAAGAGGGGACCTTATCGAAACATATAAGATGATTAGAGGTTTAGATAGGGTGGACAGTGATAGCCTTTTTCCTAGGATGGAGAAAGCTAGCACGAGGGGACACAGCTTTAAATTAAGGGATGATAGTTATAGGACGGATATCAGAGGTAGGTTCTTTACCCAAAGGGTGGTTCGGGAGTGGAATGCCCTGCCTGCAGCAGTTGTAGATGCGCCAAGTTTGGTGGCGTTTAAGAGGTTAGTTGATAAGTATATGGAAGAGAAGGGAATGGTTTAGTTTGGAGGGGCATTGCTTTTTATATTGGTCGGCGCAACATCGAAGGCCAAAGGGCCTGTTCTGTGCTGTAATGTTCTATGTTCTATTTGTGTGATCTCGAAATCATTTGACCTTCTCCACCCTGAGAATAAGGTAAAGTTTATTTGTTAGTGTCACAAGTAAGATTACATTAACACTGCTATGAAGTTATTGTGTTAGTAGGGAGGGATATCATCGGCCAACTTGTGAGCCAGAGGGCCTGTTTGTGCTCTAGATTTTCTATGTTCTATGTTCTGTCCCCTAGTCTGGCACCTGTTTAGACCAATGCACCTAACCAGCACGTCTTTCAGAATGTGGGAGGAAACCAGAGCACCCGGAGGAAACCCACACAGACATGGGGAGAATGTGGAGAATGAGTTTAAGTCTTAATGAGACAAACCACTCAGGCCAGGCATATATACATGTACATATATATATGCGTGTGTGTGTGTGTTTGTGTAAGTTTTTGAGTGTGTATGTGTGAGTTTGTGAATGTGTGTGTGTGAGTCTGCATGTGAGTATATGTGTGTGTGTATGAATATTTGTGTGTGTGTGAGTGTGTACTTCAAAGAAGATACTCCTGGTTAACCAGATTCAGTTAATTAAGATCCCATTGTCCTCTGGAACACTATCTGACCAGCTGTGGAGTCAAATGGTTTATTCTCCTTCCATGCTTGTGCAAAGTTGACCTCTTTTCCCATCATGCATTTCACTGTTAGCCCATAAATCCACAGGCTCTAAGTCACTTCTTTGTGGGCAAAAGATTGAAGCAAGTGCTATTTTACCACTATGTGCAACATGGTGTCTGGAGTTGGAGCTGAAATTAAGTCAATTTTGACAACTCGAAGAGAACCAGCCACTGCAATGAACTGCAGAGAATAATAAAACTCCACAATGTGACTTTGTATAGGACATTGCCTGCTGGGTGAATCAGTCTGACTTTAAATATTCCAGTGCAGGTCATTTGCTGCAGGTCAGTGAGGTAGTGAGGGCAGATTTGAGAATGAATTGGAAATTCTTTCAGTCTCAATGGCATATGTAAGAAATTGCAATGAAGCTAAACAAGAAAGCTGAATCAATAAGTGTAACATCTCTGTTATCAGTGCTGAGGGAAGAGTATTGCAAACCTTATTGCACCCCAGACCACAATGGGGAGAGATGGGGTAGAAAAAGCAGCCTTGTCAAATTCTGTACACTTTGAAGCCTCACTTGGAACTCTACTAATGTTAGTAATGAGTGTTCAACACCAGAGCTGTTAGTCTTTGTTAGGGGTCTCAAGGATTCATAGATCACAGAGATCATAGAATCCCTACAGTGCAGAAGAAGCCCATCGAGCCTGCAATGACAACTATCCCACCCCAGGCTCCATCCCCACAACCCCACACATTTACCCCGCTACTCTCTCTAATCTAAACATCCCAGGGCACTATGGGCAATGTAGCATGGCTAATCTATACATCTTTGGTGTGTACCAGTATTTGTACAGAAAGTTTGAAAATGGCTACTTCAGGTTATCAGAGTTTCTAAGACATGATGACACCAGGGGAGGTAATGGCCTAGTGGAATTATCGCTAGACTATTAGTCCAGAAACTTAGTTAATGTCCTGGGAACGGGGATTCAAATCCCACCACGCCAGACGGTGGAGTTTAAATTCGATTAAAAAAAATTGAAAGATGATATACTGATGACAATGAAACCATTGTTGTGAAAACCCATCTGGTTCACTGATGTCCTTTCGGGAAGGAAATCTGCCGTCCTTACCCAATCTAGCCTACAGAGCGACAGCAATGTGGATGACTCTAAGTTGTCCTCGGGGAAGTAGGGATGGACAGTAAATGCTGGCCAGCCACCAATGCCCACGTCCCATGAATGAGAAAACAACAGCTGAATCTCCTGCTTCACAACCTGCTTGGAGCTTTGCACATTACAGTCTGTGCCACCAGTCTTGCACAATGTCTACAGGGCATGTTTCACAATGCCAGATGGGTGATATTCTATAGATCCTTTTGGTATTATGCTCCATTAAGGTTACATCAAATCAGCACTCGTGTGTTAAACCTGCAGCTTCAGATCTCCAGGCAAGTTCAGATTTTGATAATTAGTAACTTGGATGAAAATTACATGGTAAGACTGGAGCAGTATGTCTAAAAACAGTATGTCTGATGAGCACAGCACCTTTATTCTGCCTCTTTTTGTCCTCCACCATAGTAACCTCCACTGTTCCAGAGGATTAACAAACAGCATTAAATAGAACATAGAACATAGAACACTACAGCACAAATAGGCCCTTCGGCCCATAAGTTGTGCTGATCATATCTATACCTACCAGGCCATAGAACTATCTGTAACTCCCAATCCATTAAATCCCATGTACTCATCCAGAAGTCCCTTAAAAGACCCCAGCGAGTTCGCCTCCATCACCACTGATGGCAACCGATTCCATTTACTCACCACCCTCTGAGTGAAAAACTTACCTCTAACATCTCCTCTGTACTTGCCCCCCAACACCTTAAATTTGTGTCCTCTCGTGCCGACCATTTCAGCCCTGGGAAATAGCCTCCGAGAATCCACTGTATCTATTCCTTTCAACATCTTATAAACCTCTACCAGGTCACCTCTCAACCTTCGTCTCTCCAGGGAGAAGAGACCTAGCTCCCTCAACCTATCTTCATAAGGCCTGCCTCCCAATCCAGGCAACATCCTTGTAAATCTCCTCTGCACCCTCTCAATAGTTTCCACATCCTTCCTATAGTGAGGTGACCAGAACTGCGCACAACACTCCAAGTGGGGTCTGATAAGGGTCTTATAAAGTTGCAGCATTACCTCCCGACTCCTAAACTCAACCCCTCCCCTCTATTAATGAAGGCCAGTACACTATATGCCTTCTTGACCACATCCTCCACTTGTGGGGCAGATTTAAGAGTCCTATGGACCCAGACCCCAAGATCCTTCTGCTCCTCAACACTGCCAAGACTCCTACCCTTGATATTAAACTGCTTCATCCCATTGGTCCTGCCAAAATGGACCACCACACATTTAGAACATAGAACATTACAGCACAGAACAGGCCCTTCGGCCTTCGATGTTGCGCCGACCAATATAAAAAGCAATACCCTCCAAACTAAACCATTCCCTTCTCTTCCATATACTTATCAACTAACCTCTTAAACGCCACCAAACTTGGCGCATCCACAACTGCTGCAAGCAGGGCATTCCACTCCCGAACCACCCTTTGGGTAAAGAACCTACCTCTGATATCCGTCCTATAACTATCACCCCTTAATTTAAAGCTGTGTCCCTCGTGCTAGCTTTCTCCATCCTAGGAAAAAGGCTATCACTGTCCACCCTATCTAAACCTCTAATCATCTTATATGCTTCAATAAGATCCCCTCTTAGCCGCCTCCTTTCTAACGAAAACAACTCAAATCCTTCAACCTCTCTTCATAGGACCTGCCCTCCATACCAGGCAACATCCTGGTAAACCTCTCTGTACCCTCTCCAATGCCTCCACATCTTTCTTATAATGTGGGGACCAGAACTGCACACAATACTCCAAGTGCGGCCGCACTAGAGTTTGTACAGTTGCAACATGACGTTGCGGCTCCGAAATTCAATCCCCCTACCAATAAAAGCTAAGACTCCATATGCCTTCTTAACAACTTTATCCACTTGACTGCCTACTTTCAGGGATCTATTGACACATACACCCAGATCCTTCTGTTCCTCAACACTATTAAGCGCCCTACCATTAGCCCTATACTCTACACATTTATTGTTCCTGCCAAAGTGCATTACCTCACACTTTTCCACATTAAACTCCATTTGCCACCTCTCGGCCAGCTCTGCAACTTGTCCAAGTCTCTCTGCAAACTATAACACCCCTCTTCACTATCTACCACTCCACCGACTTTAGTGTCATCTGCAAATTTACTAATCCACATTTATCCACGTTGAAGTCCATCTGCCACTTCTCCGCCCAATCTTGCATCCTGTCTATGTCTCGCTGCAACTTCAGACATCCCTCCAGACTATCCACAACACCACCAACCTTCGTATCATTGGCGAACTTACTAACCCATCCCTCCACTTCCTCATCCAGATCATTTATGAAAATGACAAACAGCAAGGGTCCTAGAACAGATCCCTGGGGCACTCCACTGGTGACTGACCTCCACGCAGGAAAAAACCATCCTCAACTACTCTCTGCCTTCTGCAGGCTAGCCAGTTCCGGATCCACAAGGCCAAAACCCCTTGGATCCCATGCCCTCTCACCTTCTCCAGAAGTCTTGCATGGGGGACCTTATCAAACGCCTTGCTGAAATCCATGTAAACCACGTCCACTGTTCTTCCTTCGTCGATGTGTTCAGTCACATTTTTAAAGAATTCAACTAGGCTCGTAAGGCACGATCTGCCCTTAACAAAGCCGTGTTGTGACAATCTTACATTTTTTTCAACCTCATCTTCAAATCATAGAATGCCTACAGTGCAGAAGAAGGCCATTCAGCCCATCAAGCCTGTCCTGATAACAATTCCCGTAACCCCACGTTATTTATCTCTGAACCCCTTGACTCTAAAAGCCTATATAAAGTGGCCAATCCACCTAATGTGCACACCTTTGGATGCTAAGGAGCAATTTAGCATGGTCAATCCCCTTAACCTGCATATCTTTGGATATTAAGAGGCAATTTAGCATGGCCAATCGATCTAACCTGTATATCTTTGAACACAAAGTGGTAACTTAGCATGGCCAATGCCCCTAACCTACACATCTTAGGACATTAAGGGGCAATTTAGCATGGCCAATCCCCCTAACCTACACATCTTAGGACATTAAGGGGCAATTTAGCATGGCTAATCCACCTAACCTACACATCTTTGGACACTAAGGGGTCATTTAGCATGACTAAACCAACTAACCTACACACCCTGGGACATTAAGGGGCAATTTAGCATGGCCAATCCACTTAACCTGTACATCTTTGGGGTACAGAGGAAGCCAAAGCAAAGGCTCTTCTCATTATTTCCTCTTCAGCCAAGGTGGTTTGCAAAAGATAATCTATGCCTTAATCTTGTTTTGTTTTGATTCCCATGTGGAAGTATAAGTGCAGTCCACATTGTGTTACGTGGTTCTTCCATTTAGGGTACAGCTATTGTAGCCAGTCTCTTCCAGTTAATCTTTAACCAGAACCACAGAAAACACTCACAAAAATGCATCACGTTACGTCCTGTTAATATTTACTAAATTGCTATGTGCAATAAACTTGTGTCTCACTGAGACAAGATTTTATATATCTGCAGCTTGATTTGACCTTAGATCTAAGATCCTTCATCATCTCTTGATTAAAATCCTGCATCTCCCTCTTCTCTAATAACCCTACGAGTGTACCTCCACCACATGGCATGCAACTGCTCAAGAATGCAACTCACCATCACCGTTTTTCAGTCATTCCTACGGCATGGACCTTGCTGGCTGGCCACCATTTATTGCCCATCCCTATCGCCTGAAAGCGATTAAGAGTCAACCACATTGGTGTGGCTCTGGAATCACAGGTATACCAGGCTGGATAAGGACAGCTGATTTCCTTCCCTAAAAGATATTAATGAAATAGATTGTTTTTGTGATAATCAGCAATGGTTTTATGGTCATCAGTAGATTCTTAATTCCAGATATGTTTTATTGAATTCAAATTCCACCATCTGTTGTGGCGGGATTTGAACCCAGGTCCCCAGAACATCAGCTGAGTTTCTGGATTAATAGTCTAGCGATAATACCACTTGGCCATCACTCACAAGTGACAATTAGGGATGGGCAGCAAATGCTGCCTCACTGGCAAGGCCTGTGTTTAGTAAACGAATAGAAGGGCAGAGGAAGAATGGGAAGAGTTAAGAATCAGTGACAAGATTTCTCTGGCATTTGATAGATAGGTAAATGAATTAATACTGGTTTAATTGGTATAGGTAAAAACAGTGACTTAACTTCAAAAATGATTGATTGGCTGCAAAGCATCAAGAGACATCCTGAGATCAAAAGTGGTGTTATGTTTCAGGCCAAAGTGTTTTACGGAGCTTGCCTGAATCATAAGTTTTGCCTCTTCAATTTGGCTAGGAGAAGCATGACAGGTTTCACTTCAAGTATGATTAAAGTAGCGCAGTGGTTAGCACTGCTGCTTCACAGCTCCATGGACCTGAGTTCGATTCCCAGCTCGGGTCACCGTCTTTGATGCATGTGTTTCTTCCGGTTTCTCCGGAGGTGCTCCGGTTTCCTCCCACAGTTCAAAGATGTGCGGGTTAGATTGATTAGCCATTGCTAAAATTGCCCCTTAGGGTCCTGAGATGCATAGTTAGAAGAATTAGTGGGTAAATATGTAGGGGTGTGGGGATAGGGCCTGGGTGGAATGTGGGGTGGGATTAATATCATTTCTTTAATAGGGTGACCAGAATTGCATACAGTATTCCAAGTGTGGTCTTACTAATGTCTTGTGCAACTTCAACAAGACATCCCAACTCCTGTGTTCAATGTTCTGACTGATGAAACCAAGCATGCTGAATGCCTCTTTACCACTCTGTCTATCTATGACTCCACTTTCAAGGAACTATGAACATGTACCCCTAGATCTTTTTGTTCTGTAGCTCTCTCCAAAGTTCTACCATTAACTGAGTAAGTACTGCTCTGGTTCAATCTACCAAAATGCATCACCTCACATTTGTCTAAATTAAACTCCACCTGCCATTTGTCAGCCCACTTGATCAAGATCCCATTGCAATTGGAGATAACTTTCTTCACTGTCCACTATGCCACCAACCTTGGTGTCATCTGCAAACTTACTAACCATATCCCTCACCCAAATCATTAATATAAACGACAAATAGCAGTAGGCCCAGCATTGATCCTTGAGGCAGGCCACTGGAGATTAAAAAGTCTCTTAAAGGTTCACCAATATCACAGTGGCACTATTAAAATGCATGTCCTTCCCTGGCATGAGCAAAAGTTAGCCACAAGAGGTAGAGTGTGTTTGACATCTTTGTTATTCTTACTCTGTGGTAATGATTGATTCTAGGATGTCTTGGATGGGCCGTAGCTCACTGCGGTTCAAACAGAAGAACACTAGTTAAAAGTTAAAGGATTGGATGAAGGAAAGCAGCTGGGCAGAACGTATTAACCAGTGGGTAATGTGACTTGGGGAATGAGTAACCAGGGGAGGACATTGGAGCAGTTGTTATAAATAAGTGCAAGATCATTGGACACATTTCTGGAGGGTCAGGAGATGAGGGAATGTGGCTGGGAGATGGGGGCAGTGTGAAGACCCTTGCTGGAAGATGTTCTAAAGGGCAATGTGAATAACGCACGCTGACTAGTAATAACAGCATTGCTACAGGCAAGGGTTTACAGCAATAGCAAGTTTATAGGAAACATCCACACAACAATGTTTGTTGCTAAGCATTAGCAGACCTGCTGCCCTCTCTCCACTCAGAGCCGTGGAGGATGTGTCGCAAGAATTAAATTCCTCTTTCGCCTCGTTCAGAAAAGAGACATGTAGGTGTGAATTAAATGCAATGTTTTCAAAGTTTTCGCCAGGGTGTCTTTTCATCCTTAGAACGACAGCCAAGGGATTCGGCATTCCCATTCCCTGCTGTTCCCACAGTTTTGTAAGGCCTGATTTTAAATTTGTATAAATGGGTGGATAATGAACTGAAGTTTCGCTCATTATAATGATTCTCTACTGAAATCTGGTAATCAAACGTGCTGATGATGCACTCACTGTAGTGCACAACTCAAAGGTATCGAACCTGTTACAACATGTCTGACCCAGCAAGAGCCTCATTCTCCTCCTCCTCCCCTTTCCCCCAGCCCGAGGTTTCTGTGCAAGTTTCGGCCAGTCTCGTCCCAACCAGTTCCTTTCTTGCCTTCACTGATTTAGTCTGGAATGTGGTGCTGTATTAATGCCTGCTGAGTAATTCACAGCGTGTTTCACTGTGGCATCATTCCAAATCACCTGGGTAACCAATTGAGGCAGTGAGGAACAGTGTTCAGAAACTGATATTGCACTCAGTCAAAGAGCTAGCATTGGCATGGGTGCAATGGGCCAGATGGCCTCCTTGCTGGCTGTTATTTGACTAGATTCAACTTTATAACCTATTGAATACCTGGTCTATAATGAGCCACAATTACCTTCAAATAAACATTGGGAAGAATTAACCATGGAATCCCTGTAGTGCAGATAGAGACCATTCAGCCCATCGGCCCTGCATCAGCTCTCTGAAAGACTATCTTACACAGATCCATCCTTCCACTTTTTCCCATTACCCCACACATTTAGCATAGCCAATTCACCTAACCTGCACATCTTTGAACACTAAGGGGCAATTTAGCATGGCCAATCCACCTAACCTGTACATCTTTGAATACTAAGGGGCAATTTAGCATGGCCAATCCACCTAACCTGTACATCTTTGAATACTAAGGGGCAATTTAGCATGGCCAATTCACTTAACCTGAACGTCTCTGAACACTAAGGGGCAATTTAGCACGGTCAATTCACCTAACCTGTACAGCTTTGGACACTGAGGGGTAATTTACCATTGCCCAGCCACCTAACCCACACATCTTTAGACAATTTTGGACAATTTAGCATGGTAAGAAGTCTCACAACACCAGGTTAAAGTCCAACAGATTTATTTGGTAGCACAAGCTTTCGGTGTTTCGCTCCTTCTTCAAATGACTGAGGAGTTGTGTTCACAAACAAGGATGTATAGATACAAACACAATTTACAAGATAATGATTGGAATGTGAATCTTTACAGTTAATCAAGTCTTAAAGGTACAGACAGCGCGAGTGGAGAGAGGGTTAAGCACAGGTTAAAGAGGTGTGAATTGTCTCCAGCAGGACAGTTAGTGAGATTTTGCAAGTCCAGGCAAGTCATGGGGGTTACAGATAGTGTGACATGAGCCCAAGATCCAGGTTGACATCATCCTCATCAGTGCAGAATCTGGCTACCAGTATCTGCTCAGCAACTCTGTGCTGCCGTATGATGTGAAGGCCACTTTGAAGAATGCTTACCCGAAGAACAGAGGCTGAATGCCCGTGACCACTGAAATATTCATAGACAGGAAGGGAACACTCCTGCCTGGCGATTATCGAACAGTGTTTATTCATCCAATGTTGTAGTGTCTGCATGGCCTCCCCAATATACCATGCCCTGAGACATCCTTTCCTGCAGCGTATCAGGTAGACAACGTCAGCCGAGTCGCAAGACTATGTATTGTGTGCCTGGTGGATGGTGTTCTCATGTGAGATGATGGTATCCGTGTTGATGATCCAGCACTTCTTGCAGAGTTTGCTGTGTGGTTCTCCTGAAGGTTGGGTAGTTTGCAGACAATGGTCTGTTTGAGGTTGTGCGATTATTTGAAGGCAAGAAGTGGGGGTGTGGGGACAGCCTTGGCCAGATGTTTGTCTTCATCAATGACATGTTGAAGGCTCAAGAGCAGATGTTGTAGCTTCTCCACTCCAGGGAAATACTGGATGACAAAGGATACTCTGTCTGCCATGTCCTGTGTTTATCTTCTGAGGAGGTCAGTGCAACAGTACTATTGATCGATGAATCGAGCGCCATATCCTGTTCTTAGGACAATGTTTTACAGCCTCTGTAGGTTTCTGTTGCGATCTTCCTCATCCGAGCAGATGCTGAGTTTATGGGGGGGCTTCTCCATATAGGATGGCTTCTTTAATGGGTTTGGGGTGGAAACTGGAGAACAGTGACCACAATACCACACAATCCTGCCATAGCAACCTCTGCAAGGTATTGCTGAAAACTAAGCAGGACAACTGCCCTTTCCAGAGAAACCTGGTAAGAATTCATAGAAACATCAAAACTATAACAAGGAGGAGGCCATTCGGCCCTTTGAGCCTGTTTCACCATTCATTTTGATCATGGTTGATCATATAAATCAATATCCTGATTCCTGCTTTCCCCCATAGCCCTTGATCCCTTTAGTCCCTAGTGCTATATCTAATTTCTTCACACAATGTTTTAGCCTCAACTATGTTTTGTGGTAGTGAACTCCACACATTCCCCACCCTCTGGGTGAAGAAATTTCTCCTCACTTCAGTCCCAAAAGTTTATGTCTTATCCTCAAACTGTGACCTCCCCACCCCCAGTTCTGGACTCGCTTATCTTTGACGTGTTCTGAGAGTGTGGTTCAATTAATAGGTTACACATTTTCGGGGAAAATGGAACACAGAGAGGAATCCTCTCACTCTCCTCCCCCATCCACCCCACCCCCTCCCTCCAAGTGTGCGTCAGTGTTTGAATCTGACTACTCAAGTCTAACTGGATAAAGAACACATTGATCTTTAGACACTCCTGAGCCTTGGTCTCTGGAACCCTGTCCTTAACTGGACTTTGACAATTCTCTCTCTTGGATAGAGTCTCCTGACACAAACACAGTGCCGTATTTGGTCTCGTTGAGTCTCAGAGTGCTATATCAATGCAAATTCCTCATGTTTATCAGTAATGTAAAATTTGTTCCCCTCTCCCAAAGCAAATAAAAGGCAACCCCCCCTCCCACCTCTTCTCTTCATGTCCCCACCCCTTTTCTCATGATAATGAAAACCAAGAAGGATAGCGAGCACATAACAGAAAATCCTATTTGTAACCAATATGGGATTGGCACAAACTCTCACCCCTGTACCAAGTAATAGAACAAATCTGAGGGAAGTTGGCTTAAAACTGAGGCTGAATAAAGGGCTGGAAAGGAGGTTTTTGAAGTGATTGAGGCAGAGAGTTCCAGATGGCATGGATACAGCGACTCTAAGGCTAAGGAATGTCCAATGTAAACTCAAGATATTCATAGAGCAGCAGAAAGGGCATATTGTTCATACAAAAATAGTCAACACTTATCATTTTTGGATTTGCTTTATTTTTAAAAAGGAACAATTGAAGGTGAATCTTACACCTTACTGGTGTTCTCCCTTTCTTTCCTGATGCACACTGGGATCTGGTTTAATACAGTCCAATATAAAGCAGCTCAGTTGGTAACATGCCTGTCTCAGAGTCAGAAGATACTATTTCCCACGCCTGAAACTTGAGCAGTAAAGCTCTCTCCTGATGCTCCTATGCAGTAATGAACATAGAACATTACAGCGCAGAACAGGCCCTTCGGCCTTCGATGTTGCGCCGACCAATTAACAAAAAGCAATGACCCTCCAAACTAAACCATTCCCTTTTCGTCCATAAACTTATCAACTAACCTCTTAAACGCCACCAAACTTGGCGCATCTACAACTGCTGCAGGCAGGGCATTCCATACCCTAACCACCCTCTGGGTAAAGAACTTACCTCTGATATCCGTCCTATAACTACCACCCCTTAATTTAAAGCTATGTCCCCTCATAAAGCTATGTGCTAGCTTTCTCCATCCTAGGAAAAAGGCTATCACTGTCCACGCTATCTAAACCTCTAATCATCTTATATGAGGTAATGAGGGAGTGCTACACTATCATAGATGCTGAGATTAAAAGTTATACCAATAACCAATTTAAGTCAGGTTCACAATGTGATTAATTTACACTCGCTAGAATTTACATATATAATTTACATATATAATAATTTCACATAGATTTTAAATAAATGGATTCCGATGCAGAACCTCCGGCCATCAGACCACTGGGATCCTTTCCATTGTTGAGTCAAATTTCACTTCATGAGTTCAAAAGTATTCAAAATCTTGCTGAGAAAAAAGAGATGTGCTATCAAAGCTTTTGGCTTTGAACCTAGCAGGACAGATACAAGAATACCAAATTTCAAAGGGAGCAATAAATTACACTGCATGAGTAAAGTAAGCTGATTGGTTGGAAGGCTGATTCTGATTGGTTGGGGCAATTCCATGGCAACAGATAACTATTGTATCCCCTCCTTTTTTGTTTAATTCAAAAAATGCCTGGACATTTTCCTTTTGGCTGCAGAAGGCAAATATATGTAGACTATATATGTAAATTCTAGCTAGGGTAAATTAATTATATCATGCACCTGACTTAAATAGGTTGTTGGTATAACTTTTAATCTCAGCATCTTTTAATCTAGCACCTAGAGTATTGTATGCAATTTTGGTCTCCTTTCCTGAGGAAGGATGTTCTTGCTCTCAAGGGAGTGCAGTGAAGTTTTACCAGGCTGATTCCAGGGATGGTGGGGCTGGTGTATGAGGAGAGATTGACAAAGTTAGGATTGTTTTCAATGGAGTTTAGATTTACAGGGGGTGGAGGAGGGGGGGAATGGTGGGGGTGAAATCTCATGGAGACTTATAAAATTCTAACAAGACTAGACAGGGTAGATGGAGGAAGGATATTCCTGATGTTGGGGAGCAGAAACAGGGGTCACAGTCTGAGGATTTGGGACAGACCATTTAGAACGGAGGTGAGGAGACATTTCTTCACCCAAAGAGTGGTGAGCCTTTGGGGTTCATTAGCACAGAAAGCAGTGATGCCAAAACATTGAATGTATTCAAGAGGTGGCTGGATATAGCTCTTGGGGTGAATGGGACCAAAGGTTATGGGAGAAAGCAGAATTAGACTATTGAGTTGGACGATCAGCCATAATTGTAATGAATGGCAGAACAGGCTCAAAGGGCCGAATGGCCTCCTCCTGCTCCTGTCTTTGTCATTCTTTGATGTTCATAGAATCCCTGCAGTGCAAAAGGAGGCCATTCAGCCCATTGAATCTGCACTGACTACAAAAGCCCTATTCCCATAACCCGACATATTTACCCTGCTAATCCCCTGACACTAGAGTCAATTTAGCAGGGCCAATCAACCAGTCTTTGGACTGTGGGAGGAAAGTGGAGCACCCACACAGACATGGAGAGAACATGCACACTCCACATGGACAGTGACCCAAGCTGGGAATCGAACCCAGATCCTTGGTGCTGTGAAGCAGCAGTGCTAATTACCCTGTCACCCTGTTCTTTATATTTGTATTTGTATTTGTATTGATATGTTCTTTATATTCTCTATGTCTCCATAAGATATACGGGCAGAATTAGGCTGTTTGGCCCATTGATTCTATCCCATCGTTCAATCATGTGTGATAAGTTTCTCAATTCCGTTCTACCAACTTTTCCCTGTAACCTATGATCTCCTTAACAAACAAGAACCTGTCTATCTCTGTCTTAAATACACTCAGTGACCCGGCCTCCTCTGTGGCAATGAATTCCACAGATTCACCACTCTCTAATGGGCCGTTCTAATGGATTCTAAAGGGTCGTCTTTCTCTCTGAGGCTGACCCCGGATTTTAGGGATAGGAAGGACCAATCATTTGGACGTCATTCGGTATTATCCTCTAAAAGAAATACAACAGAAATAGATGGGAACCAGTGGCTGAATTAATTGAGCTCTGGCGTCAGGGTATGTTGGATTTCCAGAGGGGATCAGATCCAAGCAGTCATCAAAATAAAGCTTTGTCACTGTAATGGCTTTAAGCAGGCAACTGAGGTGGGTCTGGTACAATGTGAACTCCCTGATTAAGGGCCAAATTGATGGGCCAGTCAGGGAGCCTCTTGCTTTGTACCTAACCAGGAGCATCAGCGAGGGGGATAGAATATAAAAGCAGGGAGGTCTTGTTGCAACTGTACAGGGCACTGGTGAGGCCGCAACTGGAGTACTGTGTGCAGCTTTGGTCACCGCATTTGCGAAAGGATATATTGGCCTTGGAGGGGGTGCAGAGAAAGTTCACTAGGCTGATACTAGAGATGAGGGGGTTAGCCTATGAAGAGAGATTGAATAGACTGGGTCTGTACTCATCGGAGTTTAGAAGGCTGAGGGGGGATCTTACAGAGACATATAAGATAATGAAGTAGATGGATAGTGTAGAGGTAGAGAGACTTTTCCCACTTAGAAAAGATAGCAGAACTAGAGGGCACAGCCTTAAAATAAGGAGAGGGGGGGAGGTGGGCAATTTAGATCAAAGTTGAGGAGGAACTTTTTCACTCAAAGGGCGGTGAGTCTCTGGAATTCTCTGCCCAATGAAGTAGTGGAGGCTACCTCGCTGAATATATTTAAATCACGGGTAGATAGGTTTCTGACAGACAAGGGAATTAAGGGTTATGGGGAGAAAGCGGGAAAGTGGAAATGAATCACTTCAGATTAGCCATGATCTTGTTGAATGGCAGGGCAGGCTCGAAGAGCTAGATGGCCTATTCCTGCTCCTATTTCTTATGTTCTTATGTCAGTTCCTCTGGCACTCCTAGTGTAGACTGCAAACTGAACACTCCCTATATGCTGATATCAGACTTATAAATAAAGAGATTTTGCTGAAGGGATTCTGCCTCAGAGGATTTATTACAGTGTCACTCTTTTCATTTATTGACAAACTGTTGTGTGCTTTGGCAAGCTTTGCTCCTGACCCTTGCAGCATGAGTGACGTTAACCTGTTCCGATAAACTCGATACTGTAAGAAGTCTGACAACAGCAGGTTTAAGTTCCAACCAAAAACCTGGTGTTGCCAGACTTCTTACTGTGTTTACCCCAGTCCAACGCCGGCATCTCCGCATCATAAACTTGAGGGAATGGTCACAGGATGTGGAACAGAAAGACGATCTGCTGCAGAATCATGTTAATCAATTTGGGCCCCGCCTGCCTCTCATTGTATTCCTGCAGAGCTCGATCACAGTAATTGGCTTCGAGGACAGGAGGAAACAAAGTGATCTCAATTCAATTCAGTTTAATTATAGTTCCAGCCTGCCTTTGAACACATCAGCTTTTGACTGCTTTCCAGGCTGGATTTGTTTGTTACGTTTGGCACGCGTACAGAGGGTCTGGGACGGACCATTCTCTCTTGCACCGGCTGAGGATTTTTCGTTTGCAACTTGCTAGTTTCGTTGCCGATTGTTTGGACTTCCCTCTCCCCGGTGGGAAGGCTCCTCGCCACTGAAGGACGTCAACTTGCCTGACTGACCCGGGATTGACCCCCATGGAGCTTTTTTGGACTGGGTTCGATGTTGCAGCTGGGGAGGCATGCTGTCCGCTGCTGAATGTTTGTAAAAACACCCCGTGAACTTATGTTGACTTGGGGGCGGTGGGCTGGTTGTCGATTAGATTCCAGAACATGTTGGATAGAATGGCAGACTCCAGACCAGCATCTCTGGGATCAGCGTACACCTAAACCTATGTGATTGCCCTCACAGATAGCCCAGCCTCAGGAGTCCCTGACATATCTGATGAGGAAATTCACAATGGTGGCCTTAGGTTGTCCCCATATAACTTCCAGCACTCAATTGAGTGTATGGGCCAGGATCTGGTAAGACCATAAAACTCCTCCAATGCAGAGGAGGCCATTCAGCCTATTGAGTCTGCACTAAACATCTGTCCTCTCCGCAGCTCTATTCCTGTAACCACACACATTCACAATTGCTAAAGTTTATTTATTAGTCACAAGTAAGGCTTGCATTAACACTGCAATTAAGTCACTGTGAAATTCCCCTACTTGTCACAGTCTCCACCTAATCTACACATCTTTGGGCACTAAGGGGCAATTTAGCATGGCCAATCTACCTAACCTGCGCATCTTTGAACACTAAAGGGCAACTTAGAATGGCCAATCCACCTAACTTGCATATCTTTGAACACTAAGGGGCAAATTAGCATGGCCAATCCACCTAACTTGCACATCTTTGAACACTAAGGGGCAATTTAACATGGTTAATCCACCTAACCTGCACATCGTTGGACACTGAGAGACAATTTACCATGGCCAATCCATCTAACCCGCACGTCCTGGGACAATTAAGAGGCAACTTAGAATAGCCAATCCACCTGGCCTGCATATCTTTGGACACTAAAGGGCAATTTAGCATGGTCAATCCACCCAATTTACACATCTTTGGACTGTGGAAGGAAACCGGAGCTTCCGGAAGAAACCTAAGCAGACACAGGATAAATGAACAAACTCTGCACAGACAGTGACCCAAGCTGGGAATTGAACCTGGGTTCCTGGCACTGTGAGGCAGCAGTGCTAACCACTGTGCCACTGATCAGGAGTGTCTCTTGTCTTCAGTACTGTGGTCTGTAAGAGAGCTGAGTGACTGCAATGGGAGATCTGACTCATGGAATAGCGTATGATTTCATCCCCCGATGCTGACACATCTGGAGCCTTGTGACTTCCTTTATCAAAGCAGGTCCCGACGCCAGGAAAATAGCAGAAACTGGGTCCAGCAGATATGTCACTGTTTAATTTGATTTGATTTGATTTATTACTGTCACTTGTGTTGGGATATAGCGAAAAGTATTGTTTCTTATGCGCTGTTCTGACAAAGTATACCATTCATAGAGTACGTAGGGAAGAGGGGAAAGGAGAAGATGCAGAATATACTGTTCTAATTACAGATAGGGTAGAGACAAAGATCAGTTTCATATAAGATAAATCCATTCAGAAGTCTGATGGTAGCAGGGAAGAAGCTGTTCTTGAGTCGTTTGGTACAAGATCTCAGAGTTTTGTAAATTGTTTCTGACACATAGGTTTAGGCGTACGCTGATCCCAGAGATGCTGGTCTGGAGTCTGCCATTCTATCCAACATATTCTGGAATCTAATCGACAACCAGCCCACCGCCCCCAAGTCAACATAAGTTCACGGGGTGTTTTTACAAACATTCAGCAGCGGACAGCATGCCTCCCCAGCTGCAACATCGAACCCAGTCCAAAAAAGCTCCATGGGGGTCAATCCCGGGTCAGTCAGGCAAGTTGACGTTGAGAAGGTAGAAGAGAGAATGTCTGGGTGGATTCTGGCATTCTTGCATGGGTTGGCAGGGGGGGTACAATGGTTACCACTGCGACCCCACAGCGCTAGGGACCCAGATTCAATTCCCGGTTAGGGTCACTGTCTGTGTGGAGTTTGTACATTCTTCCCGTGTCTGTGTGGGTTTCCTCCATGTGCTCCAGTTTCCTCTCAACTCCAAAGACCTGCTGGTTAGGGTGCAATGGCAATGCTACATTCTCTCTCAATGAACCTGAACAGGAGTATGGTGATTAAGGGATATTCACAGTCATTTCATTGCTCTCTTTTAATGTAAGCATATTTGTGACTGATAAATAAACTTTACTTTTTGTTGTGAAAACCGGATCCCCTGGGGGGATGGTAACCACAAACATCGCATAAGATCTTGAACAAGGCACAGTTACCTCTCACTTCCATTGGTGTGGCCACTGGGGCAGGGAAGTATTCGATTAGGTACACTACTTGGGCTTCACTCCCCCAATAACCAAGAGTATCCAGATCCCTCCATAAGCCAGTACAACACCGTTGGAACCTTTAGCGGGTAGAGGGTGCCCTGCAATACTAGTTGGCATGAAAATCAGGTTTGTTCTTCAAGAGAGTGCTGCTTATCTGAGGAAGCAAGGATGGACACAGTTGCCAGACATGATTTTTGATGTTGGATTGTTTGGCTGAAAGAAGGACGTGAACGCACTGGAGGAGGTGCAGAGGAGAGTCACAAGGACATTGCCTGAGATGGAACATTTAAATTATATGGAGAGGTTGGATAGGCTTGTGCTGTTTTATCTGTGTGTGGAGATGCCGGTGCTGGACTGTGTTTTCTCTGGAGCAGAGAAGACTGAGGGGTGACCTGATCGAGGTGTGCAAGATTATGAGGGGCATGTACAGGGTAAAACATAGAACATAGAACACTACAGCACAAACAGGCCCTTCGGCCCACAAGTTGCGCCAATCATACCCATTAAATCCCATGTACTCATCCAGACATCTCTTAAAAGACTCCAACAAGTCCGCCTCTACCACTACCAATGGCAGCCAATTTCATTCACTCACCACCCTCTGAGTGAAAAACTTACCCCTGACATCTCCTCTGTACCTACTCCCCAGCACCTTAAACCTGTGTCCTTTCGTAGTGACCATTTCAGGCCTGGGAAATAGCCTCTGAAAATCCACTCTATCTATTCCTCCCAACATCTTATAAACCTCTATCAGGTCGCCTCTCAACCCTCGTCTCTCCAGGGAGAAGAAACCTAGCTCCCTCAACCTATCTTCATAGGGCATGCCCTCCAATCCAGTTATAACATCCTTGTGGGTGGATAAGGAGCAGCTGTTCCCCTGAGTTGAAGAGTCAATTATGAGGGGACACAAATTAAAAGTGATGGGTGGGAGATTTAGGGGGATTTGAGGAAAAACATTTTTCCCTAGAGGGTAATGACATTCTGGAATGCACAGCCTGGGAGGTGGTGGATTCAGGATGCCTCACATCCTTTAAAAAGTACCTGGGTGAGCACTTGGCACATCATAACATTCAGGGCTACAGGCCAAGTGCTGGCAAGTGGGATTAGGTGGGCAGGTCAGGGCCTTTCATGTGTCGGTGCAGACTCGATGGGCCGGAGGGCCGCTTTCGCACTATAGTATTCTGTGATTCTGTGCAGTTCTCTTCAAAGAGTATCTCCAGCAAATCTGCCCATAGTCACGTGTTAGACCCCTGCCCATTTGCCAGCTTACACTCTCAATATCTCAATGTCTCCAGCAGATGGCCCATGTTGACATAACTTCTCAGAGGCCGGTGTCCCTTCACCAGATTTATTTACAAACTCAACCCCACTCCCAGACTGCTTCAGGTACAAGAGTCAGAATCCGGAATGTCAGCGTATCTGACACTCCTTCAATATATACACAGGCAAGGGTTCCCTGATTGGAGAGGCAATCATTGCTTCAATCGGGGAACTCATACTCCAAGAGGCCAACCTCACAGGCCTCACTGAGAATGAAGCAGCCACTTCTTCTGAGACCCCTTCCCCCCTCCTCACAGAGTGGAATCCCCCAGAAGGAAGTTCATCCCGAAACAGTTGCCATGCCAGAAGATTCAGCGCCCTTTATGAACCTACACAGAGTCAGAAAGACATACAAGCCAGGCAAATGCCTCCAAAAGGTAGGTTATAGATAGATGTGTGGATTAGTAGATGTGATCGGCGCAACTCGTGGGCCGAAGAGCCTGTGCAGTATTGTTCTATGTTCTATGTAAAAAGCTTGACATAGCTCTTTTTTAACCAACAGCTGAGGGAGCCTTTAAAGGATGTTAGAATGGCTGCTTTACAGAGGCAGGGTGGAGACAGGAAGTAACTGGAACTAGACGGTGAAGTCCGATAATGGTGTGGGAGTAATAATGCGTCTAATTCGAGTGCATTCAAAAAGCCCCCTGCCTATTTAAACTTGCCTATTTAAGCAAGTTTGTGTCACCAGAAAATCTCACCAGACTGAAGAGAATTGATGAATGCACCAAACAAACTAGAAGCAGGAGGAGGCCATTCAGCCCTTTGAACCTGTTCCGCCATTCATTTTTGGGGTTGCATGGTGACGCACTGCTATCTCACATTGTGTAATTTCAAGAAGAAATTAGAGATAGCTCTTGAGGCTAAAAGGATCAAAGGGATATGGGAGGGGGGAAAGGAGGGAATCAGGGGATTGAATTCAATGACTGGCCATGATCAAAATGAATGGTGGAGCAGACTGGAAGGGTTAAATCACCTACTCCAGCTCCTAGTTTTGATGCTAAATTATCCCTTAGTGTCTGAAGATGTACGTGTTAGGTGGATTGGCCATGTTAAGTTGCTTCTTAATGTCCAAAGATGTGCAGGTTCTGAGGATAAAAATGTGTCGGATTAATGTGGAAAAGTGTGAGGTAATGCACTATGGCAGAAATAATAAATGTGTAGAGTATAGGGCAAATGGTAGGATTCTTAGTAGTCTAGATGAACAGAGGGATCTTGGTGTGTATGTGCATAGATCCCTGAAAGTAGGCAGTCAGGGCGAGAAGGTTGTTAGGAAGGCATATGGAGTCTTGGCTTTTATTGGTAGAGGGATTGAATTTCGGAGCCGCAACGTCATGTTGCAACTGTACAAAACTCTAGTGCGGCTGCACTTGGAGTATTGTGTGCAGTTCTGGTCCCCACATTATAAGAAAGATGTGGAGGCATTGGATAGGGTACAGAGGAGGTTTACCAGGATGTTGCCTGGTATGGAGGGCAGGTCTTATGAGGAGAGGCTGAGGGATTTGAAGTTGTTTTCGTTAGAAAGGAGGCTGCTAAGAGGAGACCTTATTGAAACATGTAAGATGATTAGAGGTTTAGATAGGGTGGACAGTGGTAGCCTTTTTCCTAGGATGGAGAAAGCTAGCACGAGGGGACACAGCTTAAAATTAAGGGGTGATAGTTATAGGACGGATATCAGAGGCAGGTTCTTTACCCAAAGGGTGGTTCGGGAGTGGAATGCCCTGCCTGCAGCAGTTGTAGATGCGCCAAGTTTGGTGGCGTATAAGAGGTTAATTGATAAGTATATGGAAGAGAAGGGAATGGTTTAGTTTGGAGGGTCATTGCTTTTTATATTGGTCAGCGCAACATCGAAGGCCGAAGGGCCTGTTCTGTGCTGTAATGTTCTATGTTCTATGTTCTATTACAAACAAAGGGCCTAAGTGAGTTCCTCTGTTGGAGAGTTGGTGCAGACTCGATGGGGCAAATAACCTCCCTCTGCACTGTAATGATAACCCCGCTGTTCACTAACTGGGCGGAGAACACCATCAGTGGAGTTTCATGCTCTCTACCAAACTCTGGCCTACCTCAGTCTCACTGAACCCCTGCTGCTTTGTCAACAACAAGGGCTGCGTGCGAGGCTCCGAAATGAATTCACTTTGTTCTTCTTTTTCCTGTGTAAACAAGTGGGCTATCCTCCAAGCTTCTCAGTATTGTATCAGAGCAGGGCAGCATACAAATCCATGTCCTGGCCTTCGCCTCTGTGGCACCCTTTGAAAGCTGGTTGTTTTCCTGTCGATTTTGTTGCCCGTGGTGGCACACGGAGAAAGGCTGGCTGCTTTTTATTCTCATTTCCAATCAGGGAGAGTTGACTCAGCCAATGACCTCCCACATTCCGAGTCAGAACTCTGATAGCAAATACCGACCATTGCCCGGCGTCTCTACGATGGTCTTTACCCGTCTGTGAACTTGGCGTTCGCCCGGGGTCCTGGTCCCAGCACCCATCTAGATGCCCCTATAAGATTGGTTGCTGATTAACGATGTAGAGATGCCGGCGTTGGACTGGGGTAAACTCAGGTTAGAGAGATGTGTATTGTCTCCAGACAGCACAGTAAGTGAGGTTTTTTTGCTAACCCAGGCAAGTCACGGGGGTTACAGATAGTAACCTGTGCTCAGTGCTCCTTCCACTCACATTGTTAGCCACTTTAAGACTTGAATAGCAGGTTATGTGTAAGGATTTGCATTCTAATCAGTAATCTGTAAACTGTCTGTGCTGATATGTGTGCTATTGCAGACCAGAACACCTCATTCGCCTGACGAAGGCTACAAAGGCCGAAAGCTTGCAAGTTTACTATCAAATAAATCGGTTGGATTTAAAATTGGTGTTGTCATACCTCTTACTGCTGATTAATGAGAAGTATTTCTGACCTCTTCCCAATGTGGAAGACAATTGCGGAGCCCAGAATGTGTTAGCTAAATTCAGCCTCGTCTGATGAGAACACGGACCAGGTTTTCCAGCCCCTTGCGCTGTGGATCTCACCCTGGCGGATGCGCTACACCAGGCAAAAATCCATCGAGTTCAGCAGGACTGGAAAATCCCACCAATGGGAGAAGGCTGGAAAATCCCAGCCCCAGGAAACAATCCCATGTCTAGCCTGCACTGACAACACATATGGGGCCTTGATTCATGTCACACTATCTGTAACCTTTACGACTTGCCTGGGCTTGCAAAATCTTACTAACTGTTCTGACTGGAGACAATACGCATCTCTTTAACCTGTGCTTAACCCTATCTCCAGTCACATTCTCTTACCTTTAAGACTCGATTACCTGTAAAGACTCGCATTCCAATCTTGTGAATCGAGTTTGTGTCTTTATATGCCCTGTTTGTGAACTGAAATCCCACTAGTGGCTTTTGCTGCCAAATAGACCTGTTGGAATTTAACTTCTTACTGTGTTTACCTCCGTCCAATGCCGAATCTCCTCATCCTGTCAGCACCGCACATGGGACGAAGCATTCACTCACTCAATCACTAGGGGACTTCCTTGACCACACAGTTGCTGTAATTAAATGTTAGTTTAAATACAGGAGTTAAGGCTGCCATTCTTTATTATAAGGAAAACAGCAATGATCAAATTGTCAGACACTGAATGAACTTTGACCTGAATTTTCTGATTAACATTAAAACCACGGTGATTGGTAAACCTGGATCCCAGCATTCAATTAAACTGTGATGTCCAAGAGTTTTCACATCTCACTGGCTTGCACTTCAACAATATCTAGTGTTACTTTATCACAATGCTTGCTGCTCCTTCCATTGTCGCAGCCTTATTTCATTCCTCCTCTATCATTGCTGTTCAGATTGTATTCAGCGCCAAGGTTTTATATTTGCCACAAACTACAAGCCACTTTTCAAGTCAGCTTCAAGGTTTCATATGGATCTCTTGCTTCGAGTTAATCCATCTCCGATTCCACTCCACCTTTCAAAGGAGTATCATGTCGCACTCCAAATTATTTCCGCCACTCTGCCCCAACCTAATCAGGCCCTGAAAGAATGAAAGATTCCATGGGAAACCTGGATCAGCAGCGGGAATACCCAGCTTCTGCCAGCGATGTATGTGGACCTGCACCCCATCGCTGTCACTGTGAGTGAACTTTTCCAGTGACTGTTTTGAAAGGGGGCCTCCCAAGTGTGGTGCCCCTTCTCCTCAAGGAGTCAGGCAGGCCTCAGACACCTCGAGGACCTCCACTCAGGATTCTCCAACAGCGTCTGATCCTTCAGAATTCCCTCCTTGCCTGTGACTGTGAGCCACGCCTCTGTGATCCCTACAGTCACACCCTCTGTGACCTCCGCAGCCCCACCATCTGTGACCCCTGAACCCCGTACTCAGTGACCCCTCCAGCCTCACCCTCTGTGACTCCTGAGCACCGCACTCTGTGACCCCTAAGCTACAACTTCTGTGACCCCTGAGCTGAGCCCTCTCTGACCTCTGAACCCTGCACTCTGTGACCCCTCCAGCCTCACCCTCTGTGACCCCTGAGCACCGCACTCTGTGACCCCTAAGCTACAACTTCTGTGACCCCTGAGCTGCGCCCTCTCTGACCTCTGAACCCTGCACTCTGTGACCCCTGAGCCCCATCCTCTGTGACCCTATGACCCCTTAGCCATGCCGTCTGTGATCTTGAGCCATGCCGTCTGTGACCTCTACAGCCTCACCCTCTGTGATCCCTGAAGCCCTACCCTCTGTGACCCTTAGCAGGCCTGCCCTTTGTGACCCCTCTAGCCTCACCCTTTGTGACCCCTGAGCCCCACTTCCATGATCCCTGAGCCCTACCCTCTGTGACCCCTGACCCTTGCCCTCTATGACCTCTGAGCCCCACCTCTATGACCCTTGCAGTCCCACCCTCTGTGAGTCCTGCAGCCTCATCCCTTGTGATCCTGAACCCCACACTTTGTAAACCCTGCAGCCCCGCTCTCCATGACCCCTGCTGCCCCATCCTCTGTAACCCTCAGCCCTGCCCTCTGTGATCCCTGAACCACACCCTCTGTGACCCTTCATTCTCACCCTCAGTGACCACAGAGGGGGCAACTGCCCCTCAGCAGGGCAATCTTGGTAAGTTGGAGCCCTTCAGGGCACCAAGATCAACAAGGCCTGCCTCTACCCTCTGGTGCTGATATCATAGAACATAGAACATAGAACAATACAGCACAAACCGATCACATCTACCAATCCAAAGACCTATCTATAACCCCCTATCCTATTCTTTTCCATATACTCATCCAGAAGTCTCTTAAAAGACCCCAGTGAGTTTGCCTCAACAACCTCCGACGGCAGTCGGTTCCATTCACTCACCACCCTCTGAGTGAAAAACCTACCCCTGACATCTCCTTTGTATTTGCTTCCCTGCGCCTTAAATCTGTGTCCTCTCGTAGTGACCATTTCAGCTCGGGGAAATAGTCTCTGAGAGTCCACCTATCTATTCCTCTCAACATTTTATAAACCTCTATCAGGTCGCCTCTCAACCTACGTCTCTCCAGTGAGAAGAGTCCCAGCTCCCTCAACCTATCTTCATAAGGCCTGCCTCCCAATCCAGACAGCATCCTTGTAAATCGCCTCTGAACTCTCTCAATAGCCTCTACATCCTTCCTATAATGAGGCGACCAGAACTGCACACAATACTCCAACTGGGGTCTGACAAGAGTCTTATAGAGCTACATCATTACCTCCTGACTCCTAAACTCTATTCCTAGATTAATGAAGGCCAGTACACCGTACGCCTTCTTGACAACTTCCTCCACCTGCGAGGCCAATTTAAGAGTCCTATGGACCCGGACCCCAAGATCCTTCTGCTCTACAACACAGCTAAGACTCCTACCCCTTATATTGTACTCCTTCATCCCATTATTCAGGGGAGCGCCCAGGTTAACTGATAGAGAACTGATAGAGAGTTTTGATTTTATGTGAGGTTACACGATGCACTGTGATTATTAATAATACGACATTTTTTATGAACAGGCTCCATAACAGATTAATGAGTTCTGATGTGTTTTATTTGTGATTTGTATTCCTGTTCCTGATGCTAGTGCAGCCTGAGCTGAGGGTAGATTCAGGGAGGATACCCCCGATGGTGGGTGAGTCCAGAATCAGGGGTCACAATCTGAGGACGATGGATAGACCATTTGGGACAGAGATGAGGAGACATTTCTTCACCCAAAGAGTGATGAGTCTGTGGAATTCATTACCACAGGAGGTAGTTGATGCCAAAATATTGAATGTATGTGAGAAAGATTTAGATGTAATTCTCAGGGCTAAAAGGGATCACAGGATATAAGGGGGTGGGGGCGAAGGTGGGATAAAGCCACTAAATTTGATGATCATCCACAATCATACAGGAAGGATGTGGAAGCTATTGAGAGGGTGCAAAGGAGATTTACAAGGATGGTGCCTGGATTGAGAGGTATGCCTTAGGAGGATAGGTTGAAGGAGCTAAGTCTTTTCTTCCTGGAGAGATGAAGATTGAGAGGAGACCTGATAGAGGTTTGCAAAATGTTGAGAGGTATAGATAGAGTGGATTCTAGGAAGCTATTTCCCAGGGCTGGAATGATCGCTATGAGAGGACACGGGTTTAAGGTGCTGGGGAGCAAGTACAGAGGAGATGTCAGGGGTAAGTTTTTCATTCAGAGGGTGGTGAGTGAGTGGAATCGGCTGCCATTGGTAGAGCAAACTTGTTGCGGTCTTTTAAGAGACTTCTGGATGAGTACATGGGATTTAATGGGATTGAGGGTTATAGATAGGCCTAGTAGGTAGAGATATGATCGGTGCAACTTGTGGGCTGAAGGGCTTGTTTGTGCTGTACTGTTCTATGTTCTACGAAAGATAATGAATGTTGGAGCAAACTCGAAAGGTCAAATGACTTTTTCCTGCTCCTATTGTATAATTGTATCTTTCTATTCCAATCCATGACCTCTGTAGCACCTCTCACTTACCCCACCACCCTGAACCTCCCCCATTCCCGCTCCACCCACCACCACACCCATTCCCACCACACCCCCATTTACCCCCCCCTTCAGGCTGTCTCACCCACCTCTTCTCCACGTCTAATCCTGCACCCTCCCCCACTCCATCGTCCCTCGCCCCAGGACAGATGATCATTGCCCCACAGCGTCTTGTGCTGCTGTCCAACCACATTTGCAAAGAACCACCTCCTGGGAAGAGCTGGGAAAATGGTTTTCCAGCCCCGTCCCCTACGACTGCCATAAACGGCGACGTAGGGCGGGTGGGGAAGGGGAGCGGGGAACTGGAGAATCCCACTCTCTGAAATTCCCTCCTTACACAGCTCCATTATCTCAGCTCCTTTAAGAATCTCATTCCAAATTGAACCCTAGCTGTGGATCGGCCAAGTTAATGACCGGTGGCATTGCCTCAGCGCCCACTTCTCCTCTTTCCAGGTTAGTTTGGGAAATCATCTGTGTGGAAGGCATGAGCAGTTCCTCACCTAACAGAATCATTATAAATATCTCTAACTCGCACTGCTGCGATCTCTGCACCAAGAACAGGAAATCCTGTCTCCTTCAGGAATGCTTGCCGAGTTTCCTGTGTATGATTTGGGAACGCCTTCCCTCTCGGCCCTGCTTTAGCAGTTAAATGGAAAGGCCCCCCGGCCCCTGTGTGGGTGATTCTCTGACAGTGGGAAGCTTTAATAAAGTTCCCGGCTGTGCAAAGACGTGACTGATTTGGGAACCTGATTTCAACAACTAGCCATGACTATAAACATTAATGTTCTGAACTTAAGCAGTGGAAAAGGACTGAAAGGTTCACATTGATACAAGGTCTTACGCTACCAGGATACAGAGCAATACACCCTATCTCGTTCCCCTAGCTCTCCTCCTACCCTATAATCCTTCACATTCTTCATTTTCAGATATTAATTCAATTCTTTTGGGAATGCCTCGATTGAACCTGCCTTCACCTTACTCTCAGAGAGCACATGTCCCCCCTCATGCTGTAATTAAGAAAGCCCACTAATACCTCTACTTTCTCAGAAGGCTAAGGAAATTTGGCATGTCAACTGCAACTCTCCCCAATGTTTACGGATGCACCACAAAAAGCATTCTTTCTGGTTGTATCACAGCTTGGTATGGCTCCTGCTCCGCACAAGATTGCGAGGAATGACAAAAAGTCGTGAATGTAGCCTAATCTATCATGCAAACTAGCCTCCCATCCATTGACTCTGTGCGCACTTCCCGATATCTCGAAAAAGCAGCTAGTATAATTAAGGATTTCATGCACCCTGCACATCCTCCCTTCCACCTTCTGCCATCAAGAAAAAGATAAAAAAGTTGAGGTCACGTATCAACCGACTCAAGAACAGCTTCTTCCCTGCTGCCAATGGATTTATCTTGCATTAAGTTGATCTTTCTCTACACCTTAGTTATGACTGTAACATTACATTCTGCACCCTCTCCTTTCCTTCTCTATGAATGATATGCTTTGTCTGTATTGCACGCAACAAACAATAATATTTTTCTCTATATTCCATCTGACAATAATAAATCAAATCAAATCAAAATCAAATCAAACCATTCGCTGTGCGCAAAAATTTGATCTCAGGTCTCCATTGCCACCAGTGACTTTATAGATTGTATTTTATCTGAGTGTAGTGAAATGAAAGATTCCAATGATTGGGAACCAAAGACTGATAACAACAGCAGTTTATTCAGTAGCACAAGCAGCTCTTACATGTGTCCATTCTGCCCATGCTCCATGGAGCATTCCCGACATGGGACCCATTCAATAGCTGCGTCATCACGTGACTGGTCATTCCTGAAAGAGCAGGAAAAGGGTGCAGAAGGAATTCCCCATGCTCTCTGCAGGCAGCCTTGCTGGACACATCATAAAACGATGCCACCTTGCTCACAACCTCACACCTGATTGCAATGAGTTAAAACTAAAGTCGCTAATGATTAAAAAGATGCTGAGTTTTTGTTTGCGGCACCCAGTAGGAAGTTGTAGGCGTGGGGTGCAACACTGGAGATTTCCCATCATTATTCCTGCTCTCTGTCCTCCAGCATTGCGAAAGTTTTGATTCTGAGACAACTTTTCACATCGGGTTATATCTGTCTCAAATGTTTCCATTGCACACTCAAGAGCTAGTTGAACTGGGAGGGACAGTTTGAGAGATTAAGGACCCCGTTCCACTGGAATCAGTATGGATGCTGGAGATCTGAAATAAAAACAGGAAATGCTGTGTTAAGCTCAGCAGGTCTGGCAGTATTTGTGCAGATAGAAACAGCGCAAATGTTTTGAATCCAATGGGATTCTTCATCAGAACCCAGAAAAGACTGGGACTCAAAAAGTTAATTCTCTGTCTCTCACTCTCTGTCTCTCACTCCGCAGTTGCTGTGAGTGAGATTTCAGCCAGAATTCTCCAATCGCCCCCATGACTGGAATTCTCCAGTCTCCTTGCAGTGAATGGAGTCTTTGGCTGAGTTCCAAATTCCCCATTCTCACTGGCAGCGCGGGTGGGAAGAATGAGGTTGGAGATTCCCAGCACTGGACTACTCCCTATCCAACTGTCTGCTCATCAACTCCTTCAATCCCTGTAGAAAGAAAGATCCAGGTGTTGAACATCCTTTTCCAGGGCATCCTCCATAATGATTAGCTGTGGACCTTTTGGAAAATAGAGTGGCATAGTGGCAGGGTAAATATGAGAGTTACACGGATAAGGCCTGGATGGGATTGTGATCAGCACAGACTCGATGGGCCAAATGGCCTCCTCCTGCACTATAGGGATTCTATGAACTCACAATTGGGAGTTTTGTGTAGACATATTAAATAGAGAGCAGGGGTCTGCGATAATTTTACATAGTCGACTCTGCAGGATATTCTGCCTTTCATCTTCCTCCATTGCCTCTTTTTTGTAACCAGCGATAACATATTCGGTTCCGTAATTCTCCTGAGATCCTCCGGTTAGCAATGGGGAATAGTGATGATAGCATGGTGCTAGTCTGTCACAGACTGGGACTCTGTGAACCAGAGCAACTATTGTTACTGCTCTGAGATTACACATAAACAGAATGTTGGGTTTCCAAGCCCTCAGGTTTTACTTAAATGAGAATTTACTTAGCTTCAATGGATGCTGTTTACACTGCAGGAGAGAATAGGAAGTAAATTTCTTCTATATCCATCAGGATGTCCCTCTCATGTTAGTAGGTTCTCCCTCCCTCGCTGTAATTTGCCACAGGCAATTCTTTAAAAAAGGCTGACCATGTCCAAAGACACAAAAAATATTGATGTAAGAAGTAGCAACCCCTTAATAACTGCCAGTGATTGATGTGTGATCATCACTCCTAACGTACAGGGCAACGGATCAAGTGCAGGAAAATGGGATAGAAATGGATAGGTGTTTGATAACCAATACAGACGCAATGAGCCAAAGGGTCGATTCTTTCTGCTATGAAGTGATCTTGCCAAAAAATTGTAAGTCTCGAATGGGTGTGAAAACAGGAGAGTATCTGATCTGTTTTTTCCGGCGATCGTACGCACTTTGAGAAAAAAATCTCCAGGAATGGTTTTTCATCTATAGAGGGAGGAGGCAGAGCTTAAATCGCTTGAACCTGTCTGAGAGCAGCAGAGGATGCCATTGCGCATGTGCAGGTTTCTAGCAGCAGAGGACTGTTGCTCAGATTCAGTTGCGGTCAGTCAGACTCTGCCTAAGCACAGCACACTGCCCCCACCCCCACCAACTATTGAGGGTACCCATGGCCTATTGCAAACAACCCCCTATCTGCCCTAACTGATCTATGCCCACAGCCCTTCCCATACAATCTCCTATTCTCCCCCCCACCGATTACCAGCCTGATTCCCCCAGAACACCTGCCTGACTCCCTCCATGATCAGCTCCAATCGTCGCCCTCCCTTCCTCCTTCATCCCTGATGAAGAGTGGCAATAGGTGCCTTCCCCACTGACCAGACACCTCTGGTTTGGCTCCAACCCCCCTCTTGCCCCACCCTTCTGGGAGTGCCTTGTGCCTGGTGAGCTGTGCCAGGGTGCCTGGGGGGCTGTGCCAGGGTGCCAGGCTGGAAGTGCCAGGCTGGCCCTGCCCAAGGGGCATCCCCCTCACTCCTGATCTCTGGGGAGACTCAATGACCTCTGGTTCTATCAGTGAGGCCACCATGTCTCGTCCCCGTTATGATTCTTGCTGGAGAGAAACTCTCCCGGGGAGGCCACAGCATTAACCAAGCCCAGATGATTGAGTCCCTGTACTTACTAAATCAACATGCTTACATTCAATTTAAATAAATGATTCAGCCGCGAGTTGGCAATGGACGGAAGGCTGACCTCACCGGATATTCGGTGCCAGTAAGACCACAAGAGGGAGAAATTGGGCATGAACCTGTTTTCTCGACTCTTACACGACTTTACTGGACCATCAGCTGGTGGGACACAATGGTGGGATCGGTCCCTGTGACTCAGGCTGCTACCTTGCAATGTAGTCCTGAAGGGTCAGTAATACTGTCTCACCACTCCCACCCAGCTAAACAGCTTCAACCCAACACCCCCCCAGTTAATTAATAAAGGCTGGAGCGGGAGGGGGGTGTTCACTGACCACACAGTGCCTTCCTGTTAGGTATCAGATACAAAGGTGGCATTGGCCCAGACAGCATTGCAGGATCGAGCGGATAGACACCCACATCATGCTGGGGAGAGTGTGGTGGGGTGGGAGGAAATCGAGCATATCACCTAAACCCTCCTTTACTGGAGATGGAGAAAGAGGATTATTATCTTTCTTTCCCTGTTTGATTACACTTCCTATTTCCTGAGTCAGCAAGAGATTTGAGCTCAGCCCCGACTGGTACATGTTTCCACCCGATGCCTGATGTCCCCTGGAGGCCAATGCGGAGTGGGGTGAGATGAAAGGAGAGGGGGAGGGGTAGAGGAGGACGTGGACAGGGAGGGGGAAGGAGTGGGGGAGGGAGAGGTGGGGGGAGGGAGAGGGGTGGAGGGCGAGGGGGAAGTGGAGGGGAAGGTGGACAGGAAAGGGTAGGGGTGGTGGAGGGGGAGGTAGAGGGAAAGATGGCGGGAAGGGGAGGGGTGAGGAGGGGGAGGTAGAGGAGGAGGTGGATGGAGAGGTAGGGGTGAGGGGGGGATAGAGGAGGAGGTGGACGGGAAGGGGTAGGGGTGAGGGGGGGGTAGTGGAGGAGGAGGTGGACGGGAAGGGGTAGGGGTGAGGGAGGGGGTAGTGGAGGGGGAGGTGGACGGGGAGGGGGAACGGTTGGTTGAGATGGAGGGGGAGGGAGAGTGGAAGGGGGTAGAGAAGGGGAGGGGGGAGTGAAGGGGGAGGGATTGGTGGAGGGAGAGGTGGATGGGGAGAGGGAAGGAGAGAGGGAGGGGGAGTTGGAGGAAGAAGCAGAAACACCCAAGCAGGAAAGTGGAGGAGGCTCGAGGGGCCCAAGTTCAGATTACTTAAATTGCTGAGCTGTGAGCCAGAGAGCAAGGTCGGAGATGGGAACAATTCCTCCTGTTCCCAGCTTGATACTGTGTTATTATTATGGTGCAGGAGGATGGGGCGTTAACACTGAAAGGAAATAGACTCACTTTCAAATTCAATCTCCTTCTGGCACCAGCAGAATGATTCAGCGAGATGTGTTACATTGCAGGAAGAACAGCTCAAAGCCAAAGCACAGAAAACCTCCACTCCAGCCTCTCTGATAAGTTGGGACGGTCAACTGTCAAAGTTCTTTCATTTGATTTACTATTGTCACATGCATTGTTCATTTTGTTGATAGAGTCACAAATAGGCTTACCTTAACACCATGATGAAGTTACTGTGAAAATCCCCTAGTTGTCACAGTCTGGCACCTGTTCGGGTTCACTGAGGGAGAATTTAGCATGGCCAGTACACCCTAACCAGCATGTCTTTCGGAATGTGGTAGAACACCGGAGCACCCGGAGGAAACCCACACAGGCACGGGGAGAACATGCAGACTGCACAAACGGTCACCCAAGCTGGGAATCGAACCCAGATTCCTGGCACTGTGAAGCAGCAGTGCTAACCACTGTGCCACCATGCAGCCCATTGTACTGGTATACAATATAAAGTATTGTTTCTTATGCATTATACAAAGTGTACCATTCATTGACAAGGAAAGGAGAGGGTACAGAATGCAGCGTTACAGTCATAGCTAGAGTGTAGAGAAAGATCAACTTAATGTGAGGTAAGTCCATTCAGAAGTCTGACAGCAGCAGGGAAGAAGCTGTTCTTGAGTTGGTTGTATCTTTTTCCTGGTGGAAGAAGGTGAAAGAGAGAATATCCAAGGTGTATGGAGCCCTTGAGTGTGCTGGCTGCTTTCGCAATGAATGGGAAGTCAATGGATGGGAGGCTTGTTTGCGTGATGCATTGGGCTATATTCATACCGCTTTGTAGTTTGTTGTGGTCTTGGGCAGAGCAGGAGCCATACCAAACTGGTGTTGATACATCTCAAACATTTGATTCACTCACCTTTGAGAAATAACTCCAGAAAGATAGTATAGGACGGAAACAGAATATTCATCAAGGTGCATTTGGGATGTTGCACTGATATTGTACAGGGCAGCATGCTGGCACGGTGGTTAGCATTGCTGCCTCACAACGCCAGGGACCCAGGTTCGATTCCTGACTTGGATCATTGTCTGTGTGGAGTTTGCATGTTCTTCCCATGACTGCATGGGTTTCCCCTGGGTCTCCAGTTTCCTCTGAAAGGCCAAAGATGCACAGGATAGATGGATTGGCTATGCTAAATTGCCCATGAGAAGATTAGCAGGGTAAATATGTGTGGTTATGGTGATAGAGCCTGGGTGGGATTGTTGTCAGTGCAGACTGGAAGGGCCGAATGGCCTCCTTCTGCTTTGTAGGGATTCTATGGTTCTATAATATTCCTGGCTATCTTAACAAAGTGAAGTGAATGTGTCACTGAATAATTAATTATATAATAGAATACTGCAGATTCTGGAGACCTGAAACCAAAACAGAAAATACTGGTGAAACTCAGCAGGTCTGGCAGCGTCTCTGGAGAGAGAGTTGAATTTGAGCCTAATTACATTTTTCTTTGGAAATGACAGTTTCAAAGGAGAATGAATTATATAAAGTCACTCAGTCTTAATGTGAAGCTCCTCCATTTTGCTGTGAGGAACAGCAATATTCTTAACACTTTTAACAATGAGTTCAGTCTGTTTATGATGAGAATATTCACACAGCATTAGAGGGAGGCAGCAATGCAGCATTAGAGAAGGAGCAATGCAGCATTAGAGGAGCAATGCAGCATTAGAGAAACAATGCAGCATTAGAGGAGCAATGCAGCATTAGAAAAGGAGCAATGCAGCATTAGACGAGCAATGCAGCATTAGAGAAGGAGCAATGCAGTATTAGAGGAACAATGCAGCATTAGAGGAGCAATGCAGCATTAGAGAAAGAGCAATGCAGCATTAGAGGAACAATGCAGCATTAGAAGAGCAATACAGCATTAGAGGAGGAGCAATGCAGCATTAGAGGAGCAATGCAGCATTAGAGAAACAATGCAGCATTAGAGGAGCAATGCAGCATTAGTGAAGGAGCAATGCAGCATTAGAGGAGGAGCAATGCAGCATTAGAGGAGGAGCAATGCAGCATTAGAGGAGGAGCAATGCAATATTAAGGAAACAGCAATGCAGCATCAGAGAGAGACAGCAATGCAGAATTAGAGAGAGGCAGCCATGCAGCATTAGAGAAGGAGCAATGCAATATTAGAAAAGCAGCAATGCAGCATTAAAGAGTGATAATGTTCCCTGCATTCTTGTGTTGAGAGGGAGCCAGGGAGGGTTGTGAGCACACTAACTCACAATACGATTGGGGCTTTATATCAATGGAATAGGATCCCAACATCCAAAATTTCAGCTCCTATTAAAGAAACCACACAGACAACTTTTCAATGTCTTGTGATGAATTAGCAACTCACTAAAAATGGACACTCCTAAATTGAGAGATAGAAGTCTGACTCATTGCCTTGTGCCACTTACAGCTTCCATTCAATGCCTCAGGGTAAAGTTGTTGGGGAATTGATTCCTCACTGAAATATCTAACCTCACTCGGCACCACGTGTCAATGAAAGATGTTATTTTCAGTGAGGTTTAGGATTCTCTACATTCCAGGATGGGATGCAAAGGAAACATTCCACAATGGCTTGACAAAGGATTACTTCCAGCTGTGTTTGGGAGAATCCATCTCAAACCAGGATCTCACTGGGCCACTGATAACTCAGGGAGTGTCCCTAAATCACACTCCCAAGTCAATGTGAAGGATTGGCACCCACAGCGGATCCGAAAGCAGAAAGAAAGCTCGGGTTTGGACTCAGGTGGCGAAGGGGTTAAAAATGTTGGGAAATCAGTTGCTACCCACACAGCTTCCGGAATCTGGAACAAAAACAGAAAATGCTAGAAAGTCTCAGCAGGTCTAACAGCTTCTGCGGAGGGAGAATAGAGCCAACATTTCAAGCTGGATGACCCTTTGTCAGAGCTGGAATTTGTCAGATTTCGGCAATGCCAAGGGGGAGACGGTTGCTTAGTAACACACACATTAATCACTCAATATTTCACTCAATTTTTAAACTTAATGTTGGCTGCATGGCTTTCACAGTTTCCTGACACTCTAGTGAAAGCCAGCGCTACCTGCAGGAGCTGAACCTGCCTCAGAGAAACACTAAATCCTCACTGCTGAGGGGGAATGGGTGTACCTGGGTGTGTGACCAGGCTGCTGAAACTGCTCCTCAGGTATCCACCATTCCTGATATACAAGACAACATGTCTGGCACCATGGTGACTTATTGCTGGGCACAACATTGCTGAGTGCTGGCTGTACCAGTGAATCTATGGCACAAACACAGATCGTGTACGACCCTTTCCATCCCTCCTACAGAGACAGCCTGGTGACACCGTGGTTAATACCACTGCCTCACAGCGCTCGGGTCCCAGGTTCGATTCCTGGTTGGGGTCACTGTCTGTGCAGAGTCTGCATGTTCTCCCCCTGTTTGTGTGGGTTTCCTCCGCATGCTCCAAATCTGTCTGCAAGCAAACACCCCCTCGCCCATCCCCCATTGGCTCCTACTCAGCCTTATCTTCCCATTCATCACCAAATCTCTGAACCAGTCACCAAGAATGTGGAGATGGGCAAAGAATGGAAACCATTGGGTTGGTTTCCTCACTGGTGATTGGGGATGTGTTTTGTGGGAAAGGTTTTGAGACGTTGATCTTATTTATGTTCATTGAATCTTACTGTGCAGAAGGAGGCCATTTGGCTCATCGAGTCAGCTCTGACCACAATCCTACCCAGCCTCTATCCCCATAACTACATGAATGTACCCCAGCTAGTCCCCCTGACACCAAGGGATAATTTAGCACACCTAACCCGCACATCTTTGGAGTGTGGGACGAAACTGGAGCACCCTGAGGAAACCCATGCAGACGGGGGAGAATGTGCAAACTCCGCATAGACAGTGACCCAAATCGGAAATCGAACCTGGGACCTTGGCGCTGTGAGACAGTGGCACTAACCACTGTGCCAACATGCTGTCTCTGTTGATCTGGCAAACTGCAAAGTGGTAAATTGGACAGTGTAATCCAGCAATACGCAACATCAGCTGCCCTACAGGCCAGGGCGAGGCACAGATCAAACATACAATCAGTTCAGAGTCTCTTAACTCTCACAGCATCTGTTCCTGCAGCATTTAATTTGTATTATTCCACAGTCTTACTGGATAGTGAGATGTTTTAGGAGCAGAATTTTTGAATGGTGAAATCGACAGTGACAATCGCTATCCATCATAATGTTAGCTGGTATAAGGAGACAGGATCAGCTGGGATGGCTGTCTTTTGCGCCCTGATTTGGGTGAAATAGACATGGCATTCACCAACACAAGGCTCATCCAAAAGCTGGAAAATCCCACCCGAGGTCAACGCACCTTTGCATGACCCATATTCCACCTGCTACGATTCCTTGGCGGGTGGGGCAGGAAAATTCTCTCCAAGGACTTTGATTCCCAAATAAATCATGTCAAGAGGGATCAGACATTTCTGAGAGACGTGATTAGCTGTTGGGAAAATGCAATCCTTTCCTGAAGATGAAATTTCAATCCTTATAGGGCTGCCTGGTAGCGCAGTGGTTAGCACTGCTGCCTCACAGTGCCAGGAACCCAGGTTCAATTCCCAGCTTCAGTCACTGTCTGTGCGGAGTTTGCACATTCTCCCTGCGTCTATGTGGGTTTCCTCCAGGTGCTCTAGTTTCCTCCCTTGCTCCAAAGATGTGTAGGTTAGGTGGATTGACCATGCTAAATTGCCCCCTTGTGTCTGCATGGGATTATGGGAGTACGGCCTGAGTGGAATTATAGACTCGATGGGCAGAATGGCCTCCTTCTGCATTGTAAGGATTCTGTGATTCTTCCAGTTTTGTCTACAAGAATCCAGGTTGTTTCTTGTGGCATCAATGGGGCACAGGGTAAAAGGGGAATGAATCTCTGATGGGTGAGATTCTCACTAAGACACACTTCATGAGTAGATCTCAGGAATGTTCCTTTCGCAACCCGGCTATTTTCAATCTCACCTCCACCCAAGTTGAAGGTGACATTGACGTAAATATATTGTTGTAGTAATGACAGTAAGTTGGGTAAAAGGTCATGGGTGTGGCATAGTTCACAATCTCATGTCAGGTTGGGTGAGAGGATGACTTATGGAATTCAAACAATAATGAGAGAAATGCCACAGGGCCACTTGGCTCAGCTTCTGGACAGTGGAGGGAACCGAGTGAATGGCATGCCACCCATGATTCTGATTTATTGTAATTTTATTTGGAAATTTTAATCAGTGGTTTTTATTTATTGTACAATGATCACGCAGCTGTTTATTGAATGGTACCCAAAGGCAAAGAGTGAAGGTGAACCTGACAGAAGGGTCGAGGTTATGAAGCAAAAGGGTGGCCATTGGAGAAATGGATGAAACCAAAGCGAGGATGGGACTCAATGATAATGCACAGTCTTTAATCAACCCACTAGGGAATCCAACAGAAACCTCTTTACCCAGGGAATGGGGGAGAATGTGGGACTCGCTCCCACAGAGAGCAGGGGAGAATGTGAGACTTGCTCCCAAAGGGAGTCGAGAGAATGTGGGACTCATTTCGATAGGGATTGGGGAAAATGTGGAATTCACTCCCACAGAGAGTGGGGAGAATGTGGGACGCATTCCACAGAGAGTGGGGAGAATGTGGGTCTCACTAGAATGTGAGACTCACCCCCACGGGAAGTGGGGAGAATGTGGGATTCATTTCCACAGGGAGTGGGGAGAAAAGTGGGACTCGTTTCCACTGGAAGTGGAGAGAATGTGGGATCCGCTTCCACGGGGAGTGGGGAGAATGTGGGATTCGCTCCCGTGGGTAGTGAGGAGGTAAACAGATCGTAAACATATGAGACATTAAAAAAGGGTATGCTGATAGATTGGAGAGGAATAGCAGGTGACTTTTGAGGAGTAGAAGCACCAGCATGAATGAGTTGGGCCGAATGGCCCGTTTCTTTGCATGAAATTCAATCTAAAGCTCAAGTGTATAAATTCAGAAGCAGAATTAATACTTGGATCCCGCCACAGTAGATAGTGGAATTAGAATTCAATTAAAAAAATCTGGAATTAAAATTCTACTGATGACCATAAAACCTCCTTAGGAGCAGGGACCAGAAAGGGTCCTGATTGTTAAAGTACTGGGGGCAATGCTTCCAGCCCACTGTTCCAGCAGTGCAATGGGCCCCTGGCACTACCCAAGGGGCAAAAATGGCAATATCCAAGGGGCATCTTGGCACTACTCAGTGAGCATGGGCAGAGCCGGGGGGGGAAGAGTGGATGGAGCCTATACAGTGTGGGGTTTATAGGGGCATATCGATGAGGGTGGGGGATCCTGCTGCCACTCCACACAGGGGGATGGGTGCCAATGGTCGGGAAGAAGGTGACTGGGGCTGACCATCTGGGCAGGAGAGAGGTTGGGGGGAATCAGGAAGATTGGGACAGTTTGGTGGTTTGTTGGGGGGACATCGGTGCTGCCCTGGAGAGATTCGGGGAGTGGAGGGTCAGCAAGGATAGTGACAGGAAGGTCGCAGGGTTAGCCAGCGATAGGGAGGCCGGCAGTGCAGGTCTATTGCGCGTGCGCTGATCTCCGCCCTGACAGATCGGCACACATGCAGTGGCCTGTTCAGCGCTGTGCTGTCAGTCTCTTCAACGGGAATAGGCCCTGCCCCTGGATTTTGAGAGTGATTCACGCTAATGCATAGAGTGTGGGGGAGAAAAACCCCTTCAATTTTCCTTCAATCTTTACATGAATTTAACACCTTTGGGGAAATTGCCCTCACTGTCCGAATGTCACGTTACAAAGTGTCCAAGCCTTTTTCTTGAACAGTTTAATTTGAATTCACATGGTTTGATTCATGGTGTTTGATAAGGCACCACACCATTGGTGAATAATTATTGTTGTTACATTTTCTATTTTGTATTCCCTTATCTACGGCAGTTCCATTTCCCGGTACCTCGTATCCTGTTGCAGCAGCTAGCTGGAACTGAAAACATAACATGTGCCCCATTGAGAAACAATGGACACTATTGTGGAAATATAAGAGAAAAGCCTGGGAAAGATGCGGATCAAATCATTGCCATAGTGATGCCAAGTCCTCCGGCAGCAGTTGGGCAAATGTAACGCGATCGCCGCAAAGCTCACTCTGACAGGAGAATGAACCTGCCGAGAAAAGGCACAAAGATATCAAAAACACCCTGGGTTGGCAAACATTCTCTGGATCCAGTCCTTCCTGGCCAGCAAAGCTCAGCAATTCCCAGAGTATCAGTTACTGCCTGGGAAAAAGCTGCCATTAAACTGCTCCTTCAGTGTGTGCGTGTGTGGAGCACTCACTGGAGAGGGAGAGTGTCCTCGGGTACAGGGTGGTCAGAACACTGGAGATACCCTCAACCTAATGTCAACCAGAAAATGATATCAACCTGTGCTTAATACAATCTATAGAATTCCTACTGTGCAGCAAGAGCCATTCAACCCATTGAGTCTGCACCAAAAGAGCATCTTACCCAAGCCCATCACTCAGTAATCCCACACATTTATCATGGCCAATCCCCCTAACCTGCACATCTTTGGATACTAAGGGACAATTTAGCCTAGCAAGTTCCCCTAACCTGCACATTTTTGGACACTAACGTATACATCTTGGGACATTAAAGGATAATTTACCATGGCCAATTCTCTAATCTGCACATCTTTGGACACTAACACACAATTTACCATGGCCAATCCCCCTAACCTGTACATCTTTGGACAATAGGGGCAATATAGAATGGCCAATCCACCTAACCTGCACATCTTTGGACAATAGGGGCAATATAGAATGGCCAATCCACCTAACCTGCACATCTTTGGACAATAGGGGCAATATAGAATGGCCAATCCACCTAACCTGCACATCTTTGGACAATAGGGGCAATATAGAATGGCCAATCCACCTAACCTGCACATCTTTGGACAATAGGGGCAATATAGAATGGCCAATCCACCTAACCTGCACATCTTTGGACAATAGGGGCAATATAGAATGGCCAATCCACCTAACCTGCACATCTTTGGACAATAGGGGCAATATAGAATGGCCAATCCACCTAACCTGCACATCTTTGGACAATAGGGGCAATATAGAATGGCCAATCCACCTAACCTGCACATCTTTGGAGTGTGGGAGGAAAGTGGAGTACCCGGAGGAAACGCACGCAATCACGGGGAGAATATGGAAATTCCATATGGATAGAGACCCAAAGGCAGAACTGAACCCGGGTCCTGGTGCAGTGAGGCAGCAGTGGTAACCACTGTGACGTTGTGCTGCTCAATATCTCATTAATTACGAGATGACAGATTTTAATAGAATACTCGAGTCAATTCATTAAAATAAATTGAAACAATCCCAGTCTGAGTGAAATTTACTCTTGGGAATCTTATTCAGTCTATCCTCTCACTCCCTTTCTCATCGCTTATCCATTTAACAATTCTGTGTGCTGCGTTTATACCAGATACCAGCCTGACTGAGCAAGATGAATGTAGCCTGGCCAATCCACCTAACCTGAGCATCTTTGGACAAAAAGAGACAATTCAGCATGGCCAGTTCTCCTAAACTGAACATCTTTGGATAGTAAGGGGCAACTTAGCATGGCCAATCCATCCTAACCTTTGCTCAATAAGGGGTAATTTAGCACAGCCAATCCACCTAACCTATACATCTTTGCTCAGTATGGGGCAATTTAGTATGGCCAATTCACCTAACGTATACATCTTGGGACATTAAAGGATAATTTACCATGGCCAATTCTCTAATCTGCACATCTTTGGACACTAACACAAATTTCCCATGGCCAATCCCCCTAACCTGCACATCTTTGGACAATAGGGGTAATATAGAATGGCCAATCCACCTAACCTGCACATCTTTGGACAATAGGGGCAATATAGAATGGCCAATCCACCTAACCTGCACATCTTTGGACAATAGGGGCAATATAGAATGGCCAATCCACCTAACCTGCACATCTTTGGACAATAGGGGCAATATAGAATGGCCAATCCACCTAACCTGCACATCTTTGGACAATAGGGGCAATATAGAATGGCCAATCCACCTAACCTGCACATCTTTGGAGTGTGGGAGGAAAGTGGAGTACCCGGAGGAAACGCACGCAATCACGGGGAGAAAATGGAAATTCCATATGGATAGAGACCCAAAGGCAGAACTGAACCCGGGTCCTGGTGCAGTGAGGCAGCAGTGGTAACCACTGTGACGTTGTGCTGCTCAATATCTCATTAATCACGAGATGACAGATTTTAATAGAATACTCGAGTCAATTCATTAAAATAAATTGAAACAATCCCAAACTGAGTGAAATTTACTCTTGGGAATCTTACTCAGTCTATCCTTTCTCATCGCTTATCCATTTAACAATTCTGTGTGCTGCGTTTATACCAGATACCAGCCTGACTGAGCAAGATGAATGTAGCTTGAGGAAGAATTGTCAGTCTGATATCCTTGCCCTTCCCTGAACTCTCTTGACTTTACACCTCTCCTATCTCATTTCAATTGCCTTCACGTCAGATAGATTCGACAGTGAGTGTGGGCCATAGCTCCCCTCCACGCCCCCCCCCCCCCCCCCCCCCCCCCCCCCCCCCCCCCCGCCCCCCGCCCCCGCCCTGCCCTTGCCTTCTGTCTCGCCAAGGCCCATGACTATAAACTCTGGAGAACGAGCAGCTCCTTTTATACAAGTGTGACGCTCCTACTTATCGTAACACCAGTCTTACTTCTGCGCGGGTGCTGCCAATTTATGCAGAAATCTGCTTTGTTCTTTGAAAGCTTTCTGTTGAAACTGTTGAAGGCCAATTGTAAAGCCAGCCAGCCAGCGACCCCCCCCCCCCCCCCCCCCAACCCCCATCACCACCACCACCACCACACACACAGCGCTGCTTGGAAGGGAGACAAACCTCTGCCCGAATTGTCTGAGCTGGATTTGGACCAAGTTCGCAGAGGTGATGGAGAATGTGCCAATTTACAATGCGGCTACAAAGCCCCATATCTCTTTCAAATCACTGCGGCAGTTCGACAATCAATTTCTCCAATCCCACACCGGAGAATTACAACATCTGTACTTCAGGAATGTCTCTGTTCCTCTTTGTTACTGAAAATCTGTCAAACTCTTTAAGAGTGAGAGGGGAATTGGCGGACTCTCTCGAGCCAGTTTTATGTGAGTTGGCTCAATGAAGTTTACGTTGACAACTCAACTATGAGGAAAACATAGAAACTAGAAACAGGAGGAGGCCATTCGGCCCTTCGAGCCTGCTCTACCATTCATCACGATCATCAAGTTCAATACCCTGAATCCTCTTCCCCCATGTCCCTCGATCCCTTTAGCCCCAAGATTTATATCTAATTTCTTTTTGAAATCTCATAATTTTTTGGCTTCTGTACAGCCTTGTGAAATAATTCTGACACATTAATGTGATGATGACCACAACAAATAATTTTGCATCATTTGCGAGATATTCCCTCATAGCCTCAAAGATAGTCAACATCTTTTCCTTGAGATAGGGGAGTCTAAAACTAGAGGGCATAGGTTTAAGGTGAGAGGGGACAGAATCAAAAGGGTCCAGAGAGGCAATTTTTTTCACGCAGAGTGTGGTGAGTGTCTGGAACAAGCTGCCAGAAATAGTAGTAGAGGTGAGTATAATTTTATCTTTTAAAAAAAGCGTTAGTTACATGGGTAAGATGGGTATGGGGGATATGGGCCAACACAGGCAACTGGGGCTAGCTTAGTGGTAAAAACTAGAACATAGAACGTTACAGCGCAGTACAGGCCCTTCGGCCCTCGATGTTGCGTTGGCCAGTGGACCCTCTAACCTAAGCTATTCTAATATCATCCATATGCCTATCCACTGACCATTTGAATGCCCCCAAAGTGGGCGAGTCCACAACTGCTGCAGGCAGGGCATTCCACGCCTTCACCACCCTCTGTGTGAAGAACCTGCCTCTCACATCCGTCCTATAACTACCACCTCTTAATTTAAAATTATGTCCCCTCGTGTTGGTCATCACCATCCGAGGAAAAAGGCTCTCACTATCCACCCTATCCAGTCCTTTGATCATCTTATACGCCTCAATTAGGTCACCACGTAACCTTCTTCTCTCTAATGAAAGTAACCTCAGGTCCCTCAGCCTTTCCTCATAAGGCCTTCCCACCATACCAGGCAACATCCTGGTAAACCTCCTCTGCACCCTTTCCAATGCTTCCACATCTTTCTTATAATGCGGCGACCAGAACTGTACGCAATACTCCAAGTTCGGCCGCACCAGAGTTTTGTACAGTTGTAACATAACCTCACGGCTCCTAAATTCAATCCCTCTACCAATAAAAGCTAACACACCGTACACCTTCTTAACAACTTTATCAACCTGGGTGCCAACTTTCAAAGAGCTATGTACTTGTACCCCAAGATCCCTCTGCTCGACAACACCATTAAGGGTCCTTCCATTAGCCCTATATTTCATATGCCTGTTATTCCTACCAAAGTGAATCACCTCACACTTATGCGTATTGAATTCCATTTGCCACCTCACGGCCCAGCTCTGCAACCTATCTATGTCCCTTGCAAACTGTAACATCCATCCTGGCTGTCTACAACTCCACCCACTTTGGTATCATCAGCAAATTTACTAATCCAACCCTCTACACCCTCATCTAGGTCATTTATAAAAATGACAAACAGCAGTAGCCCTAAAACAGATCCTTGAGGTGCACCACTTGTAACTGCACTCCAGGTTGAATATTTCCCATCAACCACCACCCTCTGTCTTCTATCAGCAAGCCAATTCCTAATCCAAACTGCTAAATCACCTTCAATCCTATGCATCTGCACTTTCTGCAGTAGCCTACCATGGGGAACCTTATCAAACGCTTTGCTAAAATCCATATACACTACATCAACTGCCTTACCCTTATCTACCTCTTTGGTCACCTCCTCAAAAAACTCAATAAGGTTTGTGAGGCACGACCTACCCTTCACAAAACCGTGCTGACTATCCCTAATCAATTTATTCCTCTCTAGATGCTTATAAATCCTATCCCTTATAATTCTTTCCAAGACCTTGCCCACAACAGAAGTCAGGCTCACCGGTCTATAATTTCCAGGACGGTCCCTACTCCCCTTTTTGAACAAAGGGACAACATTTGCCATCCTCCAGTCTTCCGGCACTATACCTGTAGCTAACGACGACATGAAGATCAAAGCCAAAGGCTCTGCAATCTCCTCTCTAGCCTCCCAGAGAATCCTAGGGTAAATCCCATCTGGCCCAGGGAACTTATCAATTTTCATACCCTCAAGATTCCCTAACACCTCCTCCTTATGAACCTCAATCCTGCCCAGTCTACAACCTGGTATCGCAGTATTCTCCCCGACAACACTGTCTTTCTCCTGCGTGAATACTGACGAAAAATACTCATTCAGTGTCTCTCCTATCTCCTCAGGCTCCACGCACAACTTCCCACTGCTATCTCTGACTGGCCCTAATCTTGCCCTAACCAATCTTTTATTATTTATATACCTGTAAAAAGCTTTAGGATTCTCCTTAATCCTATCCGCCAAAGTCTTCTTGTGTCCTCTTCTAGCTCTTCTCAACTCCCTCTTTAGCTCCTTCCTGGCTAATTTATAGCTCTCCAGTGCCCTAACTGAGCCTTCACGTCTCATCATTATATAAGCCTCCTTCTTCCTCTTCACCAGAGATTCAACTTCCCTAGTACACCATGGTTCCCTCACTCAACCACTTCCTCCCTGCCTGGCCTCCTTACATATTCATTAAGGACATGCAGAAGCTGTTCCTTAAATATGCTCCACATTTCAGGTGTCCCCAGCCCCTGCAATTTCCTGCTCCACCCTATGCATCCTAAATCTCTCCTAATAGCCTCATAATTACCTTTCCCCCAGCTATAACTACTGTTATTCGGTACGTGCCCATCCCTTTCCATCATTAAGGTAAACGTAACCGAATTGTGGTCACTATCACCAAAGTGCTCACCCACCTCCATGTCTAACACCTGGTCTGGTTCATTACCCAGTAGGTGGTGTGATCAGCAAATTTGCTGATGACACTAAGATGCTTGGATTGGCGGGGACTGAGGAGCAGTGCCAGGCAATACAACAGGACATAGATAGGCTGGTAGACTGGGCAGATAGATGGCAAATGGAATTTAATCCGGATAAATGCGAGGTGATGCATTTTGGCCGGAATAATGTAGAGGGGAGTTATAGGATAAAAGGTAAAACTATCCAGAGTATAGAGACGCAGAGAGACCTGGGGGTGCAGGTTCACAAGTCTCTGAAGATGTCAGTACAGGTGGAGAAAGTGATAAAGAAAGCGTATGGTATGTTAGCCTTCATAGGAAGGGGTATAGAATACAAGAGTAGGAGTCTGATGTTACAAGTGTACAGAACGTTGGTTAGGCCTCACTTGGAGTACTGCGTCCAGTTCTGGTCACCGTACTACCGGAAGGATGTGGAGGCCCTGGAGAGAGTGCAGAGGAGATTTACCAGGGTGCTGCCTGGTATGGAAGGGCTGTCTTACGAGGAAAGATTGAACGCACTGGGGTTGTTTTCCCTTGAAAGATGTCGGCTGAGAGGGGATCTATTAGAGGTATATAAGATTATGAGGGGTATAGATAGAGTAAATGGTGGTAAGCTTTTTCCACCATTAGATTCAGATAGAACGAGGGGTCACGGCCTTAGGGTGAGGGGGGCTATGTATAAGACGAATATTAGAGGACATTTTTTCACACAAAGGGTAGTGGGGGTGTGGAATGCGCTACCGAGTGGGATGGTGGGAGCAGGCACGCTAGGGTTGTTTAAGGGTCTCTTGGACAGCCACATGAGCGATCTGCAGATAGAGGGATATAGGAGGACTGTTTAAATACTTTATTTGTTTCCACAGGCTATTCGGTCCACCTTGTTGACCAACAAGGCGCATGCATTCGGCAGGTCGTGCGAGGCCTGCTCTTGGATGTTACTTCAGGAGTGGCCTAGTGATTCATGTCGTTAGTGTATGCTTAAACTGGACCATCAGATGGGCAACATGACAGCTCAGAGACTATCGCTGTTGCTGTGCAGACACATGGATTTGGGCCTGTTTCTGCGGGAGTTTGCGCATTCTCCCCGTGCTTGCGTGGGTTTTCTCCGGGTGCTCCGGTTTCCTCCCACATCCCAAAGATGTGCTCTTAGGCTAATTGGCAAAACAAATTCTCCCTAAATTGTCTCAAATTTGGTTTTTAATCCATAGATCTATAAACATGGACAGGGATCACGGGTAGAGGTGGGAACATCGGGGTGGTGGTGCGGGCTCGTTGGACCGAAGGGCCTGTTTCCCATGCTGTTTTGTTCTTTCTTCTTTGTTCAAAATGGTGAAATAGGGCCTGCAGTGAGGGTATTTCAAAACCTGATTTGAAATAGTTACCCTATTGCAGGCAACAGGGATTATTGTGTCCCTACCCTGCCAAGTACTTGACTATATTTATCAGGAGAGCGTGGCACGGAGGCACAATGGTTAGCACTGATGCCTCACAGCGCCAGGAACCCGGGTTCAATTCCTGTATTGGGTCACTGTGTCAAACAAAGAACAAAGAACAAAACAGCATGGGAAACAGGCCCTTCAGCCCAACGAGCCCGCACCGCCACCCCGATGTTCCCACCTCTACCCGCGATCCCTGTCCATGTTTATAGATCTATGGATTAAAAACCAAATTTGAGACAATTTATGGAGAATTTGTTTTGCCAATTAGCCTAAGAGCACATCTTTGGGATGTGGGAGGAAACCGGAGCACCCGGAGAAAACCCACGCAAGCACGGGGAGAATGCGCAAACTCCCACAGACACAGGCCCAAATCCATGTATCTGCACAGCACAGCAATAGTCACTGAGCTGTTGTGTTAAGTTTGCACATTCTCCCCATGTCTGCGTGGGTTTCCTCTGGGTACTTCAGTTTCCCCCCCCCACAATCCAAAAATGTGCTGGTTAGGTGGATTGGCCATGCTAAGTTGCCTCTTGGTGTTCAAAGATGTGCAGATTTAAAACATTTTTTTATTAGTGTCACAAGTTGGCTTACATCAACACTGCAAAAATCCCCTAATCTCCACGCTCTGGTATCTGTTTGGGTACACCGAGGGAGAATTTAATATTGCAAATAGCCAATGCACCTAACCAGCATGTCTTTTGGATTATGGGAGGAAACTGGAGCACCTGCAGGAAACCGATGCAGACATGGGGAGAACATGCAGACTCCACATAGACAATCACCCATGCCGGGAATTGAACCCTAGTCCTTGGCGCTGTGACAAAGTAGTGTTAACCATCATACCACTGGTTGGAAGAGTGGCTATGGTAAATGCATAGAATTATGGGGATAGGGTGGAGGGAAAGCCTAAGTTTTGTACTCTATCAGAGAGTTGGGACAGACTCGATGGGCCTTCTTCTCCATGGGATCCTTTGATTCTAAGGACCTCCACGGATTCCATGAATCAACAATCGGCCAATGACATTTTAAATATTCATTAAAAATGTGGAATATGAACAATTCTTTCCACCGTCTTGTGTTGCGGAGACAAACACTAGTCTCTATGACACAAGGAGGATGGCATTGCTAGTCAGAGAAAATGTTGCAGCAGTGCTCAGGCAGGACAGATTAGCGGGCTTGTGTACTGAGATCATATGGGTGGAGCTAAGAAACAGGAAAGGTATGACCACATTAATGGGGTTGTATTATAGACCACCCAACAGTCAGTGAGAATTGGAGCAACAAATCTGCAGAGAGGTAGCAGACAACTGCAGGAAACAAAAAGTTGTGATAGGAGGGGATTTTAATTTTCCACATATAGATTGGGACTCCCATACTGTTAAAGATCGAGATAGTTTGGAGTTTGTAAAATACATTCAGGAAAACTATCTAAATCAATATATAGAGGTACCAACTAGAAAGGATGCAATACTAGATCTCCTGTTAGGAAATGAGTTAGGACAAGTGACGGAAGTGTGTGTAAGGAAACACTTTGGTTCCAGTGATCATAATGCCATTAATTTCAACTTGATCATGGATAAAAATAGATCTGGTCCTTGGGTTGAGATTCTAAACTGGGAAAAGGCCAAATTTAAAGATATGAGGAAGAATCTAAAAAGCGTGGATCTGGCAAGGATGTGATTGGTAAGTGGGAGGCCTTCAAAGGAGGAATTTTGAGAATGCAGTTTGTATGTTCCTGTCAAGATTAAAGGCAATGTGAATAAGAATAAGGAACCTTGGTTCTCGAGGGGTATTGGAACTCTGATAAAGAAGGAGAGAGAGATGTATGACATGTATAGGCAACAGGGAACAAATAAGATGCTTGAGGAATATAAAAAGTGCAAAAACCTACTTAAGAAAGAAATCAGGAGGGCTAAAAGAAGACATGAGGTTGCGTTGGCAGTCAAGGTGAAGAATAATCCTAAGAGCTTCCACAGGTATATTAAGAGCAAAAGGATAATAAAGGATAAAATTGGTCCTCTTGAAGATCAGAGCAGTTGGCTATATATGGAACCAAAAGAAATGAGGAGATATTAAATGGGTTTTGTGCATCCGCATTGGCATTGAGTCTATTGGAAATAAGACAAACAAATAGGAGGTCATGGAACCTATACAGATTAAAGGGGAGGAGGTGCTTGCTGTCTTGGGGCAAATCAGCGTAGATAAATCTCCAGGACCGGACATGGTATTCCCGTGGACCTTGAAGGAGACTAGTGTTGAAATTGTAGGGGCCTTGGCAGATATATTTAAAATCCACGGGTGAGGTTCTGGATTATTGGACGATAGCTCATGTTGTTCCATTGTTTAAAAAGGTCTCAAAAAGTAATCTGGAAAATTATATACCGGTATGTTTGACATCAGTAGTAGGTAACTTATTGGAAGGAATACTTCGCGATAGGATCTACAAATATTTTGATAGACAGAGACTTATTAGAGAGAGTCAACATGGCATTGTGCAAGGTAGATTATGTTTAACCAATCTATTAGAGTTTTTTGAGAAAGTTACCAGAAAAGTGGATGAAGGGAAGGGAATGGATGTTGTCTATGTGGACTTCAGTAAGGCCTTTGACAAGGTCCTGCATGGGAGGTCAGTTAGGAAGGTTCAGTCGGTAGGTGTACATGGAGAAGTAGTAAATTGGATTAGACATTGTCTCAATGGAAGAAGCCAGTGAGTGGTAGTGGAGGATTGCTTCTCTGAGTGGAGGCCTGTGACTAGTGGTGTGCCACAGGGATCAGTGCTGGGTCCATTGTTGTTTGTCATCAGTATCAATGATCTGGATGATAATGTGGTAAATTGGATCAGCAAATTTGCTGATGATACAAAGATTGGAGTGGACAAATGAGGAAGGTTTCAAAGCTTGCAGAGGGATTTGGACCAACTAGAAAAATGGTCTGAAAAATGGCAGATGGAGTTTAATGCAGACAAGTATGAGGTGTTGCACTTCGAAAGGACAAACAAAGGTAGAACATACAAGGTAAATGGTAGGACACTGAAGAGTGTAGTAGAACAGAGGAATCTGGGAATACAGAAACATAATTCCCTAAAAGTGGCATCACAGGTACATAGGGTCATAAAGAGTGCTTTTGGTATATTGGCCTTTATAAATCAAAGTATTGAGTATAAGAGTTGGAATGTTATAGTTAGATTATATAACATAGAACATAGAACACTACAGCACAAACAGTCCCTTTGGCCCACAAGTTGCGCCGATCATACCCATACCTATTAGGCCATAGAACTATCTGTAACTCCTAATCCCATTAAATCCCATGTATTCATCCAGAAGTCTTTTAAAAAACTCCAGTGGGTTCGCCTCCACCATCACCGACGGCAGCCGATTCCATTCACTCATCACCTTCTGAGTGAAAACCTTACCCCTACCATCTCCTCTGTACTTGCTGCCCACCACCTTAAACCTGTGTCCTCTCGTAGCGACCATTTCAGCCCTTGGAAATAGCCTCCGAGAATCCACTCTATCTATTCCTCTCACAACATCTTATAAACCTCTATCAGGACGCCTCTCAACCTTCGTATCTCCAGGGAAAAGAGACCTGGCTCCCTCAACCTATCTTCATAGGGCATGCCCCCCAATCCAGGCAACATCCTCTTCTGCACCCTCTCAATAGCTTCCACATCCTTCCTATAATGAGGCAACCAGAACATAGAACATAGAACAATATAGCACAAACACGCCCTTCGGCCCATGAGTTGCGCCGATCACATCTACCAATCCACAGACCTTCGAATCGTTGGCAAACTTACAAACCCATCCTTCCACTTCTTCATCCAGGTCATTTATGAAAGTAACAAACAGCAAGAGTCCTAGAACACATCCCTGGGGCACTCCATTGGTATAAGACATTGGTGAGGCTGAATTTAGAGTATTATGTGCAGTTTTGATCATCTAATTACAGGGAGGATATTTATCAGGTTGAAAGAGTGCAGAGGTTTATAAGGATGTTGCTGGGATTTGAGAAACTGAATTACAGAGAAAGGTTGAGTAGTTTAGGATTTTATTCCCTGGAGCTTGGAAGAACATAGAACATTACAGCGCAGAACAGGCCCTTCGGCCTTCGATGTTACGCTGACCAATTATGAAAAAAGCCATGACCCTCCAAACTAAACCATTCCCTTCTCTTCCATAAACTGATCAACTAACCTCTTAAACGCCACCAAACTTGGCTCATCTACAACTGCTGCAGGCAGGGCATTCCACTCCCTAACTACCCTCTGGGTAAAGAACTTACCTCTGATATCCGTCCTATAACTATCACCCCTTAATTTAAAGCTGTGTCCCCTCGTGCTAGCTTTCTCCATCCTAGGAAAAAGGCTATCACTGTCCACCCTATCTAAACCTCTAATCATCTTATATGTTTCGATAAGGTCTCCTCTTAGCCGCCTCCTTTCTAACGAAAACAACCTCAAATCCCTCAGCCTCTCCTCATAAGACCTGCCCTCCATACCAGGCAACATCCTGGTAAACCTCCTCTGTACCCTCTCCAATGCCTCCACATCTTTCTTATAATGTGGGGACCAGAACTGCACACAATACTCCAAGTGCGGCCGCACTAGAGTTTTGTACAGTTGCAACATGACGTTGCGGCTCCGAAATTCAATCCCCCTACCAATAAAAGCTAAGACTCCATATGCCTTCTTAACAACCTTATCGACTTGACTGCCTACTTTCAGGGATCTATGCACAAATACACCAAGATCCCTCTGTTCATCAACACTATTAAGAATCCTACCATTAGCCCTATACTCTACACATTTATTATTCCTGCCAAAGTGCATTACCTCACACTTTTCCACATTAAACTCCATTTGCCACCTCTCGGCCCAGCTCTGCAACTTGTCCAAGTCTCTCTGCAAACTATAACACCCCTCTTCACTATCTACCACTCCTCCGACTTTAGTGTCATCTGCAAATTTACTAATCCATCCTTCAATACTCTCATCCAGATCATTTATAAAAATTACAAACAGCAGGGGCCCCAAAACAGACCCCTGAGGTACACCACTTGTAACCGAACTCCACGATGAATATCTCCCATCAACCACCACCCTCTGTCTTCTATCTGCTAGCCAATTCCTAACCCAATTAGCTAAATCACCCTCTATCCCATACATCTGCATTTTCTGCAGAAGCCTTCCATGGGCCACCTTATCAAACGCCTTACTAAAGTCCATATATACCACATCAACTGCCTTACCCCCATCCACCTCTTTGGTCACTTTTTCAAAAAACTCAATAAGGTTAGTAAGGCACGACCTACCCTTCACAAAACCATGCTGACTATCCCCAATCAATTCATTTCTCTCTAAATAACTATAAATCCTATCCCTAATAATTCTCTCCAATACTTTGCCCACAACAGAAGTAAGACTCACTGGCCTATAATTCCCTGGAAGGTCTCTCTTCCCCTTCTTGAACAATGGGACCACATTCGCTATCCTCCAGTCTTCTGGAACATAGAACATAGAACATAGAACATAGAACATTACAGCACAGAACAGGCCCTTCGGCCTTCGATGTTGTGCCGACCAAAATAAGAAGCAATGCCCCTCCAAACTAAACCATTCCCTTCTCTTCCATATACTTATCAACTAACCTCTTAAACGCCACCAACTTGGCGCATCTACAACTGCTGCAGGCAGGGCATTCCACTCCCGAACCACCCTTTGGGTAAAGAACCTACTCTGATATCCGTCCTATAACTATCACCCCTTAATTTAAAGCTGTGTCCCCTCGTGCTAGCTTTCTCCATCCTAGGAAAAAGGTTATCACTGTCCACCCTATCTAAACCTCTAATCATCTTATATGCTTCATAAGATCCCCTCTTAGCCGCCTCCTTTCTAACGAAACAACCTCAAATCCTCAACCTCTCTTCATAGGACCTGCCCTCCATACCAGGCAACATCCTGGTAAACCTCCTCTGTACCCTCTCCAATGCCTCCACATCTTTCTTATAATGTGGGGACCAGAACTGCACACAATACTCCAAGTGCGGCCGCACTAGAGTTTTGTACAGTTGCAACATGATGCTGCGGCTCCTAAATTCAATCCCCCTACCAATAAAAGCTAAGACTCCATATGCCTTCTTAACAACTTTATCCACTTGACTGCCTACTTTCAGGGATCTATTGACACATACACCAAGATCCTTCTGTTCCTCAACACTATTAAGAGCCTACCATTAGCCCTATACTCTACACATTTATTGTTCCTGCCAAAATGCATTACCTCACACTTTTCCACATTAAACTCCATTTGCCACCTCTCGGCCCAGCTCTGCAACTTGTCCAAGTCACTCTGTAAACTAAAACACCCCTCTTCACTATCTACCACTCCACCGACTTTAGTGTCATCTGCAAATTTACTGATCCATCCCTCAATACCCTCATCCAGATCATTTATAAAAATTACAAACAGCAGGGGCCCCAAAACAGACCCCTGAGGCACACCACTCGTCACCGAACTCCACGATGAATATCTCCCATCAACCACCACCCTCTGTCTTCTATCTGCCAGCCAATTCCTAATCCAATTAGCTAAATCACCCTCTATTCCACACATCTGCATTTTCTGTAGAAGTCTTCCATGGGCCACCTTATCAAACGCCTTACTAAAGTCCATATATACTACATCAACCGCCTTACCCCCATCCACCTCTTTGGTCACTTTCTCAAAAAACTCAATGAGGTTAGTAAGGCATGACCTACCCTTCACGAAACCATGCTGACTATCCCCAATCAATTCATTTCTCTCTAAATAACTATAAATCCTATCCCTAATAATTCTCTCCAATACTTTGCCCACAACAGAAGTAAGACTCACTGGCCTATAATTCCCTGGAAGGTCTCTCTTCCCCTTCTTGAACAATGGGACCACATTCGCTATCCTCCAGTCCTCCGGAACCACACCCGTAACCAACGACGACCTGAAGATCAGAGCCAGAGGCTCTGCAATCGCCTCTCTTGCCTCCCAGAGAATCCTAGGGTAAATCCCGTCCGGCCCAGGGGACTTATCTAACTTCAAACCCTCAAGAATATCTAGCACATCCTCCCTATCTACTTCAATACTTTCCAGTTTGCAACCCTGTATCCCAGTGTTCTCCACAACTACATTTACATCTCCCTGCATGAATACCGAAGAGAAATATTTGTTCAGTGCCTCTCCAATCTCTTCAGGCTCCACGCACAACTTCCCACTGCTGTCTATGACTGGCCCTAATCTTGCCCTAACCAATCTTCTATTCTTAACATATCTAAAGAAAGCTTTAGGATTCTCCTTAATCCTATCAGCCAAAGTCTTCTCGTGTCCCCTCTTAGCTCTCCTCAACTCACTCTTTAGCTCCCTCCTGGCTAATCTATAGCTATCCATTGCACTAACTGAGCCTTCAAGCCTCATCCTGACATAAGCCTCCTTTTTCCTTTTAACCAGCAAATCAACTTTTTTCGTACACCAAGGTTCTCTTACTCGACCATTTCCTCCTTGCCTGACAGGGACATACTTATCAAGGACTCGCAGCAGCTGCTCCTTGAATAAGCTCCACATTCCAGATGTTCCCAGTCCCTGTAGTTTCCTAGTCCAATCTATGCACCCTAATTCTCTCCTTATGGCCTCATAATTACCCTTCCCCCAGCTATAACTACTGCCCCCAGCTTCATGCCTATCCCTATCCATCACTAAGGTGAACGTAACCGAATTGTGGTCACTATCACCAAAATGTTCACTAACTTCCAAGCCTAACACCTGGTCTGGCTCATTGCCCAGCACCAAATCCAATGTAGCCTCACCTCTAGTTGGCCTATCTACATACTGAGTCAAAAAACCTTCCTGCACACTTTGTACAAAAACTGACCCCTCTAACGAGCTAGAGCTATAGCTATTCCAATCAATATTAGTAAAGTTAAAGTCCCCCATAACAATTACCCTATTACTTTCACTCCTGTCCAGGATCGACTTTGCAATCCTTTCCTCTACCTCTCTACAACTTTTAGGAGGTCTATAAAAGACTCCCAACAGGGTGACCTCTCCTCTCCTGTTTCTAATCTCAGCCCATACTACCTCAACAGACAAGTCCTCATCAAACTTCTTTTCTGTGACTGTGATACAGTCTTTGACTAATAATGCCACTCCTCCCCCCCTTCTACCTCCTTCTCTACTCCGACTAAAGCATTTGAACCCCGGAACCTGCAACATCCATTCTTGTCTCTGAAATGGCCACAACATCGAAGTTCCAGGTACTGGTCCAAGCTGCAAGTTCCTCCACCTTATTGCGAATACTTCTTGCATTAAAGTATACGCATTTCAAACCATGCCCTACTCCACCCGTACGCTGCTGTGTTTTGCAGTTCTCCTCTATGACCCCCCTATTCTCATCCCTCTTAGCACCCCAACTACTCAGGATCCCACCCCCCCTCTGAATCAGTTTAAAGCCCCCTGCATAGCCTTTGCAAATTTTCCCCCCAAGATGTTAGTTCCCCTCTGGTTCAGGTGTAGACCATCTCTCTTGTAGAGGTCCCACCTATCCCAGAATGAGTCCCAATTGTTCAGGAACCTGAACCCCTCCCTCCTGCACCATCCCCGCAGCCACGAGTTCAAACATTCCCTCTCTCTATTCTTCTCCAAACTATCCCTTGGCACAGGCAAGAGTCCAGAGATAACCACTCTGCCAGTTTTGGCCCTAAGCTTCCACCCCAACTCCATAAATTTCTGTTTAATATCCCCTTCCCTTGTCCTTCCTATATCATGTGTCCCTACATGAACTATGACTTGGGGTTGACTCCCCTCTCCCTTAAGAATCTTAAAAACCCGCTCTGAGACATCCTGGACCCCAGCCCCTGGGAGGCAACACACCAGCCCTGAGTCACTTTTATTACTATTTACTCTCCTATCTGTCCCTCTAACTATGGAGTCTCCAATTACCAGGCCCAATCTCTTATTCCCCCTACCCACCTGAGCATTCTCAGCAGGCTCACCCCCAGAGACCTGCTCCCTTTGGTCATCTCCAGTTGATTCTTCCTCAACTGTAGCCTCCAGGACAGAAAATTTGTTTTGGAGGGGAACAGCCCCAGGGGATTGTCTACCCGATTGCTTCTTACCCCTCTTCCTAATAGTTACCCAAGAATCACTTTTAGGAGTGACTATCTCTTTGTCACTCCTGCCAATATCCTCCTCAACCTCTCGAATTGTCCTGAGTTCCTCTAATTCCAGCTCCAGCTCCTTAACACGATCCTCAAGGAGCTGCAGATGGGCACACTTCCTGCAGGTATAATCAGCAAGAACACTACTGGTGTCCCTCACCTCGTACATACTACAGGAGTTGCAACGTACTACCTGCACTGCCATCCCTGATACTTTAATTTCCAGGAGAGAAAAAAAAACTTCCCACACACTTTTATTATTAGGTTAGAGGAGGGGGGAGGGTGGGATACTCTACCTGTGTAGAGTATCGGGTTTCCTCTCTGGACCAATTTATAGGGTCAGACAGAAAAACTACAACTACTGGCAACCTCCTAATGACGACTTCCGGTTTCCAGTTAGTTTAAATAAAAACGGCAAAAAACTACCACCGCTCGCTACTAGAATGAGGGGAGATTTGATAGAGGTGTTAATATTATGATGGGTATCGATAGAGTGAATACAAGCAGATTTTTCCACTGAGGCTAGAGGAGAAAAAAACTAGAGAACGTGGGTTAAGGGTGAAGGGGAAAAGTTTAAAGGGAATATTAGGGGGGAGCTTCTTTACACAGAGAGTGGTGGGAGTGTGAAATGAGCTGCCAGATAAAGTGGTGAATGCGGGCTCACTTCTATCATTTAAGAAAAACTTGGACGGATTCGTGGATGAGAGGGCTGTGGAGAGTTATGTTTCTGGTGCAGGGACTAGGCAGAAAAATGGTTCAGCACAGACAGGAAGGGCTGAAAGGCCTGTTTCTGTGCTATAATGTTCTATGGTTCTTTCTTTGCAAACTCAATCTGACAATAACCCATTCACCTTATGGGCTGTCTTGAATGTTACAATTGTGAAACTTTAGCCGTGCTTCCGGCACAATTCTGTGCTGTTATAATGGGCTTTGTATACACATTCCGTATTGCAATACAGTATTGTCCAATTCGGAGCTACTTAGTCTCTGGATGTATCCAATTTCACTTAACAGTTAGAAACTATGACTAAATTGTTAGGTGGAGATCAAGTTTGCAATTACACAGGCAATGCTTCAGAAAACAATGAGAAAGAATACTCCAACATTTCCGTCTCCTCATTTCATAACATGCAATTAATCCAAAACTCTGCTTGTACATTGTCTTCCTCAGCAGAATGGACACTCTCTTTTTCCTGAACTGGCCTATTTCCTCGGCATGATGCCACAGTGGGTTGATACTGCTGCCTCACAGCACAGGGACCTGGGTTCAATTCCCAGCTTGAGTAACTCTTTGTGTAGGGTTTGCACATTCTCCCCGTATCTGCATGGGTTTCCTCTGGGTGCTCCGGTTTCCTCCCAAAGTCTGGGAGATGTTTGGTTAGGTGGATTAGCCATGCTAAATTGCCCCTTAATGTGAAAGGTATAGGAGAGATGGATTGGCCATGCTAAATTGCCCTTTAGTGTCCAAAGTCGTGCAGATCTGGGGGATAAGCAGGGTATATATGTGGGTTATGGGGATAGGGCCTGAGGAAGAATCTCTGTGGAGTTTTGGTACAGGTTGATAGATCGAATGGCCTCCTCGTGCACTGTAGGATTCCATGATTCTATGATTTTCTATCTTCCAGTATATTAATCCTTAAGGTCTTCAATTCCAAACCTCCAAAGTCTTGAATGATTTCTAACTAAATATCGGAACGCACATCCTCCAGAACTTAATCTTGATTTCCCATTCTTTCCATCCAATCATCTATCTTTTGGTTACCATTCAACAAAGTTTATTTGTAATCTGCTGGAGGAGAAGCGTTCCAAAAGCTTATGATTTCAAATAAATCTGTTGGACTGTAACCTGGTATCCTGTGAACATAGAACATAGATCATAGATCATAGAACATAGAACATAGAACAATACAGCACAAACAGGCCCTTCGGCCCACGAGTTGCGCCGATCACATTTACCAATCCACAGACCTATCTATAACCCCCTATCCTATTCATTTCCATATACTCATCCAGAAATCTTTTAAAAGACCCCAGCGAGTTTGCCTCAACAACTTCTGACGGCAGCCGATTCCATTCACTCACCATCCTCTGAGTGAAAAACTTACCCCTAACATCCCCTCTGTATTTGCTTCCCTGCACCTTAAAATCTGTGTCCTCTCATAGTGACCATTTCAGCTCGGGGAAATAGTCTCTGAGAGTCCACCCTATCTATTCCTCTCAACATTTTATAAACCTCTATCAGGTCACCTCTCAACCTATGTCTCTCCAGTGAGAAGAGTCCCAGCTGCCTCAACCTATCTTCATAAGGCCTGCCTCCCAATCCAGGCAGCATCCTTGTAAATTTCCCCTGCACTCTCTCAATAGCCTCTACATCCTTCCTATAGTGAGGCGACCAGAACTGCGCACAATACTCCAACTGGGGTCTGACAAGAGTCTTATAGAGCTGCATCATTACCTCCTGACTCCTAAACTCTATTCCTCGATTAATGAAGGCCAGTACACCGTACGCCTTCTTAACCACTTCCTCCACCTGTGAGGCCGATTTAAGAGTCCTATGGACCCGGACCCCGAGATCCTTCTGCTCTACAACACAGCTAAGACTCTTACCTCTTATATTGTACTCCTTCATCCCATTATTCCTGCCAAAATGGACCACTACACATTTATCCGCATTGAAGTCCATCTGCCACTTCCCTGCCATGTCTTGCATCCTGTCTATGTCCCGCTGCAACTTTTGACATCCCTCCAGACCATCCACAACACCACAGACCTTTGTATCATCAGCAAACTTACTAACCCATCCCTCCACTTCCTCATCCAGGTCATTTATGAAAATGACAAACAGCAGGGGTCCCAGAACAGATCCCTGGGGCACTCCACTGGTGACCGACCTCCATGCAGAACAAGACCCATCCACGACCACTCTCTGCCTTCTGCCGGCAAGCCAGTTCTGGATCCACAAGGCTAAAGCCCTTTGGATCCCATGCCCTCTCACCTTCTCCAGAAGCCTGTGACTTCTTATCTTGTCCACTCCAGTCCAGCACCCGCATCTCCACATCATTTACTATTGACTATCGATGATCTTAATGGAGTTATCCAGGCTCTGTTCTGTCTCCACAGATGCTGGCAGACCAACTGGGATTTTCCAGCATTTTCTGTTTCTGTTTCACTTCTTGGTCCTCGAGAAATTGTTTCCGAAAGAAAAACCCCTTTGCTCTTATCTCCAGTTCCTTCATGGATGCTCTAAAACTTCCAAAATTAAGAAAGCCCCACAAACACCTGTACTTTCTCAGAAGACTAAACAAATCTGGCATGTCTGCTACGACTTTCACCAACTTTTACAGATGAGCCACAGAAAGCATCCTTTCCAGCTGCATCACAGCTTGGTATGACTCCTACTCTGCCTGAGACCGCAAGAAACTAGAAAAGGTCATGAATGTAACCCAATCCATCATGCAAACCAGCCTCCCATCCATTGACTCTGTCTACAATTCCCGCTGCCTTGGAAAAGCAGGCAGCATAATTAAGGACCCATGGACCCAGACATTCTCTCTTCCATCGGGAAAAAGATACAAGAGTCTGGGATCATGTACCAACTGACTCAAGAACAGCTTCTTCCCTGCTGCTATCAGACTTTTGAATGGATCTACCTTGCACTAAGTTGATCTTTGTCTACATCCTACCTTTGACTGTAACACTATATTCTGTACTCTCTCCTTTATTTTTCTATGAACGGTATGCTTTGACTGCACAGTGTGCAAAAATCAATACATATGACAATCATAAATTAAATCAAAACAAAAACTCTTGATTTTTGATGACAGGATGGGTATAGATAGGATATTTCTTCTAGCTGAAGAGGCTTGAACCAGGAGGCATAATCTCAGGATAGGGGGTAAGCCACTGAGGACTGACTTGAGGAGGAGTTTCTTCACTCTGAGGCAGGTGAATCTTTGGAGCTCTCTCCCCCAGAGGCCTGTGGATATCCAATCACTGAATATGCCTAAGACAGAGATTAATGGATTTCAGGAGGCAAATGACACAGAGGAATAAAAGGATAATGGGGAAATTGGCAGAGGTGGTAAATGATCAGATGTGGTCTGTTTCAATGGTGGAACAAGCTTGATGGGCTGAATGACCTAATCTTGCTTTTATTTCCTTTGTTCTTAAATCAATCCTTTTTGACAGGGCCTTTGCCTTTTTAAATTAAATGGGATTTAATGGGATTGGGAGTTACAGATAGTTCTATGGCCTAGTAGATATGGGTATGATCAGCGGAACTTGTGGGCCGAAGGGCCTGTTTGTGCTGTAGTGTTCTATGTTCTAGATTCTATGTTCTAAACAATATCAGAACATACAGAGTGCTCCTTTCTTTTCTCAGAGCAGAATTAATCCTTGCTGTGAATGAACTTCTTTCTCATTTCTCCTCATCCTTTTGGTGAGATCTCAATTCACCCCAAGGTTTAGTTTTTTTTAAGGAACTCCTTCACAATCCTCTGATATTAACACTTTCCAGAGACTCCACATCCTCCTGCACAATCTCTTAACATTTATAAATGTGTCGTATTTGTCACATCTTATTCCAACAGGAGTTTATCCATGTTTTTAGCTTTTAACAGAAGATGAAAGAAGCTGGCATTGCCTATATATGGGGAGGCGATGACATAGCAGTATTATTGCTCAACTATTAATCCAGAAACTCAACTAATTTCTGGGACCCGGGTTCAAATCCCGCCATAGCAGATGGTGGAATTTGAATTCAATAAAAACATCTGGAATTAAGGATCTACTGATAACCATGAAGCCATTATTGATTATTTGAAAAATCCATCTGGTTCATTAATGTCCTTTAGGGAAGGAAATCTGCCATGCTTACCTTATCTGGCCTACATGTGACTTAAAAGCAATAGGATTTATAATCATCTAGAGAGAAATAGATTGATTAGGGATAGTTTTGTGAAGGGTAGATTGTGCCTCACAAACCTTATTGAGTTTTTTGAAAAGGTGACCAAGGAGGTAGATAAGGGTAAAGCAGTTGACATGGTGTATGTGGAGTTTAGCAAAGCATTGGATAAGGTTCCTCATGGTAGGCTGCTGCAGAAAATGCAGATGCATGGGATTGAGGGTGATTTAGCAATTTGGATTAGGAATTGGCTAGCTGATAGAAGACAGAGGGTGATGATTGATGTGAAATACTCAACCTGGAGTTCAGTTCCTAGTGGTGTACCACAGGGACCTGTTTTGGGGCCAGTGCTGTTTGTCATTTTTATAAATGACCTAGATGAGGGTGTAGAAGGATGGGCTAGTAAATTTGGTGATGACATCAAAATCAGAGAAGTTGTAGACAGTGAGGATGGATGTTACCATTTGCAGAGAGACATAGATAAGCTGCAGAGCTGGGCTGAGAGGTGACAAATGGAGTTTAATGCGGAAAAGTGTGAGGTGATTCACTTTGGTAAGAGTAACAGGATTACAAAATATTGGGCTAATGAAAAGACTCTTGGTAGTGTCGACAAGCAGAGAGATCTCAGTGTACATGTGCATAGATCCCTGAAAGTTGGCACCCAGGTTGATAAGGTTGTTGAGAAATTACACGGTGTGTTAGCTTTTATTGGTAGAGGGATTGAGTTTCGGACCCATGACGTCATGTTGCAACTGCACAAAACTCTGATACGGCTGCACTTGGAGTATTGTGTACAGTTCTAGTGGCCGCATTAATAAGAAAGATGTGGAAGCATTGGAAAGGGTGCAGAGGAGGTTTACCAGGATGTTGCCTGGTATGGTGGGAAGGTCTTAAGAGGAAAGGCTGAGGGACGTGAGATTATTTTCGTTAGAGAGAAGAAGGCTAAGAGGTGACCTAATTGAGGCATACAAGATGATCAGAGGGTTAAATAGGGTGGACAGTGAGAGCCTTTTTCCTCAAATGGTGAGGGCTAACATGAGGGGACATAGCTTTAAATTAAGGGATGGTAGTTATAGGACAGATGTCAGAGGTAGATTCTTTACTCAGAGGGTTGTAAGGGCATGGAATGCCCTGCCTGCAGCAGTTGTGGACTTGCCAACTTTAAAGGCGTTCAAATGATCTGTGGATAGGCATATGGATAACATTGGAATAGTTTAGGTTAAAGAGTCATTAGATTGGTTCCAATGGTCGGTGCAACATCGAGGGCAGAAGACCCTGTACTGTGCTGTTATGTTCTATGTTTTGTGAGGCCTAGGCCATGGACTTTGGAGATGAGTTTCGTGGGAATAAGGTGTTGAAGGCTGAACTGTAGTCTATAAATAGGAGTCTGACATAAGTGTCTTTGTTATCTAGATGTTCCAGGGTTGAGTATAGGGCCAGGGAGATGGTGTCTGCTGTGGACCTGTTGCAGCGGTAGGCAAACTGTGGTGGATCCAGGTAGTCTGAGAGTTTGGAATTGATTTGTGCCATGACTAACCTTTCGATGCACTTCATAATGATGAATGTCACGATCAGAAGGAACATTTCTCCCTAGAATAGGGTCAATAACCAGGGAGTATAGACTTAAGGCAAAGGGCAGGGGATTTGCAAAGTTTTGAGAAACAATTTTCCACTCAGAGGTGGTGGGAATCTGGAACTCACAAGCTGGTGGGCACAGGAACCTTCACCACATTTAAGAAGCATTTAGATGAGCACCCAGACTACAGAGTGAGTGCTGGAAAATGGGATTAGAATAGATAGATGCTTGTTAGCTGCAGACACGATAGGCTGAAGGGCCACTTTTCATGCTGTAAAATGGGGGGAATTTTCCTGTCCCATTTGCCACAGGAATCGTAGTGGGCAGGGGATGAACAATGGGGTCCCTTCACCTTGGGTGGCATTTTCTAGTTCTGGGGCAAAGATGCCTGTAAAATCCCATCCTATGGCTCTAAGATCACTGGATAATATGGAGCCTGGAGGATTCTCTGTAATGGTAAACTCCTATACAGGTCTGGAGATGATTGTTATTGATATTGGCAGGCAAATGTTAGATCAATAGTTAGACATTCCTCTGGCTGCTATTTTATTGTATTCTAAACTTATTTGGTTAATGATCTCTTAAAGGAGCAAAGAAAGGGTTATCAGTTGGAGATATTACACTTTCATCTCCTATGTTTTCAACGATAATGTTCAGGTTGTGACCTTATTTTTGTTTTGAATTAAACAGAGTGAGAAGTTCATTAAAAATGAAAGGGAGATGTTTTGAAACAGAGACAGGTGTTGTCTCAGAGACAGATAACCACAGATAATACAATATAATGTGATTCCAATGAGTTCACATCCCAGGAAATCCACGGACAGAGTTTTGTGTTGCTTGTGGTGAGTGGGTGGTGATTGGAAAGTGGGTGAAATCGGGTACGGAGACACTGACTGTGTGTCTCTCCAGGTTACTGTGAAGTATTCTGGTTGGTGCACTCGTGGGTGCCAGAGACAGAAATGCACCCACTGACAATTGATCTGGCAATTTAATGCCAATATTAATAACTCCAATGGGGGGTGGGGGGGAATCTTCCTGTCTCATTTTTAAGGATCTCCTTCATAACGTTCTGATATTAACACTTCCCACAACAAAGAACAAAGAGCAGCACAGCACGGGAAACAGGCCCTTTGGCCCCACAAGCTCACTCCGCCCATTTTAACACTCAGTGAATGTTTTATTCAAGTCGTTCTTCCACCTACGACTTTTGCCTACATCTAGTGCACTCCACTATAAAGGGATGCAAATTTAGGGAGAGACTCCACACCCTCCTGTTAAATGTTAAAATGCTTTTAACATTTATAGATGTGTCATATCTGACACGTTTTATTCCAACAGGAGTTTATCCATGCTTTTAGCTTTTAATAGAAGATGAAAGAAGCTGGCATTGCCTATATATGGGGAGGTGATGACGTAGCAGTATTATTGCTAGACTGTAAATCCAGAAACTCAGCTAATTTCTGGGGCCCAGGTTCAAATCCCGCCACAGCAGATGGTGGAATTTGAATTCAATAAAAAAAATCTGGAATTAAGAATCTACTGTTAACCATGAAAACATTATTGATTATTGGAAAAACCCATCTGGTTCATTAATGTCCTTTAGGGAAGGAAATGTGCCATCCTTATCTGATCTGACTTACATGTGACTCCAAAAGCAACAACAATATGATCAACTCTCAACTACCCTCTGAAGCAGAGGAGAGTTGGGGATGGACAATAAGTGCTGTCCAGTTAGAGGTGCCCACGTCCTATGAATGATTAAAAGAAATTCCTCATTGTCCCTTGAGACAGTGCGAGTGAGTCACCCTCTTGTTGTGGTCCATGTGGTGTAGATGTAGTGCTGTTCGGGATGGAGTTCCAGGATTTTGACCCAGTGACAGTGAAGATACAGTTGATATATTTCCAAGTCAAGATGGTGGAGGCGAACTTGGGGGTTGGTGGTTTTTCAGTGTGAATGCTGTCCTTGCCCATACAAGGGTTCTTCTATTTGAGAGGAGCTGAAAATGTAACTTGTTTTCCAAGCTATGGGGCTGGGTAAGCTGGGTTGTTTTTTTTTACAGCAAATAAGGCCAAAGGGGACCTGATTGAGGTGTACAAAATTATGAGGGACGTAGATTTGATTTGATTTAATTTGATTTGATTTGCCATATGTATTAACATACAGTGAAAAGTATTGTTTCTCGTGCTATACAGATAAAATATACCGTTCAGAAAAGGAAAGGAGACACTGAGAATGTAGTGTTACAGCCATAGCTAGGGTGTAGAGAAAGATCAATTTAATGTGAGGCAGGTCCATTCAAAAGTTGATGGCAGCAGGGAAGAAACTGTTCTTGAGTCATTTGGTACATTAACTCGGACTTTTGTATTTTTTTCTTAATAGATGAAGGTGGAAGAGAGAATGTCTGAGGTGTGCAGGGTCCTTGATTATCATAGAATCATAGAATCATAGAACCCTACAGTACAGAAAGAGGCCTTTGGCCCATCAGGTCTGCAACGTACTCAATCCCACTCAGGCCCTACCCCAAATCCCTACGTATTATACCCACTAATCCCTCTGACCTACACATCCCTGGATACTAACGGGCAATTTCTCAACATGGCCAATCAACTTAACCCACACATCTTTGGACTGTGGGAGGAAACCGGAGCACCCAGAGGAAACCCATGCAGACATGAGGAGAATGTGCAAACTCCACACAGACAGTGACCCGAGCCAGGAATCGAACCCAGGACCCTGGAGCTGTGAAGCAGTAGTGCAAACCGCTGTGCTACTGTGGTGCCCAAGTATGCTGGCTTTTTGCCAATGCAGAGTCAATGGATTGGAGGATGGTTTATGTGATGGATTGGACTTCGTTCACGAAGTTCCTTGCAGTCTTGGGCAGAGCAGGAGCCATACCAAGCTGTGATACAACCAGAAAGAATGCTTTCTATGGTGCATCTGTAAAAGTTGGTGAGAGTTGTAGTGGACACGCCAAATTTCCTTAGCCTTCTGAGAAAGTCTCGATCATTTCTACTTCATCCCCATTGACGTCGACAGGGGCATGTTTCCATTACGCTTTCTGAAGTTGATGGCAACTTCCTTTCTTTTGTTGACCTTGAGGGAGAGATTATCATTGCTGCAACAGTTCATCAGATTCTCCATCTTATTCCTGTATTCTGTCTCGTCATTGTTTGAGATCCGACCCACTACAATGGTGTCATCAGCAAACTTGGCCATACCGTCATAGATGTACAATGAGTATAGTGCCTTAAGGGGCACCGATATTGAGGATAATTGTGGAGGAGGTGTTGTTGTCTATCCTTATTGATTTTGGAAGTTCAGGATCCAGTCACAGAGGGAAGAGTCGAGGCCGAGGCCATGGACTTTGGAGATGAGTTTTGTGGGAATAATGGTGTTGAAGGCTGAACTGTAATCAATAAACATGCGTCTGACATACGCATCTTTATTATCTAGGTGTTCCAGGGTTGAGTACAGGGCCAGGTGAGTGAATGGAATCGGCTGCCGTTGGTGGTGGTAGATGCAAACTTGCTGGGCTCTTTTAAAAGACTTCTGGATTAGTACATGGGATTTAATGGGATTGGGAGTTACAGATAGTTCAATGGCCTGGTAGATATGGATATGATCACCGCAACTTGTCCTGTCCCATTTGCCACAGGATTTTTCTGTCCCATTTGCCACGGGAATCGTAGTGGGCACGGGGTGAACAATGAGGTCCCTTCACCTTGGGTGGCATTTTCTAGTTCTGGGGCAAAGATGCCTGTAAAATCCCATCCTATGGCTCTAAGATCACTGGATAATATGGAGCCTGGAGGATTCTCTGTAATGGTAAACTCCTGTACAGGTCTGGCTATGATTGTTATTGATATTGGCAGGCGAATGTTAGATCATTAGTTAGACATTCCTCAGGCTGCTATTTTATTATATTCTAAACTCATTTGGTTAATGATCTCTTAAAGGAGCAACTAAAGGCTTATCAGTTGGAGATATTACACTTTCATTTCCTATGTTATCAACGATAATGTTCAGGTTGTAACCTTATTTTTGTTTTGGATCAAACAGTGTGAGAAGTTCATTAAAAATGAAAGGGAGATGTTTTGAAACAGAGACAGGTGTTGTCTCAGAGACAGATAACCACAGATAATACAATATAATGTGATTCCAATGAGTTCGCATCTCGACAAATCCATGGACAGAGTTTTGTGCTGCTTGTGGTGATTGGGTGGTGATTGGGAAGTGGGTGAAATCGGGTAAGGAGGCGTTATCCGCATGTCTCTCCAGGTTACTGGGCAGTATTCTGGATGGTGAGCTCATGGGTACCAGAGACAGAAGTGCACCCACTGACACTGCGTTTAAGAGGTTAGTTGATAAGTATATGGAAGAGAAGGGAATGGTTTAGTTTGGAGGGGCATTGCTTTTTATATTGGTCGGCGCAACATCGAGGGCCGAAGGGCCTGTTCTGTGCTGTAATGTTCTATGTTCTATGTTCTATGACAATTGACCTAGCAATTTAGCACCATGGTAATACAGAAACAGAGGTCCTGTCACCAAGACTTTTTTAAAAAATATATACTTTATTCATAAAAATATCAAATAAACCATGCAAATTTATGTCTTTGAATTGCAAACAATGCAGAATTAAAACTTTTTTACAGTTCTATTCAAATTACAGTCATAACGTTTCCAAGTTACAACTATATACATGCCTCAAATATTACTGTGTGCCGTTATTGCTCAGATTGGTACACAGTTACGCAGATCGAGGATGTTCTGCAGTTTCCGGGCCCTCGGTCTGCCTCCGTTAAAAAGCCTTATAGTGTGGCCTTTCCCCATTGTGCCTTTGCCCCAAACTTCAGCACGTCCCTCAGCACCTAGTCCTGGACCTTGGAATGTGCCAGTCTGCAACACTCGGTCGAGGACGGTTCTTTCAACTGGAAGATCAGCAAGTTTCAGGCGGACCAAAGTGCGTCCTTCACCGAGTTGATGACCTTCCGGCAGCAGTTGATATTCATCTCGGTGTGCATCCCCGGAAACAGCCCATAGAGCACAGAGTCCTGTATTACTGAGCTGCTCGGGACGGACATGACCACTGACAGGACAGTTCGTCCCGAGGTCCTGTCGCCAAGTTATTTTATTTACACCATAGCTGTACACAGCCCGCTCTCCAGTTGCTCCCTGCTGAATGCAGGCAGAGAGTCTGACACACCAGCTTTAAATCGGAGGTGCCCTGATTTAACCATCAATTAGGAATCATCAGATAGTTCATCCTCCAGCAAGCGAACCTCATTAGCCTGGCTGAAGTCATCGCAGTCACTAATGGGTCAATTGGCCTCAATTTCCTGACCATGCTTCAAGTTGGCGGGTTAGCTAATCTGGGAGGCTTTTAATTTTGACCTACAGCCTGGGGAGGAATGAAATGTCCCAGTTAAAATAACATTTGAAATGATGCCTGAGGGTTGAGTTTAATGTGCTGCCCTCACTCTCTCTGCGTAGGTGTCCCATTGCTATTTGTTTTGTGCACTGGTCAGTCTCCCTGGGAGATCTCTGCTCCCCTTCAGAGAGCACATGACAAGCAATAACCCAGATCCTTCCTTTGACTCAATGCTTGCATTTTCCCCCGTTCAGCCAGTGTGGATTAGTTTGGGGCGGCACGGTAGCACAGTGGTTAGCACTGCTGCTTCACAGCTCCAGGGACCGGGGTTTGATTCTCGACTCGGGTCACTGTCTGTGTGGAGTTTGCACATTATCCTCGTGTCTGCATGGGTTTCCTTTGGGTACTCCGGTTTCCTCCCACAGTCCAAAGGTGTGCCAGATAGGTTGATTGGCTGTGCTAAGAATTGCCCCTTATTGTCCAGGGATGCGTAGGTTTAAGGGATTAGTGGGTATAATTTGTTGGGATATGGGGTAGGGCCTGGGTAGGATTGTGTTTGGTGCAGATTTGATGGGCCGAAGGGCTTCTTTTGTCATTTCAGGGTTCTATGGTTTTAGTATTCCATATTCTTCTGTCTTATTTCCGACTCAAAGTGTGAGAAATTAAGGTCCATTGGGTAATTTTCCCCTTGTCACACTGTGGCTTGACAAAAATTTTTATTCAAGTGCCTTGGTCATTCATCTGATGCTTCCTAGGATTTCATTGCGACAGCAAGGAGTTCTTCCTGGTTGTAAATAATGATCACAAAGCATTCATCACAATCTGTCTCTCCAGTGTGAAGATGTTCCTTTGGAATATGTTCAGCTGCTTAATGAACACCTAAGGCCAGTGATTTACCAGCCTGATGTGCTCATTAGGAAAGAATACGGTCCTTCTCAGAGGTCCGCTCATGGATTGGGACCTTTCTCCCTCCCTCCGCCCTCAGTCCCCTCGCCCCGTGGTATTATTGCTGGTGGATTTGGTGATGGAGGTACCATCTTGGCTAAACCAGCAGCCAATTCAGGCCCATCATTGAGTAATGATCGCCCTATTTACGGGCCTTATCCTCCCCAGTCGTATGAACCCAGTGATGGGCTGGAAAATGGAGAGAAGGGCAAGCCAGCTCTTTTGGGGATGGTTGTTGGTTCCAGGGAGGAGGGTCAAAGACAGGGCCCAGCATCAGAAACTGGGGAGATAAGGGAGGGACCTCTGAACCAGGCCTCTGCTGTTGCAGCCAATATCCCTCCTCACTCCATGGACCAGGCCCCCATTTAAAGCAGCTTCTCCCACTCCCATCAATGATCTAGAATCCAGCAATAATATTAGGCCTTGGATGGATGATGTACTAGCAGCAGCTATTGTCACCCATAGAGCTACGTTCGGCACAGCTACTAGCTAAAACATTAAACATTTTCAAGAAGCAGTTAGATAGAACACTCAAGGCAAAGAGGGTCGCAGGATATGGGAGAAGTCAGGAATAGACTATTGAGTTGGATAATCAGCCATGATCATTATGAATGGTGGAGCAGACTCCAAGGGCCAAATAGCCTGTTCCTGATCCGATTTTCTATCACAGACAAGTCTCATTGGGCCTCTGGCCCTGGTATTCTTGATGTGGGGGGTGGGTGGAGGTGGCAGGGATGGGGATGGGGACTGGAGGTGGGGGGAGGGGGGGGGAGGGGCCTCACCAAAGTCCTCTCAAGTGTGCCCAGCCTCCCAGAAAAGAGGCAATGTGGAAATCTTGTCGGCTCGCCAACGGAGATTAACTTCACCCCTACTTGATTCTGGTTGGAGGAACATTTGAAACACTTTTCAATAAAGTCACTTGCTCCTGTCTGACATGAGAAGTACAGATTGAGTGATCTAACTGTGAGTGTGCTGTAACTATTCTATGTGTGAATAAGCATTGGGAATAGCCTGCCTGATATAAAAGCTGCCCCTGTGGAGATAACTGGTCAAGACCTTCAAGTTTTTAGGTGTCCAGATCACCAACAGTCTGTCCAGTTCCCCCCCCCCCTCACCCCGTGCCATCACTATAGGAAAGAAAGCCCACCAACGCCTCTACTTTCTCAGAACTCTCACCAAATTTGGCATGTCCGCTACAATTCACACCAACTTTTACAGATGCACCATAGAAAACATTCTTTCTGGTTGTATCACAGCTTGGTATGGCTCTTGTTCTGCCCCAAGCCACAAGGAAATACAAAGGATCGTGAATTTAGCTTGATCCATCATGCAAACCAGCCTCCCATCCATCGACTTTGTCTACACTTCCCGCTGCCTTGGCAAAGCAACTAGCACAATTAAGGATCCCATACACTCTGGACATTCTCTCTTCCACCTTCTTCCCTCAGGAAAAAGATACAAAAGTCTGAGGTTACGTACCAACTGATTCAAGAACAGCTTCTTCTCTGCTGCCATCAGACTTTTGAAAGGACCTATCTTGCATTAAATTGATCTTTCTCTACACCCTAACTATGACTGTAACACTACATTTTGCACTCTCTCCCTTTCTTCTCTATAAAATGGTATGCTTTGTCTGTATAGCACGCAAGAAACAATACTTTTTACTGTATGTTAATGCATGTGACAATAATAAATCAAATCATCAAAGACCTAAATTCCTTTTGGAAAGGTTTATCTTGGATTTCCTATTTATGGTAAGGAGTCATTGTCAGATTCAACATCAACAGTGGGAAGATTGTGAGATGATCCAAATGCAGGAATGCTGCCGATGCTGGTGGTTGTATTGTCAGGTATCGGGATGGGCTGTGATAGGTATTGTGTAGCATACCTGGCTGTAGTTATATTGATGCTGTCGTTGATTAGTTGGTGACAACCAGCATCATCACGACTCCATTACTGTTACATCAAAGATGCACAAGACCTCCAATCAGAAGATCCCCAATATTCCATTAACATGGGAAATTTGACCATCACAAATCTCCATTGGGTCAACCTCAGCAAGAACAGCCGCCATCATATCTGGGGCTACCTCAACAACAATGAGACTGCAGAAGAACAACTGTCCACCTGGGCCTCAATGTCTGATCTAAAACTTACAAAAACAGTCTGGAACATTCCATTCTCCAGGATTGCTCACCTGACCTTTGCCATGTGACCCATGACACAACATCGCCCAATCCTCACGCAAGTCCACCTTCCACTGCCATTCATAAACTCAAAGCTAAAATACTGACTGAGTCTGAGAACCAGTGACTGAGATGCCCGTCCATTGGAATAAAAACCAATCCCATTCCTCTGTTATGGTTCTGTAAGTTTCAGAGAGAGAGAAGGAGAGGTGAAAGGATGTTCCACCTATTGGCAATCCAAACAATATCCTGCTTGACTGTTCCAAAACTGACCTCCCTTTCTCTGGGAAACAACTCCTTTTACCTTCTCACCTGGATCAATGAGATGCTAAACCTGAAAGGAAACATTGGAGCTTCCAATCAGTCCCACATTGATCAGTTATTGATTAATGCTTCGGACCTTTGGTCTATCAATCTGGTCAGACTCCTTCATCCATCTCCCTATCAGTAAATCCGATAGGTCAAAAAGGATGAGGAGAAATAGTTAGGTTGAGTAGTATTCTGAGAATGAGATACGTTGAATGTGTGAGTGTGTGTGTGTATTTGTGGGATGTGTGTGAGTATGTGTGTACGCGTGTGTGCATGAGTGTGTGTGTGCATGTACGAGTGCACGCGAGTGTGTGTGCGTGTGTGTGGGTGAGTGTGTGTGAGTGAGTGAGTGTGAGTTCATGCATGAGTGTGTGTGTGTGTGAGTGTGTGCACGTACGTGTGTATGTGTGAGTGTGTGTGCATTTGTGAGTGTGTGCATGTGTGCTTATATGTATGTGACTGTGTGTGATTGTGTGTATGTGCATATGTGTGTGCGCATTAGTGTGTGTATGTGCGTGAGTGAGAAAGAGAGGGAGAAAATGCTGGGTTATTTTTAATCCAAGCTAAGCCATACTGTTTGTGTAGCAGTGGTTGAGTTTTGAAAGAGTAAGTGTGTGCGTGCTTATTGAGATTAGGCAAGAATTCCTCCCTAATTGTTTTCAGTCACTCTTTGAAAGGCTCTGTGAATAGAAAGTGTGGGAATCAGGGTGGTCCAATTCCTGGCATGTTACATCTATTGTGCTTCCTCTTACATCTGTGATCCTCTACAGAATATAAATGTTCCTCGCCAAGTAACTGGTCATCAATCGTGAGTTTGTGACGTCTGAACTGACTGACTGAGGATTGCTATTGGCTCTGATCGGCAAGGGTATCTTTGATTTGTTGGCAGGGAGCTATGTGCAGTGTTATACTTGCCTATTTCTGGTGGAACACCAGCTTCCTGATCCTCAACTCAACAAACAACAGAGTGAAAGAAACAAACTTCAAGCAGCAGTTGCTCTGGAAAAATTGAAGACTCCCTCCACCCCTCTCCAATCCCAATTTTTATTCTAACTTTGCCCCAACAAAGGCAATAAACATTCTCCAGGTGGCAATACGAACGGAAAAAAGGATTTAGGAAGAGAATTCCAGAGTTTTGGATCGAGGCAACTGAAGGCACCAATGGGTGGGTAATGGAAACTGAGGATGTTCAAGAGATAAAAGCTGGAGGAACGCAAAGTTCTCAGGATCCTGTAAGGTGGGGGGGGTGGGGTGGATTCCAGGGGGAATGGGGACCTGGGCTAAGGAGGGCTTTGAAACTAAGGAAGGTTTCAACATCAAGCACAGCCGCAACACAGGTCATTGTAGGTGAGCGAGTACGGCAGTGATAGGCAAACATAACTTTGTGTGAGTTGGGATGAAGCTTGCAAGGTTTTGTGTAAGCTGGGAGTGCTGGATCCCGGGAAGTTGGCAGCCAATCAGGAGAGAATTGAGTAGGAAAGTCTCAACATAACTGCGGCATAATGTATAAGAGATTGGGATGAGTTCAGGTTGCAGAGGTCTGAGTAGGTGATCATAGTGAAGGAGTAAATTACGACTCTCTTAAGGGGAGTAACTATGACTCTCTTAAGGAGGACCCTCTTGGGGGGACTCACTTGGGGTTTCTGGTTATTCCCTCGGGAGTAGCTATGACTCTCTTGGGGAGGACTCTCTTGGGGGGACTCTCTTGAGGTTTCTTGGTTACTTTAACTGTGCGTGTCTTGTCGTTTCTGCCGCACAGCGAGCTGCGCCTCCACGTCGGTCCCGCCGGGCAACGTCACCGCACATCCATCGCGGTGGCGGCTAAAGCAGCTGTCCCCGAAACGATGCGGAGTAATTGCATGCCTGGATGCCCCTTAAGGTTGCGGTTACAGACAGGTGGGGTAAGATTGGTTAAGCCGAAACAAGGCGTTAACGGCCAATCGTAACTGTGGGGTCTTCTGGTTTCTACCCACAGCGAGTCAATCCCTTCCGCGGGAGCCACCTGGTGCCTTCTCCTTGGGCACAAGCGAGGGTATTCCGTGACTGGTGGAGAAACAAATAGCGGGGGCGATGCATGCCAGGTCCATGACCCCACCACGGGACTGCCATCCTGGAGTGGTGAAGCTGGAATGGATTATGGTGTGTATCGCGTAGCTGTGGTATTTTTGGTTGTTCTAGACCACAGTTAGTCAGCCCTTACCGATGGTCCCGCAGGGAATCCAGGCACTCCTGCTGGCAGGCGAGTGTCTGTCGGAATCTGACTGGCCGAGGATAACCAACACGCTTCTAGGCCTACAAACCCGGTAAATTTCCAAAAAACTAGGTTCTCGACAAGTTCAGGCTTGTCCCGGGGGCACTGGTGATCCGCTGGCGGATGCGGTTCACCCTGCCTAGGTAGTAGAAGCACCCGCGACCCACTACCCACACCATCGGTACAAAGGGTGAGACGAACGAGACGCACCTGGGGTGACGCTGAGATGGGACGTGTGCCCCGCCTTGTCTTGGATGTTCACTACCAGACGATGACGAAAGATATGACACCGATTACCACCCAAAGGTGTCACGGTACGAATGGGCAACACGTCAGCCCAGTGATTAGCACTGAGGTTGACCGGCTACTTGGACCCAGGGTCGGTCCCCGACCTGGGCCATGCGGCTGGGGGAGTTTGCACTTTCTCCCCGTGTTCGCGTGGGTTTTCCCCGGGTACTCCGGTTTCCTCCCACATGGCCAAAAATGTGCTAACTAGGTGAATTGGTTATGTACAATTGTCACGTCCCCTAATCTGGCTTCCCTGAATTCGGAATAAAATTTTCCCTTAAATTCTAAATTTCCCACCCCTACGCAAGAGGACCGAGCACCGAAAATACCGACAAAGGTTCTCTAAACGCCCAATTAGATCAGGGGGCGACGGTACTAGCCCACACCCTGCCCTAAACACACTCAGGGTGCCCAACCGAGCCACAATGACATCAGTAGACCCCGGCTGGGGCTCTGCGAGCCACGTAATATGCCCTGGGCAGACCCCAGCTGGGGTCTGTAGGCAACAATTGGTAACTTTAGTAGACCCCGGCTGGGGTGCTACCCGTGGTACTTTAAGATCGAGAGCCCAAGGCGTGGGATCTGCTAGTGGTAGACCAAAACGTCGACGAGCGACGTAAAGACTCGAAAAAGGCACTCATGCGAGTGTATTCAAAAAGTCCCCCAGTACAAATGAAGGCCATTCAGCCCATCGAATACAAAGAACAAAGAATGTTCACTGACTCTCTGACAAAGTACCTAATTCAGGTCCTGTCCTTGTAACCCTATGTATTTATCCTGCCAACCTACACATCTTGGGGCACTAAGGGGCAACTTAGTATGGTCAACCCACCCAACCTGCACATTTTTGGAGACTAAGGGTCAATTTAGCATAGCCAATCCACCTAACCTGCACATCTTTGGATTCTGAGAAGAAAGCGGAGCACCTGGAGGAAACCCATGCAGAGATGGGGAGAACACGCAAACTCCACACAGACAATGACCCGAGGCTGGAATTGAACCTGGGTCCCTGGCACCATGAGGCAGCAGTGCTAACCACTGTGCCAAATATGTGGTTGGAAGCTCAGCTCATGGTCAGATGAGGCTCTGAGATCACAAAGAATCTGATCAGCCTCAGACTGATTCCAGGGAGGAGTCTGGGGTTGGTGAGTGTGAACCAGAGTTTGCGATGATGCTGGGGACAATGGCTATGGTCATCCTTCTTTTTAATTGGGGGAATCTCTGCCTGTTTAAGAATCTGGTGAGTTGTAGGTAGTGAAGGAGTTGAAAAAAGCGACGGGGAGGGAACAGACATCCAGAACACGTGTGTTACTGTTTACCCTCCATGGCAGCAGCCCAGCAACTCACCTTTTCCTCTCTCTTCATCCCACTTTTCCCACAAGAGCTGCCTTAACCTCATCTGAATTGTTGACATGGTTTCTCGTTCAATCACTAACTCCTGTCAATCATTCCACAGACTCTACGAGAGGACACAGGTTTAAGGTGCTGGGGGGCAAGTACAGAGGAGATGTTAGGGGTAAGTTTTTCACTCAGAGGGTGGTGAGTGAATGGAGTCGGCTGCTGTCAGTGGTGGTAGAGGCAAACTCGCTGGGGTCTTTTAAGAGACTTCTGGATGAGTACATGGGATTTAATGGGATTGGGAGTTACAGATAGTTCTATGACCTGGTAAGTATAGATATGATCGGCACAACTTGTGGGCCGAAAGGCCTGTTTATGCTGTAGTGTTCTATGTTCTATGACTCGATTAGCAAATGTTCCTCCTGTCCTCTGCGTTAGACCTTACATTTAATCTTATCTCTGTGCCCCTTCATTCTAACTTCAATTGACTTTTTTGCTGTAATATAAGTTTTGCTATTAAGCATTAATTTGTTGACTACAACCACAGGAGATATTGCTTAGCCTTTGAGTGTTTATCACTTTGCAATGAGGAATCAACTTTCACATTCCGAGTAGAAAATACTAAATTGGCTAAATTGGGTAAATTGCAGGATTACCTATGTCCACACTGTTGCTTCAGGCACAGTTAACATGCCAAAGTCTTGAAGTCCTTCTGGTCAGAATGGTTAACAAAGCAATAGGTTACAAATCAAAATAAATAGTTTAATATTTACAGACTGCAGAGATAAGCAAAGAATAAAAATCACTCTTAAGAACTGCAGAATTGGAATACAGATCAAACTCCACGTCTCCAACACTAGCTCCCCTTCATACACCCCCCACCCCAGAGAATTCTCTGTAACAGCAGAATTAATTTTTGATGTTTCTTTTAATCCTAAAGTTCTGAAAGTTGACATATAACAGAACAATTATGGACACTGCCAACTTGCCTTTGTATCGCATGTTTAGCAAGCAGGCCTTATCAGCAAAGTGGAAAGGGTCAAAAGCTTCACGTTTTTAGGTGTCCAGATCACCAACAACCTGCCTTGGTTCCCCCCTCCCCCATGCCGACATTATAGTTAAGAAAGCCCACCAACGTCTCCACTTTCTCAGGTGACTAAGGGAATTTGGCATGTCAGCTACAACTCCCACCAACTTTTACAGATGCACCATAGTAAGCATTTTTTCTGGTTGTATCACAGCTTAGTATGGCTCCTGCTCTGCCCAAGACAACAAGGAACTACAAAAGGTCATGAATGAAGCAATTCAGCCTCCCATTCATTGACTTTGTCTATGCTTCCCACTGCCTTGGCAAAGCAGTCAGCATAATCGTGCATCCCCGATATTCTCTCTTCCACCTTCTCCCTTGGGAAAAAGATACAAAAGTCTGAGGTCATGTACCAACTGACTCAAGAATAGCTTCTTCCCTGTTGCTATCAGACTTTTGAGTAGACCTAACTGCATTAAGTTGATCTTTCTCTACACCCTAGCTATTACTGTAACACTACATCCTGCACTCTCTCCTATCCTTCTCTATAAATGATATGCTTTGTCCGTATAGTTGCAAGAAGCAATACTTTTCACTGTATATCAATACATATGACAATGATAAATCAAATCAAATCAAAATCCTTGCATATTCATGTGCTTGTCTAAAAGCCCTTTAAATGCACCTATCGTATGCCTCCACCATCACCCTGACAGCACATTCTAGACACCGACCATTCTCGTTGTAAAAAAACTTGCCCCTCACAAACCCTTAGAGCTTTCCTCCTCTCAATGAAAGTGCAAGCCCCCTCGTGTAAGACATTTTTATTGAATGGTGGAGTCGGCTTGATGGGCCGAATGGCCTACTCCTGCTCCTATGTTTGTATGACCCATCTGAAGACAACTCGTAGGAAGATTACAGAATAAAATCTAACAAGTCACAGTAAGACACTGGACCAAAGTCATGAGCTCCGGTAAAACCATCTGAACTCAGCTGGTTCACGCAATTGATGGAAAGGATTCACGATTATGACGTAATCAATTCAACATGTAACTGCTGAGAATTTAATCCATGAAATCTCTCACTACCTTTTGAAACTCAGTCATCAAAATGAGCTGGAAAAGAATTTTAGTTGCCATAGAAACGGATAAGAAAAGACCTATAGACACCATCAACATGACAGTTTTTCTTGCATGATTGGGCAGTAGCTATTAAACAGGTATGTCCCTATCAGGAACATTGTTCGAGTTCACTGGTATATCTGATCCAGTGCTTTATTCCACAACACTCTGTTGGTGGCACAGAAACTCACGGAGGTCTTGTGCAGGTCAGAAAGACAGACAATTTAATGATCGCACTTAGAGTCTCATTCAACCATTTCAAAGGGTAGCTGAGAGTCAACCACATTGCTGTGGATCTGGAGTCGCGTGTAGGCCAGGCCAGGTAAGAGCAGTAGATTTCTTTCCCAAAAGGACATGAGTGAACCAGATAGGGTTTTCTTCGACAATTGACAATGGTTTCATGGTCATCACTAGATTCTGAATTCCAGATTTTCCAAGTTTCCTCACCCATTTCCCCACTATGGGAACCGTGCAGCATGCACACATTTTCTAGATTCCATTTGGGGGGGCCGGCACGGTGGTATAGTGGTTAGCGCTGCTGCCTCACAGCACCAGGTGCCCGGGTTCGATTCCTGGCTTGGGTCACTGTCTGTGTGGAGTCTGCACATTCACCCGGTTTCCTCCGGGTGCTCCAATCTCCTCCCACAGTCCAGTTGGGTGGATTGGCCATGTTAAATTGCCCCTCAGTGTCCCAAGATGTACAGGTTGGGAGGATTAGCTTTGGTAAATTTCCTTTTGGTGCCAAAGATGTGCAGGTTAGATGAATTTATGACGAGAAATGTGCTGGGTTATAGTGCAGAGAGGAGAGCTTGGGTGGGATGCTCTTTTGGAGAGTTGGTGCAGACTTGATAGGCCGAATGACCTCTTTCTGCACTATAGAGATGATTGAACTTCCTTCCTTATTATCTCCTTTTAGCTTGCATCTTCATGAATCTGTCTTTTCAACATTTTCTGCTCTCAAACCTTTATCTCTCTGCTCTTCCTTGGCTCCGTGTGCCAAAATCATAGAACATAGAACATTACAGCACAGAACAGGTCCTTCGGCCTTCGATGTTGCGCTGACCAATTATGAAAAAAGCAATGACCCTCCAAACTAAACCATTCCCTTCTCTTCCATAAACTTATCAATTAACCTCTTAAACGCCACCAAACTTGGCGCATCTACAACTGCCGCAGGCAGGGCATTCCACTCCCTAACCACCCTCTGGGTAAAGAACTTACCTCTGATATCCGTCCTATAACTATCACCCCTTAATTTAAAGCTGTGTCCCCTCATGCTAGCTTTCTCCATCCTAGGAAAAAGGCTATCACTGTCCACCCTATCTAAACCTCTAATCATCTTATATGTTTCGATAAGGTCTCCTCCTTTCTAATGAAAACAACCTCAAATCCCTCAGCCTCTCCTCATAAGACCTGCCCTCCATACCAGGCAACATGCTGGTAAACCTCCTCTGTACCCTCTCCAATGCCTCCACAGTAGGCAGTCAAGTGGATAAAGTTGTTAAGAAGGCATATGGAGTCTTAGCTTTTATTGGTAGGGGGATTGAATTTAGGAGCTACAGCATCATGTTGCAACTGTACAAAACTCTAGTGCGGCCGCACTTGGAGTATTGTGTGCAGTTCTGGTCCCCACATTATAAGAAAGATGTGGAGGCATTGGAGAGGGTACAGAGGAGGTTTACAGGATGTTGCCTGGTATGGAGGGCAGGTCTTATGAAGAGAGGCTGAGGGATTTGAGGTTGTTTTCGTTAGAAAGAAGGCGGCTAAGAGGGGACCTAATCGAAACATATAAGATGATTAGAGGTTGAGATAGGGTGGACAGTGATAGCCTTTTTCCTAGGATGGAGAAAGCTAGCACGAGGGGACACAGCTTTAAATTAAGGGGTATGAGTTATAGGACGGATATCAGAGGTAGGTTCTTTACTCAAAGAGTGATTAGGAAGTGGAATGCCCTGCCTGCAGCTGTTGTAGATGCGCCAAGTTTGGTGGCGTTTAAGAGGTAATTGATAAGTATATGGAAGAGAAGGGAATGGTTTAGTTTGGAGGGGCATTGCTTTTTATTTTGGTCGGCACAACATCGAAGGCCGAAGGGCCTGTTCTGTGCTGTAATGTTCTATGTTCTATGTTCTATCTTTCTTATAATGTGGGGACCAGAACTGCACACAATACTCCAAGTGCAGCCGCACTAGAGTTTTGTACAGTTGCAACATGACGTTGCGGCTCCGAAATTCAATCCCCCTACCAATAAAAGCTAAGACTCGGTATGCCTTCTTAACAACCTTATCGACTTGACTGCCTACTTTCAGGGATCTATGCACAAATACATATCTTACACAAAATACACAAATACACAAATCTTCCCAATCTGATAAAAGGTCACCTGTCTGAAACATTAGCTCGACCTCTATCTGCACAGAGGCTGTCAGACCTGCTGAGTATTTCCAGAAATTTGTAAACCTTAAGGAAACATTTGTAATTACAATGATAGGGAAGATTGAGAGAGATTGTGCTAGGAGTCAGCATCCAATTAGTTAAAATGCTGGTTTAATCTTCTAATAATACACATTATAACACAGGATTGACAAGCAGGCAATACCGAGAAGCCAATACCTGACCCAAAGCACTTAAAGATCAATTGTTTAACTCGCATTGATTCTGTTCTTTCCAAATTCAAACATAGAGTGTCGGCAAAACTGAATCATTAAAGAATTCCAATTGTCCCAGGTCCAAAATAAATAAAATCTTAGACGACATTTCAGTCTTTATTAGGAGATAACAAGCCAGGGCTGTGAATGGAGATAGACTATAAAAGCTGCAGGAAAGTTAATCTTTTTCAAAATTCATTTATGGGATGTGGGCATTGCTGGCTAGATCAGTATTTATTGCCCATCCATAACTGCCCTTGAGAAGGTGGTGGTGAGCTATTTCCTTGATCAATTGGTACCATTTCCTCTGCAAGTGGATTTGTGGAAAAAACAACACAGTATTGTCAAGCAGAAACTGATAGCCAAGTTCCACAAGCATGAGGACAGCCTCAACTGAGAGCTTGGGTTCATGTCACATGTTCATGGCAAATGGAGTTTAATGTGGAAAAGTGTGAGGTAATGCACTTTGGCAGGAACAATAAATGTGTAGAGTATAGGGCTAAGGGTAGGGCTCTTAATAGTGTTGAGGAACAGAAGGATCTTGGTGTATGTGTCAATAGATCCTTGAAAGTAGGCAGTCAAGTGGATAAAGTTGTTAAGAAGGCATATGGAGTCTTAGCTTTTATTGGTAGGGGGATTGAATTTAGGAGCCGCAGCCTCATGTTGCAACTGTACAAAACTCTAGTGCGGCCGCACTTGGAGTATTGTGTGCAGTTCTGGTCCCCACATTATAAGAAAGATGTGAGGCATTGGAGAGGGTACAGAGGAGGTTTACCAGGATGTTGCCTTGTATGGAGGGCAGGTCTTATGAAGAGAGGCTGAGGGATTTGAGGTTGTTTTCGTTAGAAAGGAGGCGGCTAAGAGGGGACCTAATCGAAACATATAAGATGATTAGAGTTTAGATAGGGTGGACAGTGATAGCCTTTTTCCTAGGATGGAGAAAGCTAGCACGAGGGGACACAGCTTAAAATTAAGGGGTATGAGTTATAGGACGGATATCAGAGGTAGGTTCTTTACTCAAAGAGTGATTAGGGAGTGAATGCCCTGCCTGCAGCTGTTGTAGATGCGCCAAGTTTGGTGGCGTTTAAGAGGTTAGTTGATAAGTATATGGATGAGAAGGGAATGGTTTAGTTAGGAGGGGCATTGATTTTTATTTTGGTCGGCACAACATCGAAGGCCGAAGGGCCTGTTCTGTGCTGTATTGTTCTATGTTCTATGTTCTATGTTCTATCTGTAACCCCCACCATTTGGCCTGGACTTATGAAATCTCCCTAACTATCCTGGCTTGAGAGAATTCACACTTCTTTAACCTGTGATTATCCCCCTCTCCACTCACGCTGTCCGTACATGTAAAGACTGGATTAACTGTAAAGATATGCATTCCAATCATTATCTTGCAATTGTGTCTCTGTCTATATAACTTTTCTCTTTGTTTAAAACAGCGAGCGGGAGTAGTTTTTGCCGTTTTTATTTAAACTAACTTGTAACTGGAAGTCGTCACTAGGGGCTGCTGGTAGTTGTAGTTTTTCTCTCTGACTCTATAAATTGGTCCAGAGAGGTAACCCGATACTCTACACAGGTAGAGTATCCCACCCTCCCCCCTCCTCTAACCTAATAATAAAAGTGTGTGAGAAGTTTTTTTTTCTCTCCTGGAAATTAAAGTATCAGGGATGGCAGTGCAGGCAGTACGTTGCACCTCCTGCAGTATGTATGAGGTGAGGGACACCAGTAGTGTTCCTGCTGATTATACCTGCAGGAAGTGTGCCCATTTGCAGCTCCTTGAGGATCGTGTTAAGGAGCTGGAGCTGGAATTAGAGGAACTCAGGGTAATTCGAGAGGTTGAGGAGGATATAGGCAGGAGTAACAAAGAGATTGTAACTCCTAAAAGTGATAATTGGGTAACTATTAGGAGGAGGGGTAAGAAGCAATCGGGGAGACAATCCCCTGGGGCGGTTCCCCTCCAAAATAAATTTTCTGTCTTGGAGGCTACAGTTGAGGAAGAATCAACTGGAGATGACCAAAGGGAGCAGGTCTCTAGGGGTGAGTCTGCTGAGAATGCTAAGGTGGGTGGGGGGAATAAGAGATTAGGCCTAGTTATAGGAGACTCCATAGTTAGAGGGACAGATAGGAGGGTAAATAGTAATAAGCGGGACTCAGGGCTGGTGTGTTGCCTCCCAGGGGCTGGGGTCCAGGATGTCGCAGATCGGGTTTTTAAGATTCTTAAGGGTGAGGGGAGTCAGCCCCAAGTCATAGTTCATGTGGGGACACATGAAGTAGGTAGGACAAGGGAAGGGGATATTAAACAGAAATTTATGGAGTTAGGGTGGAAGCTTAGGTCCATAACAGGCAGAGTGGTTATCTCTGGACTCTTGCCTGTGCCAAGGGGTAGTATAGAGAAGAACGGAGAAAGGGAAAGTTTGAACTCATGGCTGCGTGGATGGTGCAGGAGGGAGGGGTTCAGGTTCCTGAACAATTGGGACTCATTCTGGGATAGGTGGGACCTCTTCAAGAGAGATGGTCTACACCTGAACCAGAGGGGGACTAATATCTTGGGGGGAAAATTTGCTAAGGCTATGATGGGGGCTTTAAACTGATTCGGGGGGGGGGGTGGGATCCTAAGTAGTTGGGGTGCTGAGAGGGATGAGAGTAAGGGGGTTATAGAAGGGAGTTGTAAAACACAGCGGCGTACGGGTGGGGTGGGGCATGGTTTGAAATGCGTATACTTTAATGCAAGGAGTATTCGCAATAAGGGGGAGGAACTTGCAGCTTGGACTAGTACCTGGAACTTCGATGTTGTGGCCATTTCAGAAACTTGGGTAGAGCAGGGACAGGAATGGATGTTGCAGGTTCCGGGGTACAAATGCTTTAGTCGGAGTAGAGAAGGAGGTAGAAGGAGGGGAGGAGTGGCATTATTGGTCAAAGACTGTATCACGGTGATAGATAAGAAGTTTGATGAGGACTTGTCTGTTGAGGTAGTATGGGCTGAGATTAGAAACAGGAGAGGAGAGGTCACCCTGTTGGGAGTCTTTTACAGACCTCCTAATAGTTCTAGAGAGGTTGAGGGAAGGATTGCAAAGTCAATTCTGATTAGGAGTGAAAGTAGTAGGGTAGTTGTGATGGGGGACTTTAACTTTGCTAATATTGATTGGAATAGCTATAGCTCTAGCTCGTTAGAGGGGTCAGTTTTCGTACAAAGTGTGCAGGAAGGTTTTTTGACTCAGTATGTAGATAGGCCAACTAGAGGTGAGGTTACATTGGATTTGGTGCTGGGCAATGAGCCAGACCAGGTGTTAGGCTTGGAAGTTAGTGAACATTTTGGTGATAGTGACCACAATTCAGTTACGTTCACCTTAGTGATGGATGGGGATAGGCATGAAGCTGGGGGCAGTAGTTATAGCTGGGGGAAGGGTAATTATGAGGCCATCATGAGAGAATTAGGGTGCATAGATTGGACTAGGAAACTACAGGGACTGGGAACATCTGGAATGTGGTGCTTATTCAAGGAGCAGCTGCTGCGAGTCCTTGATAAGTATGTCCCTGTCCGGCAGGGAGGAAATGGTCGAGTAAGAGAGCCTTGGTGTACGAAAAAAGTTGATTTGCTGGTTAAGAAGAAAAAGGAGGCTTATGTCAGGATGAGGCTTGAAGGCTCAGTTAGTGCAATGGATGGCTATAGATTAGCCAGGAAGGAGCTAAAAAGTGAATTGAGGAGAGCTAAGAGGGGACACGAGAAGATGTTGGCTGCTAGGATTAAGGAGAATCCTAAAGCTTTCTTTCGATATGTTAAGAATAGAAGATTGGTTAGGGCAAGATTAGGGCCAGTCATAGACAGCAGTGGGAAGTTGTGCGTGGAGCCTGAAGAGATTGGTGAGGCACTGAATAAATATTTCTCTTCGGTATTCACGCAGAGTGCTGGAAATGTAGCTATGGAGAGCACTGAGGTACAGGGTTGCAAATGGGGAAGTATTGTAGTAGATAAGGGAGGATGTGTTAGAAATTCTCGAGGGTTTGAAGTTGGATAAGTCCCCTGGGCCGGACGGGATTTACCCTAGGATTCTCTGGGAGGCAAGAGATGAGATTGCAGAGCCTCTGGCTCTGATCTTCAGGTCCTCGTTGGTTACGGGTGTGGTTCCGGAGGACTGGAGGATGGCGAATGTGGTCCCATTGTTTACGAAGGGGAAGAGAGACCTTCCTGGGAATTATAGGCCAGTGAGTCTTACTTCTGTGGTGGGCAAGGTATTGGAGAGAATTATTAGGGATAGGATTTATAGTTTTTTAGAGAGAAATGAATTGATTGGGGATAGTCAGCATGGTTTCGTGAAGGGTAGGTCATGCCTTACTAACCTCATTGAGTTTTTTGAGAAAGTGACCAGAGAGGTGGATGGGGGTAAGGCGTTTGATGTAGTATATATGGACTTTAGTAAGGCGTTTGATAAGGTGGCCCATGGAAGACTTCTACAGAAAATGCAGATGTTGGGAATAGAGGGTGATTTAGCTAATTGGATTAGGAATTGGCTGGCAGATAGAAGACAGAGGGTGGTGGTTGATGGGAGATATTCATCGTGGAGTTCGGTGACGAGTGGTGTGCCTCAGGGGTCTGTTTTGGGGCCCTGCTGTTTGTAATTTTTATAAATGATCTGGATGAGGGTATTGAGGGATGGATCAGTAAATTTGCAGATGATACTAAAGTTGGTGGTGTGGTGGATAGTGAAGAGGGGTGTTTTAGTTTACAGAGTGACTTGGACCAGTTGCAGAGCTGGGCCGAGAGGTGGCAAATGGAGTTTAATGTGGAAAAGTGTGAGGTAATGCACTTTGGCAGGAACAATAAATGTGTAGAGTATAGGGCTAATGGTAGGGCTCTTAATAGTGTGGAGGAACAGAAGGAGCTTGGTGTATGTGTCAATAGATCCCTGAAAGTAGGCAGTCAAGTGGATAAAGTTGTTAAGAAGGCATATGGAGTCTTAGCTTTTATTGGCAGGGGGATTGAATTTAGGAGCCGCAGCATCATGTTGCAACTGTACAAAACGCTAGTGCGGCCGCACTTGGAGTATTGTGTGCAGTTCTGGTCCCCACATTATAAGAAAAATGTGGAGGCATTGGAGAGGGTACAGAGGAGGTTTACCAGGATGTTGCCTGGTATGGAGGGCAGGTCCTATGAAGAGAGGTTGAAGGATTTGAGGTTGTTTTCGTTAGCAAGGAGGCTGCTAAGAGGGGATCTTATTGAAGCATATAAGATGATTAGAGGTTTAGATAGGGTGGACAGTGATAGCCTTTTTCCTAGGATGGAGAAAGCTAGCACGAGGGGACACAGCTTTAAATTAAGGGGTATGAGTTATAGAACATAGAACATAGAACATAGAACATTACAGCACTGTACAGGCCCTTCGGCCCTCGATGTTGCGCTGGCCAGCAGACCCTCTAACCTCAACTATTCTAATATCATCCATATGCCTATCCACCGACCATTTGAATGCCCCCAAAGTAGGCAAGTCCACAACTGCTGCAGGCAGGGTGTTCCACACCTTCACCACCCTCTGTGTAAAGAACCTGCCTCTGACATCCGTCCTATAACTACCACCTCTTAATTTAAAGTTATGTCCCCTCGTGTTGGTCATCACCATCCGAGGAAAACGGCTCTCACTATCCACCCTATCCAATCCCTTGATCATCTTATACGCCTCAATTAGGTCACCGTGTAACCTTCTTCTCTCTAATGAAAATAACGTCAGGTCCCTCAGCCTTTCCTCATAAGGCCTTCCCACCATACCAGGCAACATCCTGGTAAACCTCCTCTGCACCCTTTCCAATGCTTCCACATCTTTCTTATAATGCGGCGACCGGAACTGTACGCAATACTCCAAGTGCGGCCGCACCAGAGTTTTGTACAGTTGTAACATAACCTCATGGTTCCTAAATTCAATCCCTCTACCAATAAAAGCTAACACACCGTACGCCTTCTTAACAACTTTATCAACCTGGGTGCCAACTTTCAAAGAGCTATGTATTTGTACCCCAAGATCCCTCGACAACACTATTAAGAGTCCTTCCATTAGCCCTATATTTCATATGCCTGTTATTCCTACCAAAGTGAATCACCTCACACTTATCCGTATTGAATTCCATTTGCCACTTCACGGCCCAGCTCTGCAACCTATCGATGTCCCTCTGCAAACTGTAACATCCATCCTCGCTATCTACAACTCCCCCCACTTTGGTATCGTCAGCAAATTTACTAATCCAACCCTCTACACTCTCATCTAGGTCATTTATAAAAATGACAAACAGCAGTGGCCCCAAAACAGATCCTTGAGGTACACCACTTGTAACTGCACTCCAGGTTGAATATTTCCCATCAACCACCACCCTCTGTCTTCTATCAACAAGCCAATTCCTAATCCAATGGGATGGATGCCCAGTTATGACATGGAAAGGGAACAGCATGCACTAGTGAAAAATCAAGTTTGATGTTGTAGTGCTGAGCTCTATCTGCTTTTCAGAACTGAAAGAATTTGGAGGATGGGGTGCATTCCTATACAATCTTCCAGTTTCTTTTTCCTGACTGTCTGATCGCCCATTCTCTTTCACCCTACAAACTCTCTGGTGACCACATCTGTATAAAAGGACCATCCACAAAGACCCCAGGTTCCAAAGTGCAGCTATATTGGACAATCGAGAAGCAAACCTGGATGGATGTCTGAGGTAGATTCTTCATTCTGGTTGGGTTATGGAATGCACTGCCTGTTGTGATAGTGGAGTTGGACATTTTAGGGACTTACAAACGGTTATTGGACAGGCACATGGAACATACCAGTATGATAGGGAGTGGGATAGCTTGATCTTGATCTTGACCTTGATTCGACATAACTCAGCACAACATTGAAGACCAAAGGAGCTGTACTATGCTGAAGTTCTATGTTCTAAACTGCATTTACATGAGTTTCCCCATCTTTCTGGGCAACAAGCTTGTTACATCAATGGTAGGGATTGGGGATGACCGCACCACAAGATCTCATGATATGATATTACTGTGTCTCTGGAGTCACATGTAGGCCAGACCGGGTGAAGAAGGCAGATTTCCTTCCCTTAAAGGACAGTAGTGAACCAGATGGATTTTTGCAACCATTGTTGCCATGGTCACAATGAATGGAACAAGGTTTATATTCCAGATTTCTAAACTCCACCTGCTGCCGGTTTGAACCCATAGAATCCCCACGTTGCAGGAGGAGGCCATTTAGCCCATTGAGTCAGCACTGACTTTCTGAATTAGCATCTTACCCAGGCCCACTTTGAACTGTGGGAGGAAATTGGAGCACCTGGAAGAAACCTACGCGGACACGGGAAGAATGTGCAGACTCCATACAGTCAGTGACCCAAGACGGGAATCGAATCTGGGTCTGTGAGGCAGCAGTGCTAACCACTGTGCCATTCATGTCATCAAAGCCAACTCCTGGATTCCAAATCCAGTGATATTATCATTGCGCCATCTCCTCTTTTAAGGCTTATCAAACCCTTTTCATTGAAATAACAGAAACTAGTTACCAATAATGAGCAATGATCAGAGAAAACTGGACAATTTCTAACTATTTCATCGAAAAATTGACCCTGCACGACATTAGCTTCCGTGACAGTGTAGAAAAATAAACTGCTTGTCACAAGATATCATTACAAATTTTTTACATACCTTTATGCAGAAACATTTTTTTGGAATGAGAACATGGCTATTTTTAGTATGGGATTGCTGTACACATTCTCTCAGATTGCGGTCACATTTAACTGTGATTTCCTACTCAGGTTCCATCATTTTGGTCCTGTGTTTCCATGTGAATGAGCAAAATAATTGGCCAAATATATGTCAGGAAGATAATCTTAAATCCTTCTGCTGTTTGTTGTAAGATGAGGTTGAAGGAGGCTGAGGAGAATCTTTCTGAAATTCAAGGCAGTTCTACGATAATAACCGGAGGAAAAGTTTCTCCCCTTGTGCATTGTTGGATAATATCTTTGCATTCAATAGACCAGAAAAATCATCTCACATCATGTTAATATTTCAAACATCATCCTTACCCCCTTCAGGCTGGTCAGAATTAATTTCAAAATTCCAAAGCGTTCTAAACTGTCCATGGGCAATTATAAAATTAGCTTCATGTCTTCAAAGAGTAAATGTGTCCTCACTTTGGAAGCTGTTGATTCATTACTATAGAATAGAATGATACAATTCAGAGGAGGCTATTCAGCCCATCAAGTGCGTGCTGCCTCTAGTCAACTACTAGCATTCTTTCTGGTTGTATCACAGCTTGGTATGGCTCCTGCCCTGCCCAAGACTGCAAGGATCTACAAAAGGTCATGAATGAAGCCCAGCCTGTCACTCAAACCAGCTTCCCATCCATTGAACCTGAATACATTTCCACTCAGAAAAGAACCAGCATAATCAAGGACTCCACACACTCCAGACGTTGTCTTTGCCCATTGGAAAAGAGCAGCATGGTGGCACAATGGTTAACACTACTGCCACACAGCACCAAGGGACCGGGTTCAATTTCCAGCTTGGGTCACTGACTGCGTGGAGTCTTCACATTCTCCCTGTGTCTGTGTGGGTTTCTTCCGGGTGCATCAGTTTCCTTCCACAGTCCAAAGATATGCGGGTTGGGCTGATTGGCATCTTAGTGGCAGTGGGGACTAGCAGGGTAAATGTTTGGGGATAGGGACCGGGTGGGATTGTGGTCTGTGCAGACTTGACGGGGCGAATGGCCTCCTTCTACACTGTAGGGATTCTATGATCTATGATTTCTAAAAAGACACAAAAGTCTGAGGTCACATACCAGCCGACTCAAGAACAGCTTGTTCCCGGCTGCTATCAGACTTGAATGGAGCTGCTTCACATTAAGCTGTTCTTGATCTATACCTTACCTGTTGATGTAACACCATAATTTGTACTCTCTCCTTTCCTTCTCCTCGATATATTTTATGAACAGTATATTTTGTTTGTATGGCATGCAAGAAACAATACTTTTCATTGAATCCCAATACTTGTGACAATAATAAATTGATTCAAATTAAAAGTCTGCATTATCTCATTAGTCCCACACTCTTTGCTCTTTCTCTGTAATGTTGCATTTTTTAAACTTTTCAATTACACATTCAATTCCCATTTTAGTGTTGGATCTGTTTCCAGCACTGATTCACACAATGCCCATTAGATCAGTGGAGCTAGCTTGTACATATAGCAAATGGGATGTTAGAATAGGGTGAGAGTGGTAGAGTGAAGAAGACTGATTATATTGTTGGCATCTTCTGAGATCACATCAATAGAGTGAAGTTTTTAACTCAAACACTTGTGAATCTGTGATTATTTCCACCCTGGAGAATTGTGGATGTTCTATTACTGAATATATTCAGGATAAGCATTGACAGATGTTTGAGCCCTAAGGGAATTAGTGGAAATGGGGATAAAATGGGGTGAAGTTGAAGATCAGCGATGACCTGGTGAGCAGAGGAGACAGGCTTGAAATGTCAAATGATCTATCTCTACTCCGTACATTCATATCAGAACAACCTTCTCCTGGTGAACATTTTGGTTATAGTGACCACAATTCGGTTAGGTTCACCTTAGTGATGGATAGGGATAGGCATGACCCTGGGGGCAGTAGTCACAGCTGGGGGAATGGTAATTATGAGGCTATTAGGAGAGAATTAGTGTGCATAGGTTGGACTAGGAAACTACAGGGACTGGGAGCATCTGAAATGTGGAGCTTATTCAAGGAGCAGCTACTGCGAGTCCTTGATAAGTATGTCCCTGTCAGGCAAGGAGGAAATGGTCGAGTAAGGGAACCTTGGTGTACGAAAAAAGTTAATTCGTTGGTTAAAAGGAAAAAGGAGGCTTATGTCAGGATGAGGCTTGAAGGCTCAGTTAGTACACTGGATAGCTATGGATTAGCCAGGAGGGAGCTAAAGAACAAAGAACAAAGAGCAACACAGCACGGGAAACAGACCCTTCGGCCCAACGAGCCCGCGCCGCCATCCTAAGGTCTTAATGACATATCCATGACTTTAGGCTATGCCTATTGTGGAAGAATGTGAGTTGAAAAGAGCTAAAAGAGGACACGAGAAGACTTTGGCTGATAGGATCAAGGAGAATCCTAAAGCTTTCTTTAGATATGTTAAGAATAGAAGATTGGTTAGGGCAAGATTAGGGCCAGTCATAGACAGCAGTGGGAAGTTGTGCGTGGAGACTGAAGAGATTGGAGAGGCACTGAACAAATATTTCTCTTCGGTATTCATGCAGGGAGATGTAAATGTAGTTGTGGAGAACACTGGGATACAAGGTTGTAAACTGAAAAGGATTGAAGAAGATAAGGAGGATGTGCTAGATATTCTTGAGGGTTTGAAGTTAGATAAGTCCCCTGGGCCAGACGGAATTTACCCTAGGATTCTCTGGGAGGCGAGAGAGGTGTTTGCACAGCCTCTGGCTCTGATCTTCAGGTCGTCGTTGGTTACAGGTATAGTGCCGGAAGACTGGAGGATAGCGAATGTGGTCCCATTGTTCAAGAAGAGGAATAGAGACTTTCCGGGGAATTATAGGCCGGTGAGTCTTACTTCTGTTGTGGGCAAAGTATTGGAGAGAATTATTAGGGATAGGATTTATAGTTATTTAAAGAGAAATGAATTGATTGGGGATAGTCAGCATTGTTTTGTGAAGGGTAGGTCGTGCCTTACTAACCTTATTGAGTTTTTTGAAAAAGTGACCAAAGAGGTGGATGGGGGTGAGGCAGTTGATGTGGTATATATGGACTTTAGTAAGGCGTTCGATAAGGTGTCCCATGGAAGGCTTCTGCAGAAAATGCAGATGTATGGGATAGAGGGTGATTTAGCTAAGTGGATTAGGAATTGGCTAGCAGATAGAAGACAGAGGGTGGTGGTTGATGGGAGATATTCATCGTGGAGTTCGGTTACAAGTGGTATACCTCAGGGATCTGTTTTGGGGCCCTTGCTGGTTTGTAATTTTTATAAATGATCTGGATGAGGGTATTGAAGGATGGATTAGTAAATTTGCGGATGACACCAAAGTCGGTGGAGTGGTAGATAATGAAGAGGGGTGTTCTAGTTTGCAGAGAGACTTGGACAAGTTGCAGAGCTGGGCCGAGAGGTGGCAAATGGAGTTTAATGTGGATAAGTGTGAGGTAATGCACTTTGGCAGGAATAATAAATGTGTAGAGTATAGGGCTAATGGTAGGATTCTTAATAGTGTTGATGACCAGAGGGATCTTGGTGTATATGTGCATAGATCCCTGAAAGTAGGCAGTCAAGTCGATAAGGTTGTTAAGAAGGCATATGGAGTCTTAGCTTTTATTGGTAGGGTGATTGAATTTCGGAGCCGCAACGTCATGTTGCAACTGTACAAAACTCTAGTGCGGCCGCACTTGGAGTATTGTGTGCAGTTCTGGTCCCCGCATTATAAGAAAGATGTGGAGGCATTGGAGAGGGTACAGAGGAGGTTTACCAGGATGTTGCCTGGTATGGAGGGCACGTCTTATGAAGAGAGACTGAGGGATTTGAGGTTGTTTTCGTTAGAAAGAAGGCGTTTGAGAGGAGACCTTATTGAAACATATAAGATGATTACAGGTATAGATAGGGTGGATAGTGATAGCCTTTTTCCTAGGATGGAGAAAGCTAGCACGAGGGGACATAGCTTTAAATTAAGGGGTGGTAGTTATAGGACGGATGTAAGAGGTAGGTTCTTTACCCAGAGGGTGGTAAGGGTATGGAATGCCCTGCCTGCATCAGTTGTAGATGTGCCAAGTTTGGTGGCGTTTAAGAGGTTAGTAGATAAGTTTATGGATGAAAAGGGAATGGTTTAGGTTAGAAGTCATTGCTTTTTCTTAATTGGTCGGTGCAACATCGAAGGCCGAAGGGCCTGTTCTGCGCTGTAATGTTCTATGTTCTATGTTCTATGTCAGCCTTTCCTGGCAGGTATTAACATTGACCTGTCTAGGAATTAGTCTAATTCCATCCTGAACCCCATTGTGGTTCAGTGCTTTACAATTTGTGGATAGGGGGAGATGAAAAGGAATGGAAAGGGACAAGTAGAAGGTGATAGTCGAGTGGTATTAGAACATAGAACAATACAGGACAGTACAGACCCTTCGGCCCTCAATATTGTGCTCAGCTACGTCCAAACAAAGATCAAGCTATCCTACTTCCTCTCATTCTGGTGTGCTCCTTGTGCCTATCCAATAACTGCTTGAAAGTTGCTAAAGTGTCCGACGTCACTATCACAGCAGACAGTGTATTCCACACCTCAACCACTTTCTGAGAGAAGAACCTCGGACACCCCTCCTATATCTCCCATGATGAACCTTATAGTTTTCGCCCTAGTAACAGCTACATCCACCCAAGGAAATTGTCTCTGCACATCCACTCATTATCTTATAAACCTCTATTAAGTTATCTCTCATCCTCCTCCATTCTAAAGAGAAAAGCCTTAGCTCCCTCAATCTTTTCTCATAAGACCTATCCTCCAAACCAGGCAGCATCCTGGTAAATCTCCTCTCCACTCTCTCCAATGCTTTCACATCCTTCTTATAGTGGGTGACCAGAACTGAACACAACATTCCAAATGTAGTCTCACCGAGGTCCGGTACAGTTGTAGCATAACCCCACGACTCTTAAACTCAAACCCCTGTTAATAAACGTTAACACCCTATAGGCCTTCTTCACAGCTCTATCCATTTGAATGGCAACCTTCAGAGATCTATGGCTATGAACCTCAAGATCTCTCAGCTCCTCCACATTCCTTAGAACCCTGCTGTTGACTCTGTAATCCGCATTCAAGTTTGTCCTACCAAAATTAATCACCTCGCACTTATCAAGTTAACCTCCATCTGCTACTTCTCTGCCTAGCTCTGCATCCTATCAATGTCTCTTTGCAGCCTGCAAGAGCCCTCCATTTCATCCAGTACTCCACCAATCTTGGTGTCATCAGCAAATTTACTAACCCACCCTTCAGCCCCTTCTTCCAAGTCATTGATAAAAATCACAAATAGCAGAGGGCTCAGCACTGACCCCTGTGGGACACCACTGGTAACTGGCCTCCAGTCTGAAAATTTTCCCTCCACCATCGCCCTCTGTCTTCTATGAGACAGCCAGTTACTTATCCAATAGGCCAAATTTCCTTCTATCCCACACTTCTTTACTTACTCCATGAGCCTACCATGGGGAACTTTCTCAAATGCATTAATAAAATCAATGTATATGACATCAACTGCTCTAGCTTTGTCTAAAAACTTAGTCACCTCCTCGAAGAATTCAATCAAATTTGTGAGGCAGGACTAACCCCTCATGAAACAGTGCTGACTATCCTGGATTCCAAATGGTCATAAGCCCTATCTCTTAGGACCCTTTCCATTAATTTACCGACCACTGACGTAAGACTAACAGGCTTATAATTACCAAGGTCATTCTTATTTCCTTTCTTGAAGGGAGGAACAATATTCGCCACTCTCCAGTCACAATCCCCATGGTAAGAAGTCTCACAACACCAGGTTAACGTCCAACAGGTTTATTTGGTGGTAAGCATCACTAGCTTTCGGAACGCTGTTCATTCGTCAGGTAAGTGGAGAGTTCTGATCACAAACAGGGCATAGAAAGTCACACACAGTTTACAGAATACTGATTAGAATGCGAGTCTTTACAGGTAATCTGCAATTCAAGCCTTAAAGATGCAGACAATGTGAGTGGAGATAGCATTAGCATTGGTTAAAGAGATGTGTATTGTCTCCAGACAGGATAGTAAGCGAGATTTTACAAGTTCAGCCAAGTCATGGGGGTTACAGACAGTGTGACATGACCCCAAGATCCCGGTTGAGACCATCCTCATGTGTGTGGAACTTAGCTATCAGTTTCTGCTCAGCGATTCTGTGTTGCCTTGGAGAACATTTACGCGAAGATCAGAGGCCGAATGCCCGTGACCGCTGAACTGTCCATCAACAGGAAGGGAACAGTCTTGCCTGGTAATTGTCGAGCGGTGTTCATTCATCTGTTGTCATAGCATTTGCATGGTCTCGCCAGTGTCTTCGGGACATCCTTTCTTGCAATGTATCAGGTAGACAACGTTGACTGAGTGTACCTGGTGGATAGTGTTCTCATCTGAGATGATGGCATCCATGTCAATGATCCGGCATGTCCTTAACTGGGTGTTGTGAGACTTCTTACTGTGTTTACCCCAGTCCAACGCCAGCATCTCCACATCGTGACAATCCCCATGGACAGTGAGGACCCAAAGATCAAAGCTAAATGCTCTGCAGACTCGCCAAGTTTAAGGGCGCTCAAATGGTCAATGGATAGGCATACGGATAACATTGGAATAGTTTAGGTTAGAGAGCCATTAGATTGGTTCCACTGGTTGGCGCAACATCGAGGGCCGAAGGGCCTGAACTGCGCTGTAATGTTCTATGTTCTATCTCATACCTTGCCTCCCAAAGTATCCTAGGACGTATCCCATCTAGCCTAGGGGACAACTGCGAATAAAGAAACTCAGCGAGTGTTCTGGGGACCTGGGTTCAAATCCGGCCATGGCAGATATAGAATCTGAATTCAAAAAATTGAATTAAAAAAAACCTGGAATTCAAACTTTAATGATGAACATTGCCGATTGTCGGAAAAGCCCATTAATGTCCCTGGAGAAGAATTCTGCTGTCCTTACCTGGCCTGGCCAACATGTGACGCTAGACCCACAGAATCATAGAATCGTGACAGTGCAGAAGGAGGTCGTTTGGCCCATCAAGTCTGCACTGAACACAATCCACACAGGCCTTATTCCCATGACCCTACATATTTACCTTTCTAATCCACCAAGAGGCAATTTAGCATGGCCAATCCACCTAAACCACACAGCTTTGGACACTAAGGGACAATTTAGCATGACCAATCCACCTAATGTGCATGGCATATCTTTGGACTGTGGAAGGAAACTAAAGCATCTGGAGGAAACCCAGCAGACATGCAAACTTCATACAGATAGTGACCCTAGGCCAGAATTGAACCCAGGCCCCTGGTGCTGTGAGGCAGCACTGCTAACCACTGCGCCACTGTGCTGTTCCAGCAATGCGGTTGACTCCAAATTGCCCTCTGAAATGGCATCACAAACCAGTCAAAGACAACTAGGAGTTGGCAATAAATGATGGCCAACCAGAGATGCCCATCTCCCAGAAATAAATATTAAAAAGTTACTGGGGTGGATGAGTTGTAAAGCCAGTTTCTGTGCATTAACGTTGGTGGTAATCCCACATAGTTCGAATCTACCTTGTGGTGCTCTGCGAACGATGCTCTGGCATTGTCAGGGACTGTTCTTCATTTCCTAACCTCTCACTACTTGGAACCATCTCTCTCCCAATTTCCTTTCTCCAATGAAGCCTTTACTTTGTAAACATGGTCTCTCGAGCCAGCAGCCAGCTGTTACCTTATTAGCAGCATTCCTGTCTCTGAGCCAGAGAGTGATGAATACCATGGCGGTATGCGGCTGTCCGCAGGTTATTTTAGGACTGAGTAAATTGCTGTTCAGACCCATTCCATTCTCCAGTTAACATTACCAGATAGCAAATGAGAGCTGAAACCGACATTTTGTTGGGTTGTGGGGGTAATGAAACGCACTGCCAAGTAAAGTGGTGGAGGCAGGCACTCTGGAGTTATTTAAGAAATACTTAGATGGACGCATGAACAGAATGGGAATGGAGGGGTATAGAAAACTGATTTAAAATAGGGATCATGAGCCTTGGGAGTCCCTGGGAAGTGTGTAAATAGACGATGATATTGATGTACTTGTTTTTATCCTACAGGTGCTTTGGTCCACCTTGTTGTCTAACGAGGGGCATACACGCGATGGGTTGTGAGAGGGCTGCTCTTGGATTTTTCGAGAGTATTCTAGTACTTCACGTCGTTAGTGTATGCTTTACCTGGACCATTTGATGGGCAACACGACAGCTCAGTGACTATCGCTGTGCTGTGCAGATACATGGATTTGGGCCTGTGTCTGTGGGAGTTTGCGCATTCTCCCTGTGCTTGCGTGGGTTTTCTCCGGGTGCTCCCCGGAGATGTGCTCTTAGGCTGATTGGCAAAACAAATTCTCCCTAAATTGCCTCGCAAATTTTGTTCCAATGCATAGATCTATAAACATAGACAGGGATCATGGGTAGAAGTGGGAACATCGAGGTGGCGGCATGGGCCCGTTGGGCCGAAGGGCTTGTTTCCTGTGCTGTTTTGTTTTTTGTTCTTAGTTCTTTGTTCTCCTTCCGATCCCTAGGACAGCCAGGCTGAAATATAACATCGCTGCCTTGTGACTTGAGCTTTGTCAATTCAGTAGAGACCAGGGATCAGTTTTGTGGTCTGTGTGGTCCAATGTTGATGCTGTTGGCCAATATGTTATGGGTGGCATGGCAGCACAGTGGTTAGTACTGCTGCCTCACAGCACCAGGGACCCAGGTTCAATCCCAGCCTCAGGTCAACACTATTTGTATGGAGTTTGCACATTCTCCCTGTGTCTGCATGGGTTTCCTCCAAATGCTTCGGTTTCCTCCCACAGTCCGAAAGACATGCTAGTTAGTGTGAGTTGGACATGCTAAATTCTCCCCCGGTGTACCCGAACAAGCACTTAAGTGTGGCAACCGGAGGATTTTCACAGTAATTTCATTGCAGCGTCAATGTAAGCCTTATTTGTGACACTAATAAATAAATTTAAACTTATGCTATACTTCCTCAAGGAAGTGAATTTCTTCAACTGGATAAAAGGCAGCTTTTTGGAGGAAATTTCCTATCTCTACATACAGCCCCCAACTCCCCCAATCCCTGCAACTCCAATAGCATTCCCCTTCTATTTCCCTCTTCCCTGAACAGCCCCCATAACACGGCAGGAAAGGTTAAATGAAGGAGACCTGCCCGTTCCTTCATGCCCCTTAGCTTAATGATGGAAAGAAAGGGTAGTACCTCCATTGGGCAGGAGGTGGGGATTGCCCTGTGCCCATTAAGGGCACCAGCCTAAAATGATACTCCTGCTTTGTGTTTCCCCAGCACCCCACCCCAGTCTTCGCCACTAGAACACAAACCACCAACTTCTTAAGGAAGGATAATAAACCTTGACTTTTCCAGTGACATCAGCATCCTGATGTGTGTTAATAAATCAATAAGTCCACGCTTCACTAACTGGATTCCCACATTTGGCTTGGGTGCCATATAGCTCACAAGTCCATGCACAGACTGTAACATTTTCTCACTTATTTCATTAAGGGTGACAGAGTGACACAGTGGTTAGCACTGCTGTCTCACAGCGCCAGAGACCTGAGTTCAATTCCTGGCTTGGGTCACTGTCTTGCGGAATCTGCACACACTCCCTGTGTCTGTGTGGGCTTCCTCTGGGTGCTCTGGTTTCCTCCCACACTCCAAAGATGTGTGCGTTAGGTGGATTGGCCATGCTAAATTGTCCCTTAGAGTCAGAGGGATTAGTGGAGAGAAAAGAGGGACATGTATTTATATAGCTAGGGTCTTATAGGGATAGGTCCTGGATAGGATTGTGGTCAATGTAGGCTTGATGGGCTGAATGGTCTCCTTCTGCACTGTAGGATCCTATGATTCTATATTAGTGATGCCCTTATTAGATGCACCTCATTAATATACATTCTAGCAAGTTAAAAAATGCCAGTTTCACATCAGTTTTATTTTTGTATGTGGGAACTGTTGTGATATTTTCTTGATCCTTTGCTTTGTGTGTGTGGAAGCGGTTACTGTCTCTCACTTTCACACAGTTAGGTATGATGGGTGAAGAGTAAAGCTAACAGATGATCAAGCTGCTTTGCTTATTGTTAGCGTGAGGTTTGCAATCTGTTTCGGAGCACCTTGCCAGCAAAGAGCTATTAATCAAATGACCAATTAGTATCATGGGATGTTAGAGATTAAGATAACGCAGTAGACCATCATGTTTTCATTACAAGCAGAGATTTTCTTGGCAAGAAGTCACCATTACAATCATTCTGCTGTAACACTGAGAACGACTGCATCTTTCAATTATTTTAAACTCTGGGAAAAGACAGGAGTGTTCCCGTCCTTTCCTCCTGACAGTGAGCCTTGGATTCTGAGATTACAAGTTGATGGTTCCCACTGTGCAGTCAGGTCCCAGGGTGTAATCCTGGTTCGATAGATAGCTATTTTTATTTCGAGACTTGGATGAACAGAGTTGTTGATTAACATTTAACATTGAAGAGATTGAACGGTTTAGGCCGATACTCTCTGGAATTTAAAAGAGTGACTGGAGATCAAATTGAAGTATACAAGATGATAAACAGTATGGATAAAGTAGACATGAAGTGGATGCTTCCTCTTGTGGGACAATCTAGGAAGAGAGGTCACAGTCTTAGGATAAGGGACAGCAAATTTAAAACAGAGTTGAGGAGAAACTACTTCTCCCAAAGGGTTGTGAATCTGTGGAATTCGTTACCCTAAAGTGTGGTGGATGCTGAGACAGTGAGTAAATTTAAGTAGGAGTTAGTTAGATTTTTAATTGGTAATGGGCTGAAGAGTTATGGGAGAACATAGAACATAGAACACGACAGCACAAACAGGCCCTTCGGCCCACAAGTTGTGCCGATCATATCAGTACTTACCAGGCCACAGAACTATCTGTAACTCCCAATCCCATTACATCCCATGTACTCATCCAAAAGTCTTTTAAAAGACCCCAGCGAGTTCGCCTCTACCACAACCGACGGCAGCCGATTCCATTCACTCACCACCCTCTGAGTGAAAAACTTATCTCTAACATCTCCTCTGTACCTGCCCCCCAGCACCTTAAACCTCTTGTAGCGACCATTTCAGCCCGGGGAAATAGCCTCCGAGAATCCACTCCATCTATTCCTCTCAACATCTTATAAACCTTTATCAGGTCGCCTCTCAACCTTCGTCTCTCCAGAGAGAAGAGTCCCAGCTCCCTCAACCTATCTTCATAAGGCATACCCCCCAATCCAGGCAACATCCTTGTAAATCTCCTCTGCACCCTCTCAATAGCTTCCAGAAGGAGTATATCAGCCATGATTGAATGGCGGAGTGTGCTCAATGGGCTGAATAGCCTAATTCTGCTTCTATATCTTGTGAACTAATGAATAAAGGATAAAACATTTACTAAACAAGAAAATATTAACTGTAATCTACTCTCTTCCATTCCAGTGATACCTTCTTAGATATATACAGATTTGTAAGAATAATGTGAGTTAAAAACTTTATCTTACTTTCTAATCTTCTCAGTAAGCACACACAGTCCATGAAAGTAGTAGGTGAAATATGGTCAGACACACAACAGTCTGAAACCAAGTGACAATTGCCACCCAATACACGTCCAATGGATTTTTAATTCCATCCTCCAAATGTTTGTCACACTGTGAGCCAGCTGGTCTCACTGGAACTCTGGCTTTCACACAAGGGTTTCCAAATTCCACTCTCAAAGAATAACTTGGAATCTTCTCCCTAACGACGCTTTTGCTTGCCTTCACTGAGGATCCACATCCAGGATTTCAACCTCTCCTTTTAGTATTCTTCTGTGTTGGATCACCACATGCATTCAAGCTTCCACACAATCTCTCAGGTACCCAGCCATACCAACAAAGGCCCACTGCTTCACCGGTTGATGTATAGCTAGCTGTTAGCCAATATCTGTAGGTCTGCATCTTGCAGCTCTGTCTTTAGCTGGATGTCTCTCTCTGCCCCTTTCTTCAACATCAATGAACAATTTCTTGTTTAGATTCTGGTTCTTTGTCTTCTCGGACTCACTTTTTCATTCCCTGGTTTCTGGAACTTTCTATCTGTTAGTTTCTGGTCTTGTTTTTTGTTCCTCGACGTTGTCCTGTATTGGCAGCTTCTTGCTCTGGGTTACCCAGTTCCAAACTGTCTAACTGATTCTGCTTTTCAGTGTGAGATTATGGTTGCTATGCAATCGCTTAGTTTTTGTTACGCCTGTCATTGCTTTTATGTCATAAACCATTAACTATCATTTAAATAAACTTTTACGTTAAATTAAACTAAACATGCAGGCACCTTTGTTTAATAAGAAACTAAACTGGAGTTTTAACCCATTCTGAGCAATACAGAAGCACAAATGAAGCTTAAACTGGAACCTAATCCCCAATATCCACACATACAAATATAAATGATTTAAAATATTTTCTAACACAAGAGAGCATCTAACTATGACCTCTTGACTTTTTGACATTTAATGTAATTGCCATCACTGAATTCGCCACTGTAAATATACTGGAGGTTACCATTGACCAGAAACTGAACTGGACCAGCCATATAAATACAGTGGCTGCCAGAGCAGGTCAGAGAATCCTGTGATGACTAACTCATCTCCTGACTCCCCAAAGCCTGTACACCATGTACAAGGCACAAGTCAGGAGTGTGATGGAATACTTCCCACTTGCCTAAGTGGGTGCAGCTCCAACAATACTCAAGAAGCTCAATGCCATCCAGGGGAAAGCTGCCTGCTTGATTGGCACACTAACCGCAAACATTCACTCCCTCCACCACCAACACAGCATCTACACAAGATGCACTGCAGGGTTTCACCCAAGACTGCTTACACAGCACTTTCCAAACCTATAACCATCTAGAAGAACAGAGGCAGCAGGAACATGGGAACACCACCACCTCTAAGAAACAGACTATACTGACTTGGGAGTATATCACCTTTGTTTCACTGTCGCTGGGTCAAAATCCTGGAACACCCTCCCTAACAGCACTGTGGACCTAACAACACCATATGGACTGCAGAATTTCAAGAAGGCAACTCACCACCACCTTCTCAAGGAACAATTAGGAATTGACCCTAAATGCTGACCTAGCCAGCGACACCTACATCCCGTAACTGAATATTGGAAGATTCTTATCTTTTCTCCTGCAGATTACGCAGCAGAAGGTAAGGCAATTGCATTCACAGGGAGGGGGTCTAGCTCTTGGCATCATTCTAATGTTGATGCTTCTTCCATTGTTTTCCAGTATTGATTCAAAATTACAGTTAACATCTGGCATCATCCAGTTGCCAATATTCCCCAAGCTGATCAGGAATCAGGGTCTTGGTTAACTCAGTCTAGCTGCTCTTAAGTTAAGCTTATTTATTATCACAAGCAAGACTTGCATCAACACTGCAATGAAGTTACTGTGAAATTCCTCTGAAGTCGCTACGCGTCTTTCAGAACGCGGGAGGAAAGCGGAGCACCCGGAGGAAGCCCATGCAGACATGGGGAGAATGTGCAAACTCCACACAGACAAAAGGTGATGGTGAGATGCCTTCTTGAAGTCCATATGATGTTGTTAGGTCCACAGTGCTGTTAGGGAGGCTGTTCCAGGATTTTGACTCAGCAACAGTGGAAGAATGGTGATATACTTCCAAGTCAGTATAGTCTGTTTCTTAGAGGTAGTGGTGACCTCGGTCAGGAATTGAACCCGGATCCCTGGCACTGTGAGGCAGCACCGTGCCACAATAAAATTTAAAGTTAAATGTTTCTGATGCTTCAGGGGCTTGAACTAAAAACTATTCTTGATTACTGAGTGATTGAATGGTTAAGATTTATCAATATCATCCTGTGAATGCTTCAAATGATTTTATTTCAGTTTTGCAGAACTCCTAAAAGTAGCAAGGTAACCAGTTACAGGAATTTTTTCTCGAAGTTCACGTGGCTGGGGCAGAGGTTTATTTTGCCTTGGTACCTGACCTGAGGCAACCTCACTGGATTCCTACTCATTACATTGAATGGATTGGAAACACTATTCATATCCCATTCCCAAAATGGATCCCCAAGGGTGGAAACTGGAGCAGCAAATCCTTAAAGAATTTTTCTCCAGTGAAATTAAGCACAGTTGTAAAAGTGGCCAATGTCCTTTGACTTTTGCTTAAACTTGACGGTGGAACAGATTCATCTCCCACATTCAACAGAACAACGCATAGTGGTTAGCATTGCATCTGCACAATATCAGGGACCCAGGTTTAATTCCAGCTTCGGGTCACTGCCTGTGTAGAGTTTCACAATACCAGGTTAAAGTCCAACAGGTTTATTTGCAATCACGAGTTTTTGGAGCACTTCTTCTTCATCTGTGAAAGCTCATGACTGCAAATGTTGGACTTTATCCTGGTGTTGTAGGACTCTTTACTGTAATCCACGCCATCCCAATCCCAGCATCTTCACATCATGTGTGAAGTTTGCACATTCTCCCCATGTCTGCGTGAGTTTGCTCCGATTTCCTCCCACACTCCCAAAGATGTGCAGGTTAGGTGCAATAGCCAATGTAAATTGCCCCTTAGTGTCCCAAGAAGTGTGCGTTGAGTGGATCGGCTGTGGGGAATGTGCAGGGTTATGGAAATTGAGTGAAGAATGGGCCTGGATGAGATGCTCTGTTGGAGAGTAGCTGCAGACTCAATGGGCTGAATGGCCTCTTGCTGTACTGCAGGTATTGAATGATTCTATGACTTATTGGTGTGGTCAGTCAGTCAGTGCTGTTAGTCATTGGATTATTGGCAATTTTGTGCTCGGAACTAAGAATTCTTCACACTCATGAATGTCACAGAAATGGACTGTGCAACTCATGTGTTTAGGCTAACTCTCTGAATGGACTATCAAATAGTCCCACTATTATGCAGTTCCCCCATCCTTACAGGATGTTTCCAATCGAGTTGTGATCCAATTCCTTTTTGAAAATTGGAGTTGAACCACAGTTCAACTTCAGTTAAAATCAAAGGGATAAGTGATTGGCAACTGCTTCAAAGCCGAATGCTAATGTTTTATTTGCACAGTATCAACAGAGCAAAGTGACACTTAACAAAGAAACATTTGATCAGTGTTAAACCATCTAGGCTGTTCTGGCGCAGATACTAAATATACTGAAAAGTCTTGCGTAAACTTTATGATACATCTTTAGATTCATCTGTGAACAGTGTTAGGATGGGAGTTGGGAGTTTAGGAGGTCTTGTGGCACATTGGCCAGTCTCATAGAACATAGAACATAGAACAATACAGCACAGAACAGGCCCTTCGGCCTTCGATGTTGTGCCGACCAAAATAAAAAGCAATGCCCCTCCAAACTAAACCATTCCCTTCTCTTCCATATACTTATCAATTAACCTCTTAAACGCCACCAAACTTGGCGCATCTACAACAGCTGCAGGCAGGGCATTCCACTCCCTAATCACTCTTTGAGTAAAGAACCTACCTCTGATATCCGTCCTATAACTCATACCCCTTAATTTAAAGCTGTGTCCCCTCGTGCTAGCTTTCTCCATCCTAGGAAAAAGGCTATCACTGTCCACCCTATCTAAACCTCTAATCATCTTATATGCTTCAATAAGATCCCCTCTTAGCCGCCTCCTTTCTAACGAAAACAACCTCAAATCCTTCAACCTCTCTTCATAGGACCTGCCCTCCATACCAGGCAACATCCTGGTAAACCTCCTCTGTACCCTCTCCAATGCCTCCACATCTTTCTTATAATGTGGGGACCAGAACTGCACACAATACTCCAAGTGCGGCCGCACTAGAGTTTTGTACAGTTGCAACATGATGCTGCGGCTCCTAAATTCAATCCCCCTACCAATAAAAGCTAAGACTCCATATGCCTTCTTAACAACTTTATCCACTTGACTGCCTACTTTCAGGGATCTATTGACACATACACCAAGATCCTTCTGTTCCTCAACACTATTAAGAGCCCTACCATTAGCCCTATACTCTACACATTTATTGTTCCTGCCAAAGTGCATTACCTCACACTTTTCCACATTAAACTCCATTTGCCACCTCTCGGCCCAGCTCTGCAACTTGTCCAAGTCACTTGTGACTTGTCCAAGTCACAAGTCTCCCCGCCAGAAGTTCTGGGTTCGAGTCCCACTAAAGTTCAACAGATTTATAAACATAGAAACATAATACAATGCAGAACAATACAGGCCTTTCGGCCCTCAATGTTGTGCCGAGCTATGTCCAAAGCCAAGATCAAGCTATCCCACTCCCTATCATTCTGGTGCACTCCATGTACCTATCCAATAACCACTTGAAAGTTCTTAAAGTGCCCAACTCCAGTATCACAGCAGACAGTGCATTCCTAACCACTCTCTGAGTGAAGAATCTACCTCGGACATCCCTCCTATATCTCCCAATATGAGCCTTAATTTGGTAGCAAACACCACTAGCTTTCAGAGCGCTGCTCCTTCGTCAGGTGAAATGGGAGTTGTGTTCACAAACTCAACTTACAGAATAATGATTGAAATGCAAGTCTTTAGAGCTAATCAAGTCTTAAAGTTATAGACAGAGTAGAGAAAGCGTTAAGCACAGGTTAAAGAGATGTGTATTGTCTCCAGACAGGACAGTTAGTGAGATTTTGCAAATCCAGGCAAGTCAGGGGTGTTACAGATAGAGTGACATGAACCCAAGATCCCGGTTGAGGCTGTCCTCATGTGTACAGAACTTGGCTATCAGTCTCTGCTCCATGACTCAGCGCTGTTTTGTGTCATGAAGGCCACCTTGGAGAACGCTTATCAAAAGATCAGAGGCTGAATGCCTGTGACCGCTGAAGTGTTTCCCAACAGGAAGGGAACAGTCTTGCCTGGTGATTGTCGGGCGGTGTTCATTCATCCATTATCATAGCGTCTGCTTGGTCTCCAAAATGTACCATGCCTCGAGACATCCTTTCCTGCAGTGTATCTAATAGACAACGTTGGCCGAGTTGCAAGAGTATGTACGTGTACCTGGTGGATGGTATTCTCACGTGAGATGATGGCATCTGTGTCGATGATCCAGCACATCTTGCAAAGGTTGTTGTGGCAGGGTTGTGTGGTGTGGTCACTGTTCTCCTCAAGGCTGGGTAGCTTGCTCCTCAACTCAGTCCTAAATTTGCCCTCTTATTTTAAGGCCATGCTCCTGGTTCCAGTTTTACCTGCCTTTGGAAAGAACCCCTCTCTTCTATCTTATCTATTCCCTTCACAATCTTATATGTTTCTATAAGATTCCCCCCTCATAGCCCCATTCTACTCTAGGAGAGAAACTGAGACAGTCTTGCTTGATGTAGAGTGCCACCTTCAAGTTGTAAGCCCCTGGTGACAGACTAGCAACCTGTCCCAAGAATAACTAGTTTTGGAAACAGACAAAAGTGCGTCACTCGGTGCAAGAAGTGAATTGAAATTGGAACATAGTGTTTGGTTCACAGGTAGGGTCAGATCAGATGGGTTACTATCCATTCTTCCTGTAAACTCCCATCCCTGGCTAGTCCTCGCTTTTTGCCCCCTAACACTATCATCAATCCTCCCGTTGTCCTCAGCACCACCACTCTTCAGGTTTGGAAATGTCAGTGGCTTGGAAGCTTCCCCTTTGTGTTTGGGGTGAAGAGTTATGGCCACATGTTGCTTAGTAACCTAAAAGATCTAGAAGATAGTTTCCGCTGAGAAAGCAAAACGGAGGCATGATTGATGGCTCCCTCAAACTGTCCAGCTCAGGCCAGAAGAAGCTATGTGAGGCGCACCAACATTCTGCAATATCAGAGCATTAACCAGCTTTCCAGGATGTTGTGGTAGTCAACATAAATGAACCATAAATAATTTTTCTGACTCATGGTGATTAGGGAGTATTTATCCAGAATCTTTCCTCAGGAGGTTAAGTGGATGACTGTAATTTGTGTTGGAGAGAATTGTATGGAGCTTACATTTTTCACTGATTTATGCCTCATATTGTATCCGCTGAATGAACCTGATTTCCAGGCAGATGTTACACCCGAAACTCGGCGAGAGTATGCCAGTTGATACCAGCTGGACCACATGTAAATGCTGATCCGCATATACAACAGCATGGGAAGTGAGATAGAGGCCTTTCTTCACACACTGGCTATGGGTACTTGTCTCAAATACCATTCTGTGGGTACCAGTGTTTCTCCTCACTGCTTGGAGTTTTAGTGCCAACCCAATTGAACGAAGAGGCAATTGTCTGAACCATGATTGGCTAAACTTGAGGCAACTTTCATTCTACTTAGTCCATGACTTCATAGAAATTGCAGAATCCCCACGGTGCAAAAGTAGGCCATTTGGCCCATCGGGCATGCACTCATTTTCTCTGACAGACCCTCTTAAGCAAGTCCTCTCCCCATAACCTCATTATTTATCCCACTAATCTTTTTAACCTACACATCTTTGGACACTAAGTGGCACGGCCAATCCCCCTAACCTTCACACTTTGGACTGTGGGAGGAAACCTGAACATCCAGAGGAAACCCATACAGACACAGGGAGAACATGCCGACTCCACACAGCCAGCCACCAAGGTCAGAATTGAACTCAGTCCCTGGCATTGTGAGGCAGCAGTGCCAACCATTGTGCTGCTGCGCTGCCCTGGTAGATATCTTCCAAACATCAACTGTCAAGCAACATGTCCAAAGAGTTGTCATCTGAGATCATAGAATCATAGAATGCCTACAGTGTAGAAAGAGCCATTTGGCCCATTGAGTCTGCATCGACCCTCTGAAGAGCATCTAATTCACTACCACACCTTATCACTATATCCTCGCACATGTAGCATGGCCAGTGCATCTAACCTGTACACCTTTGGACACTAAAGGGTAATTTAGTATGACCAATCCACTAACCTACACATCTTTGGACACTAAGGGGCAATTTAGCATGGCCAATCCACCTAACCTACACTTCTTTGGCCATTAAAGAACAATTTAGAATGGCCAATCCACCTATACTGCACATCTTTGGACACTAAGGAGCAATTTATCATGGCCAATCCACCTAACCTGCACACCTTTGGACACTAAGGAGCAATTTAGCATGGCTAATCCATCTAACCTGCAAATGTTTCGACACTAAGGAGCAAATTTAGCATGTCCAATTCACCTAACCTGCACATCTTGTGACAATAAGAGGCAATTTAGCATGGCCAATCCACCTAACCTGTACGTCCTTGCACACTAAGGGGTAATTTACCATGGCAAATCCACCTAACCAGCACATCTTTGAATGGTGACTGTTTTGCACAACTGTGCTTACATAGCAACAGAATCTCAGGCTAGATTGTGAGGTTCCATCTGTTACACCGCTCCATCACAATAAAGACAGATTAATTCCACTGGGGCGACGATTACTCAATAATGTTTGTAGGTCTTCAAAGCCTCATTCAGTGTCAATAACCCACGTTATGAGGATGTGCTTTTCGTAAAGTTACAATTTCAAATCCTAGGTTAAAACGAACTGGAACTTTCTAAAGTTAATGAAAACTGGCCAGCTTTCTACTTATATGACATCACGTGGGATTTAAAAAAATATAAATATACAATGCCCTGAGCAGCATGAAAGACAGCATCTCCAAATATCCTGACACCTTACAAATGAGATAACAAACTGCAAAGATCGGCTCTGAAACAGTAACTGTAACAGACATTTCTCTGGAATAGACAGCCAGCAAGTCTGCTAAAGACTGCTTACCAATTCGGGAAGAGCGATCAGAAGACAAAGTGGTCCTGAAGCAGGCTGCTGAAGTCATCTCTGCCTCTCTCTCTCTCACCCTCTCTCAGAAATATTGCCGCAGGAATTGCAAAGTAACCATTGACCCAGAGAAAAGTTACAGCACAGAAGGAAGCCATTTGGTCCATTTTTTCCATGCCAGCCTGAGAACTCCCAGCACGCTGAGAAGGGGAATCTACCACAAAGCCAGATCTTTTGGAATAAAATCTGAAAATCTGCTCCATAAGATTACACCCTGGAAAACAACTGGACAAAAAGATCACACCGTACAATCACCATAGTAAGGTGGAATCGCAAACCACTCACCCCTTTGCTTTATTCCTTCACAAACTAAATCACAACAATTTATATTACAGGAGAAAAGAATTGGCTAGTAGGTCCCCTCTGTTTGGCTCTGAATAGCACAAATTGAAACTCAGAGGAAGGCCTTTCAGCCCATTGTGACTATGTTAGCTCCACACTTAAACTATCAAATTTAATTCCATTTCCCCGTTACTTCCCTGAATATTCATCCTTTCCTAATATTTCTTCAATAACAGGATGCTATGCAGTTGCTGCATCTTCTGTTCTAACTTACACAGACATTTTAGTTGGTAGAATTTACCCCAATCCTGACTTGTGGTCATCTATTTTCTACCATCCCTGTTTATGAAAGGGCTTATCCCTTTCTGCTGTCGATAATTCTCAATATTTGTTTCCTTGGTGTAATTGATGACCCCCTCTATCTACTCTCCAGATTGAAAAGTAATATGGTACAAGCTTTATTTTGCGGAGGAGCAGGCCTGGGCAGACAGATTTTCACACTGTCATTGAGGGGTAAAGGGGGAGATAAGCTTTTAATTCTCTCAGTACTCCAGCTGTCCCCCGATTGATCAACTGCAAAATTTAATACTTCCATACTTCCCCCCAACTCTCACACATGCTCACACACACAAACACACACACAAACACACTCACACACACACACACTCACACACACACACACACTCACACACAAACACACACTCACACTCACACACACACACTCACACACACACACTCACACACAAACACACACACACACTCACACACACACACACTCACACTCACACACACACATTCACACATATGCTCACACTCACACACAAACACACACACACACTCTCACACACATACATTCACACAAATTCTCGCACTCACATTCACACACACACACTCACACACACACATTCACACACACACACACATTCACATAAATACTCATACTCACACACTCACACACAAACACACACACTCTCACATACACACATTCACACAAATTCTCGCACTCACGTTCACACACACACTCACACACACACATTCACACAAATTCTCGCACTCACATTCACACACACACACACTCACACACACACATTCACACACACACACATTCACACAAATACTCAAACTCACACTCACACGCAAACACACACACACACTCTCACACACACATTCACACAAATTCTCGCACTCACATTCACACACACACTCACACACACACATTCTCACACACACATTCACAATACACACACTCATACTCACACATTCACACACAAATGTACACTCACACACGCACACTCACACCTGCACATTCATACACACACTTGCACACTCACGCACACAAGTACACACACAAAGCACACACACACACATCTGCATACTCACAGTCTCACACACACACACACACATACACACACACACTCACACTCTTACGCACTCACAAATCCACACACACTCTCATACATACACTTACATACTCACACACACTCACATATACACACTCACATACTCACACACATTCTCACACACATTCACACACGAACACTCATACATAGTCACACACACACACTCACATACTCAGACACACTCTCACACACATACACACACTCATACACACTCATACAAACACTCACACACACACACAAACACACATACACTCTCTCAACACACATACTCATACACTCACACACAGTCACACACACACTCACATACACACACAGTCACTCACACTCACTCACACATACACTCTCACACACACACATACACTCACACACAAAATCACACACACACAGTCACTCACACTCAGCCACACACTCACGCACTCACGTACACACGCACAGATACACACACCCAGTCACACTTTCACACACACACACACAGACTCACACTCACATTCACACACACATACAATCACACACACTCACACTTACATTCACATACTCACACACAGACTTTCACACATACTCACATATACAGCCACTCACACTTTCACACAAACAACCACACTGCAGGTTAACATACTTTTGCTAATCAGCTTTGAAGCTTCTTGTTATCAGAGCCTGATCACCCCAAACCACTTGAACCAAAGTAGATGTTTGTCTCCCTGCTTCCTTCATTAACCTCAGAGTACACACGTCACATTCCCTGCCCAGCTTGCTTTGATTATTGTTTTCCCCTGAAAGGATTTGAAGGATTGCAAATGTTTCTAACAAAATCCTTGCTGAAACTGAAATCATTGTGAAATGTTCACATGATCTCAGTGGGAGCTCAGTGGATGCTGACACAATGAGCACTGGTCACTGATTTCTCCTGCAGAATACTTACTTATTTAGCAGCAGACAAAATGCGAGGGGCAGCTGGCACTGAACTTGTTGGTCTAAGATTTAAAACAAGACATTTCCTTTCATGGTATACTCCTACCCCCCGCCTCGCCTGTTATACATAGCCTCCACACTCCAATCTGAGGATCTCTGCAAAGCCACAAGAGTTGAAAAATCAAAGGTGTGAATTATTCAGTTCAATGTGACTACATTGAGATCACACAGAAATTCAAACCGATTTTGCCACACAATTCAATCCTGAGTGATTATTGTCTTTTTCCAACCTCCGTCTACCTACCATGCCTAATAAAAATCTATCAATCACAGTTGTGACATCATCCATTGATCTAAACACACCAAAGTTTTTTGCAGAGAATGGATGTATTGCCCCATTAATAACAGACCAAAGGAGTTCTTATCATAGAACTGTAGAATCCCTACAGTGCAGAAGTAGGCTATTCGGTCCATTAAGTCTGCACCACTCTCTGACAGAGCATATCACCCAGGCCCTATCTCCATGACCCCATCCATCCACCATGCTTATTCTCCTAACCAACGCATCTTAAGACATTAAGAGGCAATTTAGCATGGCCAATCCATCTAACCAACACATCTTTGGACACTATGCTAATCCACCTAACCTGCACATCTTTGGACACTAAGGGGCAATTTAGTATGGCCAATCTACCTAACATGCACATTTTTGGGCTCTAAGGAGCAATTCAGCATAGCCAATCCATCTAACCTGCACATTTTTGGGCGCTAAGGGGCAATTTAGCATGGCCAATCCACATAACCTGCACATGTTTTGACACTGAGCGGCAGTTTAGTATGGCTGACCCACCTAACATGCACATCTTTTGACACTAAGGTGTAATTTGGCATGGCCAATCCACCTAACCTGTATGTCTTTGTACTGTGGAGGAAACCCATGCTGATACAGGAGACTGTGCAAACTCCACAGCGACCCGGGATGGGAATTGAACCTGGGTCCATGGCGCTGTGAGGCCACAATGCTAACCACCATGCCACTTGATAAGACCCTTGTTACCGATCTTCATCATCTCACACTCACTCCCACAGCCAAAGCTTTTTCCTGAGGGAGGCAAATACTTAGGATTCAAGGCCATCTTCAATGGATAAGAATCTGTATGGACTAAAATGAAATAAAAACAGAAGATGCTGGAAAACACAGCAGATCTGGCAGCATCTGTGGAGTGAGAAACAATGTTAATGTTTCAAGACCTAATGACTCTTCTTTGGAGAGAAAGGGAAATGTGACAGATTATTTACAATGTAAAAGGGGGTGGAGCAGCTGGAGAAAAGTCAAAGGTCAGTCATTGCTGGGAGCTAGGAGACCTTGCAACAAGGGTTCTCGATAGAGGAAGTCTTAATGGCAGTGAGAAGGGCTAGAGGAAGTCTTATAGAAATATAACATGGCTGAATGTGTTAATGGGAGAACAAAGGGAAAACAAATCTAAAGAACATGGCGGCGCGGGCTCGGTGGGCCGAAGGGCCTGTTTCCTGTGCTGTGTTGTTCTTTGTTCTTTGTAACAAGTGACAGATGGCCCAGTGGGGGTGGGACAGGGGCATTTTTCATTGGGATACAAATGTGTTGGATATGCAAAATAACCTCTACTCATCATCAGCAGAGGGGCAGTGGTGTAGTTATGTTGTCACTGGACTAGTAATCCAGAGACCCAGAATAATGGTCTGATGATCCAGGTTTGAATCCTGAGATGGTAGATGGTGAAATTTGAACTAGAAGTTCAGTGATGACCATGAAACCGTTGTTGATTGGGATGGCACAGTGGTTAGCACTGCAGCCTCACAGCATCAGGGAACCAGGTTCAATTCCAGCATCCGGTCACTGTCTGTGTGTGGAGTTTGCGCTTTCTCCCTGTGTCTATGTGGGTTTTCTCTGGATGCTCCGCTTTCCTCCCACCCTCCAAAGATGTGCGGGTTAGATTGATTAGCCATGTTAAATTGCCCCTAGTGTCAGGGGGATTCACGGTGTTGCGTTACGGGAATAGGGCCTGGATGGGATTGTGACTAATGCAGACAGAATAGGCCGAATGATTTCCTTCTGCACTATAGGGATTCTATGATTGTATGATTATTTGCCAATTTCACTGAGGAATTTCTTGGGGGTACCCAGTGTGAAAATTGGAACATCACAGGAGGGAGGTTTTGGGCTACATTGCCAGGGCATGCAGATTAATCTGATCACATCTGTCACATCTGTCACATCTGACCTGGCGTGCTGGATGTAGAGGGAAGACATTTTGTTACTAACAGTCACTTAGTAGTACGAAACTTGAGCATTGCTGAAGAAAAAGAGACATGCTGTCGAAGCTTTTCATCTGGCACTCATCAGGAGAGATGCAAGATTCTAAGGAGTAGACTGCATGAGAAAATGGTGCTGATTAGCTGGCAAGTTAACTCTGATTGGTCGAGGCATTGTCATGGAGAGTGTACCAATAGTAATATTTCTGACAGGTTAATGGTAACACTATTCCCCCTCCCTCTGTCTCTCTGTTGCCCAGCTCTGGGAACACACGTTTCTGAATATATTGGAGTTTGAGTGGAAAGGAGACTTCAAAGGGCTCAGTTGTGAGGCTCAGTCTGTCACTGTGCAGCTGTCCCATAGCTAAATTAGCTCTAACACTAATGTACAGTTGTGCTCTTAGAATAAGAGGATGAGTCGTTGCCTGTTAAAGCTCTGAGCTTATCCTTTTGTGGCCGTATCGTTAATTTTCTTTTATCCCCCCCCCTCCCACCCACCCCCAGTTCATTAACTTCAAAGCACAAGGATCTGACGTCAATGCTTTTATCCCTTTCGCAGGAGAAAACTCAAAGAGAAATCTGTCTGCAAGGACAATGCAATGATAGATATGATACTTGTGTTATGTGATATTTGTAGTATGTGTATTTGTGTATCTGGATGTATTTCTTCAATTATTTGGGCCCAGTGATTTATTCTTCAATAACCTGCCTGAATTGTGTGCACTCTGACTTGCTGCCCTGGTTGGATAATAGCAAGCAATGTCCAGACTGAGAAGGGCAATTCCTGGGTGGATTTGAGAATTTGCCCCTCCACCCTGTCCTGCCTATTCTAAACATTTTTAAATTGCCCAAACAACTAGTATTATTTTTACAAACTCATTGGTTATCTTGATCTGCACTTTACAATAATTATTCTAACACGCCATCTTCACAGACTAGGCACTGGATCTCTGATTGGTTGATTCTATCTGACTTGGTTACTGTAGCAACTATCGAACATAGGAGTTCAACTGTCTGTGGTTTTAACTTCAATATATTGCTCAGGAAATTCCTTCAGCAATGGATCCCGGCTGTGTGCTGGATGCCATGCGCTGTCCAACTCTCACTGAGAGGGTACCATTGAAGATGGAAGTAACGATGATGATTCCAGAGATCTGGAAGATGAGACATGAAGTAAATTTCTTTCATCTTTCTTTCTAACTTACTTTCTTTTAGGGCAGCATTAGCCAGCTCCGGGGACCTGAGCTCGATTCCCAGCTCGGGTCACTGCCTGCATGGAGTTTGCACCTTCTCCCTGTGTCTGCGTGGGTTTCCTTCGGATGCTCCAGTTTTCTCTCACAGTCCAAAGATCTGCAGGTTAGGTGGATTTACCGTGTTAAAACTGCCTCCTACTGTCCTGAGATGCGTAGGTTAGAAGGATTAGCAGGTAAATACATAGGGATATGGAGTTAGGGCCTGGATAGGATTGTGGTCGGTGCAGACCTAATGGGCCAAATGGCCTCTTTCTTCACTTTAGGGGTTTCTATGATTCTATGATTTAATTCCGGGGCTTTGGAACTATCTGTGTAGAGTCTGCACCTTCTCCCCATTCTCCAGTTTCCTACTACAATCCAAAGATGTGTGGATTAGATTTATTGGTCTTGGTAAATTGTCCCTTACTGTCCCAAAATATGTAAGTCATGGGAGATTAACAGGGTAGATATGTGGGGTTAGAGGCTGAGTGCGATTGTTGTCAGTGCAGGCTCAGTGGAATGAATCTTCTGCACTGTAGGGATTCTATGGTTGATCAGTGAAGAGACTTTGAGATCACCTCACTGGCATTTTCAAGTATACAAAAAAAATTAAGAAAATCTAGACAAGCAAATTGTTCATGTTGTGATAGAACACTTGGAACTCTGGAGAATCTGATTTAATAATGAATAAATACTAGGTAGGAAGTGATTGGGAATCAGGTTTCCAAATTGGGAAGCAAAGGATAAGACTTTTGCGGAAACAGTGTCAATTGTGTGGGTTTCCTCCGGGTGCTCCGGTTTCCTCCCACAGTCCAAAGATGTGTGGGTTAGGTTGATTGGCCATGCTAAGAAATTGTCCCTTAGTGTCGAGAGATGTGTAGTTTAGAGGGATTAGTGGGTATAATATGTAGGGATATGGGGGTAGAGCCAGGGTGGGATTGTGTTTGGTGCAGACTTGATGGGCTGAAGGGCCTCTTGCTGCACCCTAGGGCTCTATGGTTCTATGATTCTATGATTCATGGTCGAAAGTATTATAAGACTTGTAATATGCCTTAACACTTGCTGATCTAGATTGGCTCCCAGTTGAGCAACACCTTAAATTGGGGAGGCAATGGCATAGGGTAATGGTCTGGGGCTTCGAACCCCAAATAGTGACACTCGCTTCCAATAAAAATCTGGAATTTGGAAGTCCATTAATGGTCATGAAACCGTTATTGTAAAATTCACTTGTTTCACTGAAAACAAGGGTGAGAATTTTAAACTCAAAAGGTGTGATCTTTATTGGCTGTTCACACCACAATCTGGCTGCAGAGAGGGTGGAGAATTTGGCACCCAGCCAAATCTCCGGAGGAATGGAAAAATCAGAGCCTGCACTGACAACAATCCCACCCAACCCCTATCTCCATGTACCTACCTCGCTAATCCCCCATAATTTACTCATCTTGGGACATTAAGGGACAATTTACCAAGACCAATCAACCTAATCCACACAACTTCGGATTGTAGTAGGAAACTGGAGAACCAGGAGAAAACCCATGCAGACATGGGGAGAAGGTGCAAATTTCATACCGACAGGGAGCAGTTTTAAGATTCTAACCAAGGGGTTCCTCAGCCTAGGGGTCAGTGAACACAAGAGGTAATGAATGAAAGAAGACCGGCTGCATAATTTCAAATGATCACAAGATTATGAAGAGTAGAATGTGGAGACCAGTCAGAAGGACATTGGAATGGATCAAAGGTCATAGAAGGAAGCTATTTGGCCCATCAATGCACCGACAACAATCCCAGCCAGGTCTTATCCCTGCAATCCAACATATTTATTTCACTAATCCTTCTTTCGTACACATCCTGGACACTAAGGGGCAATTTAGCATGACCAATCAATCTAATCTGCACATTTTTGGAATGTGGGAGGAAACCGGTGCACCTGGAGGAAACGCACAGGAAGAACATACTGACTCCACAGAAACAGTGACCCAGGGCTGGAATTGAATCCAGTTCTCTGGAATTTTGAGGCAGCAGTGCTAACCTCTGTATCACAATGCCAGAATAGTCAAGCCTCAAAGTAACAGAGGCCTGGATGAGAGTTTGAGCAGTGGATGAGTTGAGATGGGCAAAGTAGGGCGTACATGGCTATGGCGGTGGAAAGAGGTGGTGGGTTTGAGTAGGATGCTGTTTCACAGAGTCAGTGCAAACTGATGGGCTGAATAGCCTCCTTCTGCATTGCAAGGATTTTATGTCTCTACATTTGGAGACTTAGATGGAGAGACGGCAGATGGAGTTTAATCTGCATAAGTGTGAGGTAATGCATTTTGAAAAGTCTAATACAGATAGGAAATATAAAGCAAATGACAGGACCCTTAAGAATATTGATAGGCAGAGGGATCTGGGTGTACAGGTACACAGGTCACTGAAAGTTGCAACACAGATGGAGAAGGTAGTTAAGAAGGCATATGGCATGCTTGCCTTCATCGGCTGGGGCATTGAGTTTAAAAATTGGCAAGTCATCTTGCAGTTTTATAGAACCTTAGTTAGGCCGCACTTGAAGTATAATGTTCAATTCTGATCTACCAGGAGGATGTGGAGGCTTTGGAGAGGGTACAGAAAAGATTTATCAGGGTGCTGCCTGGTCTGGAGGGCATTAGCTATGAGGAGAGGTTGGAAAAACTTGGTTTGTTCTCACTGGAATGACAGAGGTTGAGAAGCGACCTGATAGAAGTCTATAAAATTATGAGAGGCATGGACGGGGTGGATAGTCAGAAGCTTTTTCCCAAGGTGGAAGAGTCAATTATTAGGGGCATAAGATTAAGGTGTAAGGGGCAAGGTTTAAAGGAGATGTACAAGGCAAGTTTTTTACATAGACCATAGTGGATGCCTGGAACTTGCTGCCTGGGGAGGGGAGGGTGGTAGTGGAAACGGATACGACAGTGACTTTTAAGGGGCATGTGGACAAATACCAAATAGGTGGGAACAGAGGCCCCTGAATGGGTAGGGAATTTTAATTCAGTCATGGTCAGTGCAGGCTTGGAGGGCCAAAGGGTCTGTTCCTGTGCTGTAATTTTTTTTTGTTCTTTGTTCTATAGAGAGAGCTGCACACTGAGGGTCTCCCTGTAGCTGACTGTGGACTCATCCTGAACATAGAATGAATGCAACTTGTTGAAGTCGGGTGTCACTGATTCTGGAGGTCAAAGGAATGAGTCACCCATGGAGATGCTCAAAAATTCTGCTCACTTTGAACTCAAACGGGACTTTTGGGGACCAGTTAATTTCCAAGGGCTGGCTCTCATTTAATAACCACAAAAGTGGCAAAAGGCTCAAACCCGTATTTGTGGAGGAATTGCTGCATTCGATTAATAATGGGAACATGTGTGTTGAAATGTTTTGCCCTGGGATAGAGATAGTCTGTTGGAGATTTTGTTTATATATTCTGGATCGAACAGCAGCTGCAGGCAGGATGTGAGGTGAATCTGAAATCACATCCCATTCAAAGCAATTGCAAGAATTGGAATCAATGTAAACTGCCTTTGTGTAATATGCAGATTCAGTATACATCTTCCCATTTCTAAGGGCTGGGTAATCAGGCTGGTTTTAATCAAATTGCTTTCACCTAATCCTTCATGCATTAGACAAGACTTCTTAACCATCTGCTCAAAATATCTTTCCTGTTCTTGTCAGTGATGGAGTAGAATGAGAAAGAATTTAAACAGGATTTGTATCAGTCGAGTATGTGTCCTCCCTGATTAATCAGAGATTGAACCATGCTTTCTTTGCAAAGACACTATTTATTTTGGAAAAACGTCAGCGAGTCTCTTGCTAATTCCTCTCACTGTAAATCAAGCCTCTTGTGGGTTCAATTCTCCAAACCCTACTCTTCCTCCACAACAGAGCAGTGAAAATGCCAATAACCCGTAAAAAAAACAGCTGCACCCTTTATTTTCCTTCATTCATGCAGTGTGGATGTCAGTGGCTGGGCCAGCATTTATTGCCCATCCCAAGTTACCCTTGGGGGGGGGGGGCAGTTGAGAATCAATCACATTGCTGTGGCTCTGGAGTCACATGTAGGCTAGACTGGGTAAGGCAGATTTTCTTCCCTAAAGGACATTAGTGAACTTGATGAGTTTTTCCAACAATCAATAACAGTCATCATTAGGCTTTTAATTCCAGAATTTTCCATTTAATTCAAATTTCATTATCTGCCCTCGTGGGATTCGAATCCAGGTCCCCAGAGATGGGAAATAAATTGTCTGATGCCCTTAAAACCATTGCTGATTGTCAGATCAGTGTCTGTGCAGAGTCTGCATGTTCCCCTCGTATCTGCATGGGTTTCCTCCTGGTGCTCTGGTTTCCTCCTGTAGTCCATGCTGGTTTGGTGGATTGGCCGTGTTAAATTCTCCCTCAGTGTTCCCGAACAGCTGCTGCAGTGTGGCGACTAGGGGATTTTTCACAGTAACTTCATTGCAGTGTTAATGTAAACTTACTTGTGACACTAATAAATGAACTTAAATTTAAAAAGTAACCAATCATGATGGTGAATGGTGTCGTATTGGTTACATCAGTAAACGTTAATCCAGAGGTCCAGGCTAATGGTCACAGGTTCAAAATCCACCATAGCATTTGGTGGCATTTAAATTAAAAGCTAGTCTCAGTAATGGCGCCCAGGAGGCTATCTTCAATTGTCATAAAAATCCATCTGATTCATTAATGTCCTTTAGGGAAGGAAATCTGCCATTCTTACCTGGTCTGGCCATAGCAATAAGGTTGATTCTTGACTGCCCCATGAAATGGCCCAGCGAGACTCTCAGTTCTGGAGGCAATTAGGGATAGGCAATAAATTCTGCCCAAGCCAGTCACACTCACATCCCAAAAAAGGATAAGTAAATAAAAAGTCCCATTCAACTGATAGCAATCATTCCCTCAATGGGGGCTGAGTGAAAACAAAGATTTTAACAAAACTTGTTCATTGTCATTAGGCCACATTTTGGAATATTGTGTCCAATTCTTGTTGCCACACTGCCAGTAGGACTTGGAGGTTTTGGAGAGAGTACAGAAAATGTTTACCAGGATGTTATCTGGCATGGAGGGTATTAGCTACAAGGAGAGATTGAATAAACTGGGATTGTTCTCCTTGGAAAGACAGAGTTAAGGGATGACCTGATAGGACTTTATAAAATTATGAAGGGTATGGGGTAGGGTGGACAGTTGAAAAGATTTTCCCAGGTCAGAAATGACAATTACAAGAGGCACAAGTTCAAGATAAGGGGGGGAAAAGTTCAGTAGAAATGTGTGGGGGAAGTTCTTTACACTGTGGGTGGTGGAGCCCTGGAATGTACTACCAAGTGAGGTGGCTTAAGCAGATACGTTAGTAACATTTAAGACTTATCTGAATAGACACATGAACAGACGGGGAATATTTTGTTTTAATTTGATTAATTATTGTCTCATGTATTAATATACAGTGAAAAGTGTTGTTTCTTACCTGCTACGCAGACAAAGCATACCATTCATAGAGAAGGAAACTAAGGAGTGCAGAATGTAGTATTGCAGTCATAGCTAGGGCGTAGACAAAGATCAACTTAATGCAAGGTAGGTCCATTCAAAAGTCTGACAGCAGCAGAGAAGAAGCTGTTCTTCAGTTGGTTGGAACGTGACCTCAGATTTTTGTATCTTTTTCCTGAAGGGAGAAGGTGAAGGGTCAATCTGGGTTGCGTGGGGTCCTTAATTATGCTGACTGCTTTGCTGAGGTGGTGGGAAGTGTAGACAGAGTCAACGGATGGAAGGCTTGTTTGCATGATGGATTGGGCTTTTGTAGTTCCTTGCAGTCTTGGACAGAACAGGAGCCATACCAAGCTGTGATACGACCAGAAAGAATCCTTTCTATGGTGCATCTGTAAAGTTGAATCAAAGGATATAGGTCTTGGTGGGACAACATGATCAATGCAGACTTGGTGGACCAAAAGGCCTGCTCCTGTGCTATACTGTTCTTTGTTCTTTGTAATTTCTTCACCCATTTACTTCTCCAGGCATCAAATAACCATCAGGTAATAAGTATCTTTCATAGTTGTCAAAGTGAATTCAAATCACTTTAAATGATGGATGCTTCAACTCAAATGGAGAGATAAGTTTACACACCGTTTGACAAAAAATGCTTTCAATCTCAAAGCCTTCCATTCTGTCAAAAAACCCCTGATTTAAGCATCAATTTCATCACTTGTTCAGAGAATTGGAAGCAAAAATGACATTGTAATCTTTGCGTGGATTGCAGTCCTACTTCAGACACTATTGGCAGAGAGGATCAGTGTTCTGGCTGTTGTGAATCTCAGCTCAGGCTGTTCCCTAGGTACAGGTGGTCCAGCTCACTGAGCATTGCTGTAGCTCCAGGAACAGATCGGATGTGTGATGCTGCCCTGCGCTGTAACTATCATGTCGCTGCAGCTGTGGGTTAATGAGCTAAAAATTAACGACTTCAAATTACAGTAATGCAGGACAACTAATGATCACAGAATCTGTTGCGGCTTCTCTACATGAGGCAAGTTGGAAGGTTTGCAACACCATGTGCTGTCATTAGCCCAGAGGGTGATGCTCCCATTTCTGAATCAGAAAGTTCAAACCCCTCTAAAGAGGCCTGAACAGAAAATTGGCTCTCCAATGCAGCGCTGAGGGAGCGCTGCACTGTCAAAGGGGGCCTCTTTCAAGTATCGATCATAACCATGATGTGGAGATGCTAGCATTGGACTGGAGTGGGCACAGTAAGAGGTGTCAGGTTAAAGTCCAACAGGATTATTTGGAATCACATGGTGAGTGGTGAAGGAGCAGCACTATTATCTTATCACTCAACAGATGAAGGAACAGCACTACAAATGTGTAATACCAAATAAACCTGCTGGACTTTAACTTGGTGTGGTGAGATTTCTTACTCCCTTAAGTAGGTATTGAACTGAGAGCCTGGCACACCCTCCCCAGAATTGGATGGATGAGGCTTGCAGAACAGTATTTTTCATTGGCCTAAGGTGGCATCTTACAAGCTAGGACGGGCGAGGGGGTAAAATTCCAGCATCTGTTCCCCCCTTTCAAATGATTCCATGACAATATTTTACAGCTGGAAGGCTATTCCTTGTGCCTTGGGCAATATCTCTGATCTTCAGGTCCTCGTTGGTTACGGGTGTGGTTCCGGAGGACTGGAGGATAGCGAATGTGGTCCCATTGTTTAAGAAGGGGAAGAGAGACCTTCCAGGGAATTATAGTCCAGTGAGTCTTACTTCTGTTGTGGGCAAGGTATTGGAGAGAATTATTAGGGATAGGATTTATAGTTATTTAGAGAGAAATGAATGGATTGGGGATAGTCAGCATGGTTTCATGAAGGGTAGGTCATGCCTTACTAACCTCATTGAGTTTTTTGAGAAAGTGACCAGAGAGGTGGATGGGAGTAAGGCGGTTGACGTAGTATATATGGACTTTAGTAAGGCGTTTGATAAGGTGGCCCATGGAAGACTTCTACAGAAAATGCAGATGTGTGGAATAGAGGGTGATTTAGCTAATTGGATTAGAAATTGGCTGGCAGATAGAAGACAGAGGGTGGTGGTCGATGGGAGATATTCATCGTGGAGTTCGGTGACGAGTGGTGTGCCTCAGGGGTCTGTTTTGGGGCCCTGCTGTTTGTAATTTTTATAAATGATCTGGATGAGGGTATTGAGGGATGGATCAGTAAATTTGCAGATGATACTAAAGTGGGTGGAGTGGTAGATAGTGAAGAGGGGTGTTTTAGTTTATAGAGTGACTTGGACAAGTTGCAGAGCTGGGCCGAGAGGTGGCAAATGGAGTTTAATGTGGAAAAGTGTGAGGTAATGCACTTTGGCAGGAACAAAAAATGTGTAGAGTATAGGGCTAATGGTAGGGCTCTTAATAGTGTTGAGGAACAGAAGGATCTTGGTGTATGTGTCAATAGATCCCTGAAAGTAGGCAGTCAAGTGGATAAAGTTGTTAAGAAGGCATATGGAGTCTTAGCTTTGATTGGGAGGGGGATTGAATTTAGGAGCCGCAGCATCATGTTGCAACTGTACAAAACTCTAGTGCGGCGGCACTTGGAGTATTGTGTGCAGTTCTGGTCCCCACATTATAAGAAAGATGTGGAGGCATTGGAGAGGGTACAGAGGAGGTTCACCAGGATGTTGCCTGGTATGGAGGGCAGGTCCTATGAAGAGAGGTTGAAGGATTTGAGGTTGTTTTCGTTAGAAAGGAGGCGGCTTAGAGGGGATCTTATTGAAACATATAAGATGATTAGAGGTTTAGATAGGGTGGACAGTGATAGCCTTTTTCCTAGGATGGAGAAGCTAGCACGAGGGGACACAGCTTTAAATTAAGGGGTATGAGTTATAGGACGGATATCAGAGGTAGGTTCTTTACTCAAAGAGTGATTAGGAGTGGAATGCCCTGCCTGCAGCTGTTGTAGATGCGCCAAGTTTGGTGGCGTTTAAGAGGTTAATTGATAAGTATATGGAAGAGAAGGGAATGGTTTAGGTTGGAGGGGCATTGCTTTTTATTTTGGTTGGCACAACATCGAAGGCCGAAGGGCCTGTTCTGTGCTGTATTGTTCTATGTTCTATGTTCTATCTGTCCTTCAATCAAAATCCCGGTGACAGATTAACCTTTCAGAATGTTCCCACCGTTAGTGGAATCTTGCTGTGTTGTGACAATTGAGTCTTTCAATGTTACAATGGTGATTGCAGTTGAAATCTACTTCATTGTAAAACATTTCTGAGATGCTATTAGGTTGGGAACAGCGCTTTATCAATGCCAGTCTTCCTGATGTTTAATGTTTATTTATCAATCACAGGTAGGTTTACATTAACACTTCAGTGAAGTTATTGTGAACTCCCCTAGTCGCTACACTCCGGTGCCTGTTTGTGTTAATGAACCCTAATCTGTACGTCTTTGGGAAGGAAACCAGAGTACTCGGAGGAAACCCACGCAAACACAGGGAGAATGTGCAAACTCCATGCAGATGGTGACCCAAGCCGGGGATCGAACCTGGGTCTCTGGTGCTATGAGGCAGCAATGCTAACCACTGTGCCACCCATACATTTGGCATTTCACAAGGAATTATTGGCAGCTTTATTGGGTTGTTTGAGAAGTTACCAATCTTGAGAACTGGAGGCCAATCAATTTATCTGCGGGTGCATGATCTGAACTCAGCCAATGAGGTTAGAGATATCACAGCTGGTCCAGGGAGTGCATCATTTAGTCTTGAATTCCTGCTCTAATTGCTTCCCCATTCCCCACTATCGGGTGAGAATTGTATAGGGTCCAGCTGCAACTGTTCCTTGGGGACTCTTAACCCCAATGTGCCTTTTCGAGATTGGTGAGGGCATGTGGTGGCAGCAGGGGCAGGGGATGGAGAATAGGGGGTCTTTAGAATGGATTGTACTGCTTTTCTCTTTTCCCCGTGGAGAACAGCGTGGGTGGGAGGTGGGGATGAAATGAACGAGCGAGGGCGGGCTTTATAGCCGCATTCAGCTTCGTCACTCCATGCCAGATAGAATCTCACTGGCTGCCATTTTAATCTCTTCCTGTGCATTGGTGGCCACACACATTAATTGGAATCCAACAGGATTTAACTCAAGTTCAGGTGAGGAGGTTTCTGCAAGATTTGGATTGGGTGGCGTTCAGTCAGCTTTCTAGTAAGTAGATAACCTTGGTAATTGTAATTCTCACCCATCTGCTATTTCCCAGGTCGCAATCCCCACCCTTTCAATGGGCTGGTTTTCCCATTCTCTGAATGTCCGAGTGTTACTGAGAAAGTAGGGTTGCAAACTGGAAAGTATTGAAGTAGATGAGGAGGATATGCTAGATATTCTTGAGGGTTTGAAGTTAGATAAGTCCCCTGGGCTGGACGGGATTTACCCTAGGATTCTCTGGGAGGCGAGAGAGGCGATTGCACAGCCTGATCTTCAGGTCATCGTTGGCTACGGATATAGTGCCGGAAGACTGGAGAATAGTGAATGTGGTCCCATTGTTCAAGAAGGAGAATAGAGACTTTCCTGGGAATTATAGACGGGTGAGTCTTACTTCTGTTGTGGGCAAAGTATTGGAAAGAATTATTAGGGATAGGATTTAAACAAAGAACAAAGAACAAAACAGCACGGGAAACAGGCCCTTCGGCCAACGAGCCCGCGCCGCCACCCCAATGTTCCCATCTCTACCCATGAAGCCTGTCCATATTTATAGATCTATGGATTAAAAAACAAATTTGAGACAATTTAGGGAGAATTTGTTTTGCCAATTAGCCTAAGAGCACATCTGTGGGATGTGGGAGGAAACCTGAGCTCCCGGAGAAAACCCACGCAAGCACGGGGAGAATGCGCAAACTCCCACAGACACAGGCCCAAATCCATGTATCTACACAGCACAGCGATAGTCACTGAGCTGTTGTGTTGCCCATCAGATGGTCCAGGTCAAGCATACACTAACAACGTGAAACAGTAGGATACTCTCAAAAAAGATCCAAGAGCAGTCCTCTCAAGACTCATCGCGTGTATGCCCCTCTTTAGACAACAAGGTGGACCAAAGCACGTGTAGGATAAAAACAAATACATCAATATCATCATCTATTTACACACTTCCCAGGGACTCCCAAGGCTCATGATCCCTATTTTAAATCAGTTTTCTATACCCCTCCATTCCCATTCTGTTCATGTGCCCATCTAAGTATTTCTTAAATAACTCCAGAGTGCCTGCCTCCACCACTTTACTTGGCAGCGCATTCCATACCCCCACCACCCTCTGTGTGAAAAAACTCCCTCCAGCATCCAAATTATACCTTACCCCCTCACCCTAAGCCCGTGACCCCTCGTGCTATTTGAGTCCATCCTAGGAAAAAGCTTAAACCTGTTTACTCTATCTATCCCCTTCAAAATCTTGTACACCTCTATCAGATCTCCTCTAAGTCTACGTCTTTCTAAGGAAAACAGTCCCAATTTGCCTAATCTCTCCTCGTAACTCAGACCTTCCATACCAGGCAGCATCCTGGTAAACCTCCTCTGCACTCTCTCCAGAATCTCCACGTCCTTCCGGTAGTAAGGCGACCAGAACTGGACGCAGTATTCCAAATGAGGTCTAACCAGCATTTTATACAACTGCAACATTAAAGGCCAGCTCTTGTACTCTATACCCCTTCCTATAAAGGCAAACATACTATATGCTTTCTTCACAATTTATAGTTATTTAGAGAGAAACAAATTGATTGGGGATAGTCAGCATGGTTTTGTGAAGGGTAGGTCGTGCCTTACTAACCTTATTGAGTTTTTTGAAAAAGTGGCCAAAGAGGTGGATGGGGGTAAGGCAGTTGATGTGGTATATATGGACTTTAGTAAGGCGTTCGATAAGGTGGCCCATGGAAGGCTTCTGCAGAAAATGCAGATGTATGGGATTGAGGGTGATTTAGCTAATTGGATTAGGAATTGGCTAGCAGATAGAAGACAGAGGGTGGTGGTTGATGGAAATTATTCATCGTGGAGTTTGGTTACAAGTGGTGTACCTCAGAGGTCTGTTTTGGGGCCCCTGCTGTTTGTAATTTTTATAAATGATCTGGATGAGGGTATTGAAGGATGGATTAGTAAATTTGCGGATGACACCAAAGTCGGAGGAGTGGTAGATAGTGAAGAGGGGTGTTATAGTTTGCAGAGAGACTTGGACAAGTTGCAGAGCTGGGCCGAGAGGTGGCAAATGGAGTTTAATGTGGAAAAGTGTGAGGTAATTCACTTTGGCAGGAATAACAAATGTGTAGAGTATAGGGCTAATGGTAGAATTCTTAATAGTGTTGATGAACAGAGGGATCTTGGTGTATATGTGCATAGATCCCTGAAAGTTGGCAATCAAGTCGATAAGGTTGTTAAGAAGGCATACGGAGTCTTAGCTTTTATTGGTAGGGGGATTGAATTTCGGAGCCGCAACGTCATGTTGCAACTGTACAAAACTCTAGTGCGGCCGCACTTGGAGTATTGTGTGCAGTTCTGGTCCCCACATTATAAGAAAGATGTGGAGGCATTGGAGAGGGTACAGAGGAGGTTTACCAGGATGTTGCCTGGTATGGAGGGCAGGTCTTATGAAGAGAGGCTGAGGGATTTGAGGTTGTTTTCGTTAGAAAGAAGGCGGCTAAGAGGAGACCTTATTGAAACATATAAGATGATTAGAGGTTTAGATAGGGTGGACAGTGATAGCCTTTTTCCTAGGATGGAGAAAGCTAGCACGAGGGGACATAGCTTTAAATTAAGGGGTGGTAGTTATAGGACGGATGTCAGAGGTAGGTTCTTTACCCAGAGGGTGGTAAGGGTATGGAATGCCCTGCCTGCTTCAGTTGTAGATGCGCCAAGTTTGGTGGCATTTAAGAGGTTAGTAGATAAGTTTATGGATAAAAAGGGAATGGTTTAGGTTAGAGGGTCATTGCTTTTTCTTAATTGGTCGGCGCAACATCGAAGACCGAACGGCCTGTTCTGCGCTATAATGTTCTATGTTCTATGTTCTAAAGTTTCCATTGTGCACACTGCTGAGTACTATCCCTCAAACTTCATAGAACGTAGAATCCTCTAGTGCAGGAGGAGGCCCTTTGGCCCATCAAGTCTGCACCGACCACAATCCCATCCAGGCCCCACCTCCCCATCCCTACATATTTACCCGCTAATCCCTCTAACCTATGCATCTCAGGACACTAAAGGGTATTGTCAATCAACCTAACCCACACATCTTTGGACTGTGGGAGGAAACCACTTCTTTCAGAATATCCATCAAACACTGTATCCAGCATGAACACCATAGAAAGCTGAAGAATCGAACCTTTTCCTTTTGACACAGCTTGGTATTCCCTGATGGATAGGACCATTTAGTACCATTTTCAACTCCTCAGATACTGAAGCAACATCTTGCCCCTAAGCTGAAAGCCTCAACATCATCTAGCTTGATCTGACAAGTGACAATGCGCACCTCACAAGTGCTAGGCAATGACTAGCTCCAACAGGACAGGACCTAACATCGACCCTTGACATTTACCACCATCAGTATCCCAGGGGTTACCATTCACCCGAACCTGAACTGAACCCCAGCCATATAAGTACCGTGGCTCCCAGAGTAGGTTAGAGGCTGGGAATCCTGAGGCGAGGAATTCACCTCCTGACTCCCCAGAGCCTGTTCACCATTTACAAGGCACAAATCAGGAGTGTGATGGAATTCTCTCCACTTGCCTGGATGGATGCAGCTCCTTCAAGAAACTCGACAGCATCCAGGACAAAGTGGTCCTGCTTGATTGGCACTCCATCCATAATCATTCACCCCCTCCAACACTGATACAAAATAGCAGCCATGCGTACCATCTACAAGATGCACTGCAACAATTTCCCGGGCTCCTTCAATAGACCTTCAAATCCACGACCTCTCCCATCTAGAAGCACAAGGGCAGTGGATTCTTGGGAACACCCCTCCGGGTCACTCAGCATCCTGATTAGGAAATATATCAGCCACTCCTTTACTGTTGCTGGGTCAAAATCCTGGAACTTCCTCCCTAACAGCATTCTGGATGTACCTACACCATGTGGACTGCAGCGATTCAAGAAGGCAGCTCACCACCACCTTCTCAGGGGCAGCTAGGGTTGGGCAGTAAGTGTTGGTCTAGCCAGCGATACCCGTATGCTGTCAATGACTCAAAAATAAATGCTTCCACTGACATTGAAATATAACAGATAACGTATGATGCATTTCCATACAACACTCACAACGGCTTCCAGGACTGTCCTTCACTCTCTTCCATAAGAGATTTAGTAATTTATAAAGTATGAGGATTAAATATGGTCTCTTGAAAGAAGTGAGCTCAATGTGTATCCACCATTCTGAGCTCTTCAATTAGATTAAATGCTATAACTCATCTTTTATTCCCTTCCCCCTGCAGTATAAATATCTCCCACTTTCTGTGCTTTTTAGTTTTGACAAAGGGTCATCTGGACTCAAAATGTCAGCTTTTTTCTCTCCTTACAGATGCTGCCAGCCCTGCTGAGATTTTCCAGCATTTTCTCTTTTGGTGTCAGATTCCAGCATCTGCAGTAATTTGCTTTGATTATTTCAGTATTCTGTAAGTTTCACTGGGTCTTGTCGATATTGTCCAGACGACCCAGAGAAACCAGGGTGCCCGTGGCAGCCCATAGAGAGAATAAAGGCAGAGAAACTCTAAGATGTGACAGATAGAATGTTGAGGGTGGGGAGGGGAGAAATAGGACACAAGTAGAATGTAGAAAAGGCTAAGCAGGAGGAAGAAAAGATAAGGGAAGGGGACAGAGTAGGGGAAAGAAAAAGTGGGGAGAACATAGGGAAGAAAAACGAAGAGGGGCAATAAAGAAATAAAAGCTAAAGAACAATAAACAATTAAGTAGAACAGAATGAAAATGAAGGATGCCAAAGTGGAGTAGAGCTAATCGTACTGAAAGGTCTGGTTGGAGGCCATATGGAGGGAGATGTTCGAGAGATTGTAGAACATAGAACATTACAGCACAGTACAGGCCCTTCGGCCCTCGATGTTGCATCTTATAATCGATTGTATCTTATAATCTTATGGTATCACCTGTTTCCCACACACTGTCAGATCACAAAGGTACATACTGGATGGATTGGGTCTACTGATTAAGACAATCCTTCCCCAATGATATACAGCACACTACATAAATCATTTGTACCTCTTCATCAGGTTCCAGGCTGTGATTATATCTGCAAGATTTTGTTCCTGCAACAAGTTTTAGCATAGACACAGAATGGATTGAATTTAATGTATTGCCCTCACTGCACTGCTCCACTAAGCATTCCTATGTCTGTTGTAGGATATTCAATTGCTGTTAATTTGTCTTCATATATTCTTGTCACGGCTAAGGAAGGTCTGGTCTTTATTGTCATAAAAGCAGAGAAAATAGCAGCAGAGGTAGGCCATTCAGCCCTTCGAGCCTGCTCCACCATTCATCACGGCAGAAATTTGGCCCAGAAAGATCTTACTTAATCCTCAGCATTGGGGACACATCTCAGCCAGACAGGTGAGTATAAATCCACTCTGGTCAAAGCACATCCCTTCCCTCTTCACTGGAGACCAACCAGTGAGTATTTACTGAAAGCTCAAATTATGAATGTGAAGCATCACCTAGGCAACAAGTATATTATTACTGCACTGCTGTCAACATGTGCAGAGTTACCTTGGAAACGTTCTTCAGGTACAATGACATCATTGTGAGAAGCTTAAAAAAATGGAACCAGAGTGGATTGGGCCAGCTCTGGATCACGTGTTCAAGTTGTTTAAAATGGAACACACAGAGATTCCGAAATTTGTATGTAGTTAGAATTAATCAAGTCAAAAAGGTGCCTTCTTACAGAATTATACAGCCCATCGAGTCTGTATCGTACAATCCCATGCAGCCTCTATTCCCATATTTAGCCTGCTGATCCCCCTGACACCAGGGTCAATTTAGCATGATCAATCTACCACTTAATCCCACATATCTTTGGAGTGTGAGAGGAAACCAGAGCGCCCCAAGGAAACCCATGCAGACATAGGGAGAACGTGCAAACTTCATACGGACAGTGACCCGAGACTGGAATTGAATCTGGGTCCCTGGCACTGTGAGGCAACTGTGCTAACCACTGTGCCAGCTTTCTTCTTTCTTCCTGCTTCGCCCTGGTCAAAATAGATCAGACGCTACCTCCCCATGCAATCGTAGAAGGTGCAACACCTGCCCCTTTACCTCCTCCCCTGTTCATCATCCCAGATCCCAAACACTCGCTTCAGGTTAAGCACCTTCTTCAATCTGGTCTATTGCAGTCGCTGTTCCCAATGTGATCTACTCTACATCGGAGATACCAGACACAGGCGACAGCTTTGCTGAACAACTTCGGTCTGTCCGCAAGCGGGACCTGTCGCTTGCCACTTCGACACAGCATCCTGCTTTCCTGTCCACGTGTCCATACTTGGCCATTTGTAATGTTCCAGTGAACCCAAAAGCAACTGGAGGAACAGCACCTGTTTCCCGCGCTGTTTTGTTCTTTGTACACCTCATCTCCTGAATGGGCACTTTATAGCTTTGCAAACTAAATATTGAGTTCCACAGTTTCAGAGGGTCAGCTCTCCCCTCCGCTTTCACCCCATTCCCATTAATTTTATTTCATTCTGTTTCATCTTAGATCTGCTGAGATTTTCTAGTATTTTTTGTTTTTGTTTCAGATTCCCGCATCTGCATTATTTTGCTTTTATCTAAATTGCATCTTAGTGCCCCAAGAAGTGTAGGTTGAGGGGGATATGGGGTTACAGGGGTAGGAGAGTCGGTACAGACTCATAGAATTATAGACGTTTACAGCATAGAAACTGGCCCTTTGGCCCAACTTGTCCATGCTCCCTTTTTTTTAAAACCCCTAAGCTACTCCCAATTACCTGCCTTTGGCCCATATCCCTCTCTACCCATTGTACCCATGTACTAACTAAATGTTTTGTAGGACAAAATTGTACCTACCTCTCTATTACTACCTCTGGCAGCTTGTTCTAGACACTCACCACCCTCGTGTGAAAAAATTTGCCCCTCTGGATACTTTTGTATCTCTCCCCTCTCATCTTAAACCTATGCTCTCTAGTTTGAGGTTCCCCTACCTTTGGGGAAAGATATTGATACTGATAACTAAAAGATACTGTTTTAAAATAGATCAGTAAAAGATACTGATCTATCTCCCTCATTATTTTATAGAGCTCTGTAAGATCACCCCTCAGTCTCCTGTGCTCTAGAGAAAAACATCCCAGTCTATTCAGCCTCCCCTTATAGCTTAATCCATCAAGTCCTGGTAGCATCCTAGTAAATCTTTTCTGCACTCTTTCTATTTAATAATATCCTTTCTATAATAGGGTGACCAGAATTGCACACAGTATTCCAACTGTGGCCTTTCCAATGTCTTGTATAACTTCAGCAAGACATTCCAACTCCTGTTTCAATGTCCTGTCTGATGAAACCAAGCATGCCGAATGCCTTCTTCAACACTCTGTCCACCTGTGACTCCACTTTCAAGGAGCTATGAACATGAATCCCTAGATCTCTTTGTTCTCCCCAACGCTCTACTATTAACTGAGAAGTTCTGCCCTGGTTCAATCTACCAAAATGCGTTACCTCACATTTGTCTAAATTAAACTCCATCTGCCATTCATCAGTCCAATCGATCAAAGTCCTGTTACAATTGGAGGTAACTTTCTTCACTGTCCACTGACTCGATGGGCTGAATGGATTCTATAACAGTTTCAAGGCAGTGGAAAACTCTAGACCAGGTTTGAGTTAATCAGCACTAGCTTCTCATTCAACACATTCTACAGTCCTCATTTGGTAACACATTCATCTGAATTCTACTGCCCCGCGGCTGTGGAATCGGAGAGGGTAAAGGATAGACAAAGGAAATGTTTGTTGAACTTGGGCGGGATTTTCCAATCTCACTCGAGTGAGGCCATAAAATTCCATTCATTGACTTTTTGTGAAAAGGATTTGGGATACATGGGACAATTCCTGGGCGTGAGAGTTTGGAATGAAATCTGTCCTGTTACTTGAATGTCACATCAGTGTGTCAATGTTTGGTGAGTATTTGTAAATGACCTTTTGATTAGCTGCTTGAATGATCCCGCATCAACTGGTCAAACCATTCATGGAGGAAGCTCCTCCAATTAAATCCCACTGTTTATTCGTTGATGGGATGTGACAGCCTCTGGCCGGGCCCAGTAATCATTGCCCATCCCTAATTGCCCTCCAGAAGGTGGTGATGAGCTCCTGCTGTGAATCGCTGCGGTCCTGTGTGGTGTGGTGGATTGGGAGCACTGCTTGGAGCTTGCTGTGCCCCTCGTACGATGTCCATCTGTTTGCTGTTAGTGATAGCCTGTATACTCCCTCACTCGGTTTGGTTTGGTAAGAAGTCTCTCAGCACCAGATTAAAGTCCAACAGGTTTATTCGGAATCAGAGTGCTGCTGCTTCATCAGGTCAAAGCTCGTGATTCCAAATAACCCTGTTGGATTTTAACCTGGTGTTGTGAGATTTCTTACTGTGCCTAACCCAGTACAACATCAGCATGTCTGCCTCAGTTTGATATGTTACTGTTTTGCTTCCAGACTGTCATGTCTTTGGCAGCTGCTAACTTTCATCCTCCTGCGTTTGGCAGAGAGGCGAGGAGAGTACTTCACTCGCTCTCAGATACTTTTGGACCATCTTGAAGTCATGAAAGGTGCTATAAAAATACAAGTCTTTGTTTTTTGCTAACAGTTTCACTGTTGTGGAAGCATCATATACAAATAACACTTTAGATGATTATTGGCTTGAACTTATTTGTGACAAGGGTTGTCCACGGGAAAGATTGGACACCTTTTGGTCCTTTGATATTCTCCACAGGAACAAGGGAGGCCTACACTCTGGAGCAAAAACAGATGTTCCATTTCATCTGATTCCTCACTGTTCAAGACCATCTCTAAGGGAAGTTAAAAGTCAACCACATTGCCGTGGCTCTGGAGTCACATGTAGGCCAGACAGGGTAAGGGCAGCAGATTTCCTTCCCTAAAGGATATTAGTGAACCAGATGGGTGACAGCACAGTGGTTAGCACTGCTGCATCACAGCACCAGGGACCCAGGTTCGATTCCTGGCTCGGGTCACTGTCTGTGCAGAATCTGGACATTCTCCTCGTGTCTGTGTGGGTTTCCTCAACACTCTGAAAGGCATTTGGTTAGGTGCATTGGCTGTGCTAAATTCTCCCTCAGTGTACCCAAACAGGTGCTGGAGTGTGGTGACTAGAAGATTTTCACAGTAACTTCACTGCAGTGTTAATACAAAGAACAAAGAACAAAACAGCACGGGAAACAGGCCCTTTGGCCCAACGAGCCCGCGCCACCACCGTGATGTTCCCACCTCTACCCGCGATCCCTGTCCACGTTTATTGATCTATGGATTAAAAACCAAATTTGAGACAATTTAGGGAGAATTTGTTTTGCCAATTAGCCTAAGAGCACATCTTTGGGATGTGGGAGGAAACCGGAGCACCCGGAGAAAACCCACGCAAGCACGGGGAGAATGCGTAAACTCCCAAAGACAAAGGCCCAAATTCATGTATCTGCACAGCACAGCGATAGTCACTGAGCTGTCGTGTTGCCCATCAGATGGTCCAGGTCAAGCGTACACTAACGATGTGAAGCACTAGGATACTCTAGAAAAAGATCCAAGAGCAGCCCTCTCACGACCCATCGCGTGTTTGCCCCTCGTTAGACAACAAGGTGGACCAAAGCACCTGTAGGATAAAAACAAGTACATCAATATCATCATCTATTTACACACTTCCCACGGACTCCCAAGGCTCATGATCCCTATTTTAAATCAGTTTTCTATACCCCTCCATTCCCATTCTGTTCATGTGCCCATCTAAGTATTTCTTAAATAACTCCAGAGTACCTGCCTCCACCACTTTACTTGGCAGCGCATTCCATACCCTCGCCACCCTCTGTGTGAAAAAACTCCCTCTAGCATCCAAATTATACCTTACCCCCCTCACCCTAAGCCCGTGACTCCTCGTGCTATTTGAGTCCATCCTAGGAAAAAGCTTAACCCTGTTTACTCTATCTATCCCCTTCATAATCTTGTACACCTCAATCAGATCTCCTCTAAGTCTACGTCTTTCTAAGGAAAACAGTCCCAATTTGCCTAACCTCTCCTCGTAACTCAGACCTTCCATACCAGGCAGCATCCTGGTAAACCTCCTCTGCACTCTCTCCAGAATCTCCACGTCCTTCCGGTAGTAAGGCGACCAGAACTGGACGCAGTATTCCAAATGAGGTCTAACCAGCATTTTATACAACTGCAACATTAAAGGCCAGCTCTTGTACTCTATACCCCTTCCTATAAAGGCTAGCATACTATATGCTTTCTTCACAACCTTCTCCACTTGCTCTGCCACCTTCAGAGACTTGTTCACCTGCACCCCCAGGTCCCTCTGCGTTTCTATACTCTTAATAGGTCTACCCTTTATCATATACCTCCCCCCTACATTCTTTCTCCTGAAATGCATCACCTTACATTTATCAGGATTGAATTCCATCTGCCATCTGTCTGCCCAAGCTACCAACCTATCTGTGTCCTACTGCATTGCCTGACAATGCTCCTCACTATCCGCAAGTCCAGCCATCTTTGTATCGTCTGCAAACTTGCTGATCACTCCACTTACTGCCTCTTCCAAGTCATATATATATATTACAAATAGAAGGGGTCCCAGTACCGAGCCCTGCGGCACACCACTAGTGACCGACCTCCAGCTAGAGAAACACCCTTCCACTATTACTCTCTGTCTCCTATTACCAAGCCAGTTACTTATCCATCTAGCTACCTGTCCTTGTATCCCATTTGCCTTGACCTTCTCGACTAACCTCCCATGAGGGACTTTGTCAAACGCCTTACTAAAATCCAAATAGACAACATCAACGGCTCGCCCTTCGTCCACCGATTTCGTCACCTCCTCAAAACATTCTACCAGATTTGTAAGGCACGACCTCCCCTTAACAAATCCATGCTGCGTATCCCTAATCAGATTGCAACACTCTAAGTGCCTATACATCCTATCTCTAAGAATCCCCTCCAACAGCTTCCCTACCACTGACGTCAAACTCACCGGCCTATAGTTTCCAGGGTTATCCCTACTACCCTTTTTAAACAACGGTACAACATTAGCTATTCTCCAGTCCTCTGGGACCTCACCTATGTCCAAGGAAGAGACAAAGATTTGCGTCAGAGGCCCAGCAATTTCACTTCGCACCTCCCTAAGCAGTCTGGGATAAATGCCATCAGGCCCTGGAGATTTATCAGTTTTAATGCTACCTAGAAGCTCTAACACTTCCTCCCTCGGTATGGATATTTCCCTCAACTGGTCCACAGCTCCCTCAGAGACAGGAGCTGTCAACAAGCCCCTCTCCTTCGTGAATACCAACGCAAAGTATTCATTCAGGATCTCCGCCATTCCCTCAGGCTCTAAGCACAGTTCTCCTCCTCTGTCCCTAAGAGGTCCGATTTTTCCTCTAACCACCCTTTTATTCCTAACACAGGAATAAAAAGCCTTTGGGTTTTCCTTAATCCTATCCACCAAAATCATTTCATGCCCCCTTTTTGCCCTTCTAACTCCCTGTTTGAGCTCCCTCCTACTCTCTCTATATTCCTTTAATGCTGTCTCGGTTCCCAGCTGCTTCGACCTATCATACGCTTCTCTTTTCTTCCTAACCAAGTCCTCAATATCCCTAGTAATCCACGGCTCTCTAATCCTACCTTTCCCATCTTTCCTCTTGGCCGGCACATACTTATCTTGCAACATTTTCAGTATTCCCTTGAAAGATTCCCACATGCCTACCGTGGACTTACCTTCAAACAACCGTTCCCAATCAGTTTCCCTAAGTTTCTGCCTAATTCGACCATAGTTAGCCTTCCCCCAATTCAGCACCCTGCCCCTAGGGCAACAAGCATCCTTTTCCACCTGTATCCTAAAGTAGACAGAAATTAATGTCAGCCTATTTGTGACACTAATAAAAAAAATTAACAATTGATGCCCTGGTTAACAAATCTGAGACTAGTTTCATATTGCAAATTTTTATTAATTGAATTTAGCATCCCCCAGCTTCCCTGGTTGGATTTGAACCCATGTTCCCCAGAACATTAACCTAGGATTGTTAACCCAGTGACATTATCACTAAAGCACCATCTTCACTTGTTAAGAATGATTGGGATCCCTGTGATTGGGATCTGGGTAAGAGAACTTCACTTTTCGTTTGAAAGGGGAAGACATTTCAAGTGCAATTAATTTAGACCAACTCAAATTGTGGGAAAAATTTGGAGATGGAGTTCTAAGGGAGTTTTAATGAGTTATGCAGTGCCCCTTAGTGTCTAATTCCAGAATAGCAGCCTGAAGTTTCCACATTTGTTTTGAACATGAGGTAATTCTGCCCTCATGTGGTCCAGAGATGAACCCTGGCGAGCAGTAGTTGAGAGCTAGTGTCTCCCAGTTGCAGTTATTTTAAGTGCGGTTCTTTAAGCCCCATTACTGAAGCAGCTTCCTCCCACTTTCAGAAGTGTTACAGGTTCCAATATTGTACCTCAGCCTGTCTCGTGTATTAACTATGATGCACGCTCATAAATTTCATCAGCATCACTAAGGGTTTTTGTCAACAAGGAAAATGTGTACAAATGTCGGCAAGCCCCCCACTGGCTGCCCCAGTCCCTACACACCTTCTGTATGTTTTCAGTCTGTCATAGAATCATATGGTGCAGTAAAGAATCTTTGGCCCATCTAGTCTGCACCATATGACAATCATAGAATTCCTACAGCACAGAAAGAGGTCTTTCAGCCCATCAAGTCTGCACCAGCAACAATCCCATTTAGGCCCAATTCCCATAACCCCACATATTGACCTTGCTAATTCCTCTCATCGGCACATCCAGGGATGCTAGGGTTAATTTATCATGGCCAATCAACCTAATCCGCACATCTTTGGACTTTGGGAGGAAACCGGAGCACCTGGAGGAAACCCACACAGACACAGGAAGAATGTGCAAACTCTACTCAGACAATGACCCAAGCAAGGACTCGAACCCAGGTCCCTGGCACTGTGAGCGAGCAGTGCTAACCTCTGTGCCACTGTGCTGCCCTTACCATAAACTACCACTAAAGACAGGCTATTTCTATTTTTCTGCGCTAGTCCCATATCTTGAGTGTTCTGATGTTTCATATGCTCATCCAAATATTTTTTAAAGGTTGTAAGGTTACCGACCTCCACTACCTCCCCAGACAGCGTATTCCAGAACCACCCTCTGAGTGAAAAACCTTTTTCTCAAATCCCAAAAAGTTGGTTTGCAGATGCAGCAGGTAATTAAGAAGGCAAATGGAATTTTGTCCTTCATTGCTAGAGGGATGGAGTTTAAAAATAGCGAGGTTATGTTCCAGCTGTATAAGGTGCTGGTGAGGCCACATCTGGAGTACTGTGTACAGTTTTGGTCTCCTTATTTGAGAAAGGATACACTGGCACTGGAGGGAGGGATAAGAAGATTCACTAGATTGATTTCGGAGTTGAGAGAGTTGGCTTATGAGAAGAGATTGAGTAGACTGGGACGATACTCATTGGAATTCGTAAGAATGAGCGGAGATCTTATAGAAACATATAAGATTATGAAGGGAATAGATAAGATAGAATCAGGGAGGTCTTTTCCACCGGAAAGTGAAACTAGAACGAGGTCCTCAAAATAAGGAGGAGCAGATTTAGGCCTGAGTTGAGGAGGAACTTCTTCACCCAAAGGGTCGTGAATTTGTAGAATTCCCTGTCCCCTGAAGCAGTTGAGGCTACCTCATTGTATGTTTTTAAGGCAAGGATAGATAAATTTTTGAACAGTAAAGGAATTAAGGATTATGGTGAGCACATAGATAAGTGGAGCTGAGTCCATGAAAAGATCAGCCATGATCTTGTTGAATGGCAGAGCAGGCTCGAGGGTCTAGATGGACCCTCCTGCCCTTAGCTCTTACGTTCTTATGTTCCCCTTGTCCTGTTCATATCCCTCATAATCTTATACACCTCAGTCATGACACCCCTCAGTCTTCTCTGTTCTAGAGTAAACAACCCAAGCCTATCCAGTCTCTTCTTCAAGCTCAAACACTCCATCCCAGGCAACATCCTGGTGAACCTCCTCTGTACTTCCTCCCTATAGTGAGGTGACCAGAACTGCACACCATACTCCAGCTGTGGCCTCACCAATGCTCTGTACAACTCCAACATTACCTACTTATGTTCCATACCATAACTGATCCTTTGTCAGAAGCAGATATAAAAGACAGAAAATGAAGTGGGTCAGCAGGAGCGGGGGCTGACAGGGTCAGGGTGGATAGGGCAGAAGAAAAGGTGAGGGCATTGGGAAGAACAGCCCCAGTCCCTATCACAATTGTGTCAACGTAATGATGCACCCTGCAGACTTTGTCAGGAACATAAAGGGTATTTATTAACAAGGGGAAACTTTCAGAAGCCGACAGTCCCACTGGTTGCCTCAGTTCCTATGTGTCTTCCAGATGTCTTCTGCCTCAGAGAGGACTCCACCCCAGGTAATTACCTACTCTTGGCTCCAATTGGTTCATAAAGTCATGTGACCCTCCTCTGCTGTGTTAAAGAGGCAGACACCACTATCACACCACATTAACACAGGGAGTTAATATCAGGAAGTTATTTAACAATGGGGGCTTTGCAGATGATGCCTATCCTCCCCTCCTCATTCCATATCTTCTCCACATCTCCCACCCCCTCCCACCTCCCCACCAAAGCAAATTGTAACGTGTATATATACACGGTGAATGATCAAGAACCTTGGATAAATACATGGTGTCTGCCCCAATGCTTTGTGGTACCTTCACTGTTCCGTCTGAAATTAGTGATATTTGGGCGCATTGAACCTGTATCCATGTCAGTGAGATTGTGGCACTACAGTGAGGTGATAGAGATAATTCAAACATGGCTTGTGGAGTGTGGAGTAAAGGATAGACTTAAGGTCTTCAGATTGGCAATCTTGTCCCCTCTCTGCCTTATTTTCAGGATGTCCCTTCATTCACAAAGAAGGGCTCAGTCATTCACAGCCTGAATTGCTCCATTACTACCTGGACTTTGACTCAATGTAGAGTCACTGATGATGCTATCTTGCTGAAGTCTTCTTTCCCACTTAACTTCCCAAATTGCAGCAGACATTGTATACCTGGTCCTTATTGCAACTTAGCCTCTCCTCATACACTCTCCCCTCCTCTCACTTCCTTGTCTGTTGTAGCTTCGCACATTCCCTTTAAATCCTCAATGTCTGTGATCCCATTCCAAGGTTCTCCTCAAACTGCATCAGCGTTAAAGATTTCCTCACCCTCCATTCAGTGAGATACTTCCTGTGGTAACTCTGAGAATATTCCTCCAGTCTCTCCCACTCTCACCAGGATACTTCTACAATCATTGACTTGTTTAATCATTCCCTCACCTCCACTGTGATGCCCAGTTCCCCAACTGCTCTTGCTTCCCCTGTTATGGACTCAATTTGAAGATAGCTGTGGTAACTATCAATCATCGGATCTGGTTGGATTACATCTGGATCTATTGGGTCTTGCTCTCGCCTGTCAAATCCATATACTCCTTCAAGATTATCCTCCAGAACACCTCAAACACTATAATTATGGCGACAGCACGGTGGCATATTGGTTGGCACTGTTGCCTCATCGCGCCAGGGGCCTGGGTTCAATTCCCAGCTTGGATCACTGTCTGTGTGTATATTGCATGTTCTCCCCATGTCTATGTAGGTTTTCTCCAGGCACTCCAAATTCCTGCCACAGTCTGAAAGACATGCTGATTAGATGTATTAGGCATGGGAAATGTGTGGGGTTACAAGTATATGTGGTTGAGAAGATGTGAGTAAGATAGTCTGCCAGACCTCAGCAGCAAGCAGGGGGGTGAGCCACGCAAAGGTCACCAAAGGTTTTGGGGTGAGCCTGAGATTCCCACTCCAGGATTCTCCGCTCCAGCCGCGGTGAACAGAGATTTCGCAGAATGTCAAAGTCTCAGTCCTTGTTTGCAGCAGCAGTGGAGTGTGAACAGCTGGGGGATTCCAGTCAAAGAATCAGGTAAGATGCTATTGGGATGATTTGGAGGATGGGAGCTGCATTGAGAGATCCACAGTATTTACGTCTGCAGTAACGCAGACTGACAGGCTGAAAGGGGCAACAGCAACTTAATGCAGAGTCTGTATTCTTAACTCCCTGTCCATCTTGACTCCCCCCATTGTGTTTCTGTTGTTGTGTTTCCTGGGTTGTCCCAATACAACTCACAGGGCCACTTTTTCTGTTTTTAACTCCCACTGAGCACCAACCTTTGACCTCCTGTTAACACAATCTGTTATCCTATTTTTGCCACTATTAACACTCTGAAGTCCCTAATGGAACCTTTGTCTCACATCCATGGCATCTTTATCAATCTCTCCTTAGTTCCAACCTATCACAGATCTTCTTTCCTGCTCACCTCTCCCCCAGCTCCCCTTCTCCAAAGATAGAATTCATTGTTCTTCTATACGCCCATGCTGCCACATAGTGCCAGGGACCTAGTTTTGATTCCCTGCTTAAATCACTGTCTGTGCAGAATCTGCACATTCTCCCCATATCCGTGTGGGTTTCATCTGAGTGCTCCAGTTTCCTCCAAAAATGTGCGGGTTAGATGTATGGATTGGCTATGCTGAATTCTCCCTCAGTGTCCCCGAACAGGTGCCAAATGTGGTGACTTGAAGATTTTCACAATAACTTCATTGTAGTATTAATGTAACAAGTCTCATAACACAAGGTTAAAGTCCATCAGGTTTATTTGGAATCACAAGTTATCAGAGTGTTGTTCCTTTACCAGGTGATGAAAGAACTCACCTGATCAAGGAGCAGTGCTCTGAAAGCTTGTGATTCCAAATAAACTTGTTGGACTTTAAGCTGGTTGTTATGTGACTTCTTACTGTGCTCACCCCAGTCCATCATTGGAAGCCTACTTGTGACACTAATAATTAGGGAAGGTGATGGCCTCATGGTATTATCGCTAGGCGATTAATCTAGAAACTCAACTAGTGTTCTGGGGACCTGGGTTCGAATCCCGCCACGGCAGATTGGTGAAATTTGAATTCAATAATAAAAATCTGGAATTAGAAATCTACTGATGACCATGAAACCATTGTCGGAAAAACCCATCTGGGTCACTAATGCCCTTTAGGGAAGGAAATCTGCCGTTCTTACCTGGTCTGGCCTAATGTGACTCCAGAGCCACAGCAATGTGGTTGACTCGCAATAAATGCTGGCCAGCCAGTGACATGCAAGTCCCATGAATAAAAAAACACTTCAAATTTTTTTAGAAGGGTCATATCGACTGTTTTCCCCCTTGCACAGATGCTGCCAGACCTGCCCAGTTTGTCCAGCTTTTTCTGTTTTTGATTCTGGAAGGTCACGATAGCATATGTTTAGAAAGACGTGAGGATGGGGCTAATGCAATGGTGGGGAATGCAGTAATTATTAGTTGTTGCAATGCCAGGTGAAAACATTTCTGTAAACTACGTAGTGAAATCCATCCGAACCACACGTTTGCCCAGTGAGGTCACAACAATGCAGGATTGTCAGTGTGTGCTTTGTATCATTGTTTGAGGCAGTAATTTACAGAGGACTAACACACACCCACACGCATTGGCAACCCCATGACAGTCAAAGGCAACTTGCTAAACAAACACTCATCTGTGCGCGCGTGCATATGTTCATGATTCCCCGGTGGAGAACTGGCTGCAGAGGAGGTTATTTTGTGAAGCAGAAAAACAACAATAAACATTGTATGATAATGCCAAAGGTCAGATGATGTCACTTGTCAGCTCTTTGACCTCTCTTAAAGCCTTAGCTCCATTCCTCAGGCACAAAGCTGACGTCAAGTTACTTGAGGGAGTGATGGATGAACAAAAACACTGAAATCAGCCTGAACAAATCCTTCAGCTCCAAGGATTTCAAAGAGATTAAAGCTTCGTCAACAAAGATAATAGAACCAGATGCTTTTCCACTTCTGATTAAGAAGTAAATAGAAGGAATGATTTGGTATTCTCTTCATTAAGATGAGAATCCCAAAGTGATTTACGTCACTACCAGTATCTATCAATGAGGAAAGGAGTCAAGGTTTTCCAAACCCTGTGCTCTGCAAAATGCAAGATTCTCTTCCATTCAGTTCTAACAGATTTCAGACTAACCTGAACTCTAACCCTCACCCTAATCCTAACCCTAACCCAAACTCTAACTCTAACCCTCACCCTAATCCTAACCCTACCCTCACCCAAACCCTAACCCTAACACTAACAGAAACTCTAACCTGAACCCTAACCTTAACCCTAATCCTAATACTAACCCTAATTCTAACGCTAACGCTAACTCTTACCCTAACCCTAATACAAATCTTAACCTAATCCTAACCATAATCCTAATCCTAATTTAACCTTAACCCTAACCTAATCCTAACCTAATCCTAATCTTAATCCTAACCCCTAACTGTAACCCTAAACCTAAACCTAATCATAACTCTAACCCTGAACAAAATCCTAACCCTAACACTAACACTAACCCAAATCCTAACCTAATCCTAACCTTAATCCTAACCCTAACACTAACTCTAACCCTAACCTAATCATAACCCTAACCCCAATTCTAATCTAATCTGAATTCTAATCCTAATCATAACCTAATCCTAGTCCTAATCCTAAACTAACCCTAGCCCTAACCATTAACTGTAACACTAATCTTAACCCTAACCCCAACCCCAACCCTCATCCCAACCCTAACCTTAAGAAAAGGGAACATGTCCTTTCTTTATCTAAACCCAAAGATCTAATCCTAACGTTAATCCTGAATGTGACCCTAATCTCCTATCAAGGGTGAAGGGGTGTGCTGCATTTATTTAATTATTCTATGTACTACCTTTCCGGTGTACATCATGTGCAGAATATAACAGCACATGTAGGAAGGGATAACAAAACAACATGTACAGAACGTGTTTGCAGAACTGTGCTGTTAATAAGTGTAACAACCCCTGCAGAGACCAATAACTTACAAAACCAAAGGAAACTCCACAATGTCAACTGACAGAAAACCAATGGATAATATACAGTCAAAAATAAATCTTCAAGTGCATTGCCACAGTTGAACTAGGATTAGTGAGTGAGCCTACAGCAGAGTTCCCTGGGGAAGTGGTTTATTTATTGGGAATACATGAATAAACCTTCTCTGCTAATTATTCTTCCCATTCGTTCATCTTGGTCATATTGTACCTCAAGTGCCTCATATGTTAATTCAATTAAAATAACCTCATTCTTAAAAATCTGGCATTGAATTTAAAAAGAATCACTGTCCTTCTGGTCAGGGACACTGTGAAGCTCTCATGCTAACCCTAATTCTAATCCTTATCCTAACCCCAATCTAGACCCTGACCCCATCCCTAACCGTAACCCTAACCTGAACCCTAACCCTAATCCTAAGCCTTATCCTAACCCCAACACAGACCCTAACCCCATCCCTAACCTGAACCCTAATCTGAACCCTAACCCTAACCCTAACCCTAATCCTAACCCAAATCCTAACCCTAACTCTCACCTTAATCCTAAACCTAACCTTAACCCTAACCCTAACCTTAACACTAATTCTAGCCCTAATCTAATCCTAACCCTAACCCTAATTCTAACCTAATCTGAATCCTAATCCTAATCCTAATCCTAACTTAATGCTAATCGTAATGGATGGACAAAGTGCCAGTTACTCCACTGCATCTCACAGTACAGGAGGGGGATATCTGGACACCACAAACTCATCAGAGTGAACATGATAGGACTTGGAGAGTCATAGAATCACACGGTGAGGAAAGGCCTTTCAGCCCATTGACCCTTCGCTCCCACAGAAAGTAGTTGAGGCCAAAGCATTGTCTGATTTCAAGAAGAAATTAGGTAAAGCTCTTGGGCTAAAGGGATGTGGGAGGAAGGAAGAGTTCAGGGTATTGAATTTGGTGATCAGCCATGATCAAGTTGAATGGTGGAGCAAACTCAAAGAGCCGAATGGCCTACTCCTGCAGCTGGTGTTTATGTTTCTATGAGTTTGTACTGGTACATGAGAAACACCTGACCTCCCACATAATCCTATCTGCCAGCACGTGGCCCATCATCCTGAATATTATGAAGTGCCAAGTACTCATCCAGATACTTTTTAGAGGCATCTCGCTTCCACCACCCTCCCAAGCAGCGATTCCAGACCCTCACCACTCTCTGGGTAAAAAAAGATTTTTCTCACATCCCCCTCACCTCGATCTTGCATCCCCTTGTGACTGACCGTTCAACTCACTATCCACCCTATCCATGCCCCTCGTAATTTTATAGATCTCGGTCAGGTTCTCCCTCACTCTTCTCTGCTCCAACAAAGAGAAAGAGAGTTAGCTTCACATCTTGGCTAACTTGGGAATCAGTGAGGGTGGTTGGGCTCTCATTTGGTTAATGAGGATAAGATCAAGGGACCAAGAGGTGAATTTTATGGACAAGATGATCTTAGAGAGGGTTTGAGGGACGTGAATCCCGGATACGCCTAGTACCTCATCGCTATCCAAACCCGAGGTGACAATTCCCCTTTAAGAATCCTCGGATTCTCCAGATGCTGGAAGAGATGACTGATGACTCAGAGGCAGCTGTGCCCATCACCCTGAATAAACCAGCCGTAAGATTAAAGCAACAGAAATACAAGCAGGAAGTTGTGGGCTATGAAAGCTTTCATTCTCTCCTGCATTCAGGCTAAACAAACGTTTAGACAGCGCATGTGTCATCGACTAAAAATATTCCTCGTGATTATTGTTGACTGTGGGTCTGCTAAATAACTGGGACTGGATAAACAGGACCGTGCTCACGGTGGGTTTGTGGCCGTGGGGAATCTATTCAGCCCGGTTAGCAAGATGAAAAGTGATATTGAATGAAAGGTTACTGAGGAGTTAAATTTATCCAGTGTGACATTAGTCATGCATTTACGGAAAATCCTTCCATTTGCCAGTCAGTTCACTGGCGCATGGAGATGACATGCAAACGTAAATTTGGGTCCCTCAGATGCTTGCATGAAGCTTTACTGTCAGTGTTAGGAGGGTACCTGACTGAATGAATTTGTGGAGTCAACCCCACAGATTGTAGAGTAACTGAGCCCAGCAGAGTTAGAGCTGAGGGTGACCCTGGTGAAACTGTGTGTATGGGGGTAGCGTGGGGGGGTTAGTATTCCTTGTTGTAAGATGGTATACGGGACCATTCCCCGCTCCCCCGACCCTGGGTGTGAGGGTGCCGAAATAGCCAGCTGTCTACCTGCCTCACCACTCTCCTCATCTTCATTTTCATTCATTCTGTTTCCTAATCTGCCTCTCCCCCTTAAGTTTTTTTTCAGATGCATTAAGGTCGTCAGGACAGTTTTAAAGTTTATTTATTAGCATCACAAGTAGTCTTACATTAACACTGCAATGAATATACTGTGAAATTCCCCTAGTCACAACGCTCCGGCGCCTGTTCGGGTATACTGAGGGAGAATTTAGCACGGCCAGTGCACCAAATCAGCACGTCTTTTGGACTGTGAGAGGAATCCGGAGCACCCGGAGGAAACCCACGCAGACACGGGAAAAATGTGCAGAGTCCACACAGACAGTGACCCGAGCTGGGAATCGAACCCAGGTCCCTGGTGCTGTGCTAACCATTGTTAGCCACTGTGTTGCCCCCCCCCCCCCCACTCCCCCCCACCCCCACCCCGGCCCCATTGCAAACACCTTATAAGAAGATAGGGGCAGAAATAGGCCATTCAGCCCATCGATCCTACTCTGTCATTCCCTATGACCAATGCTGAGCATCCACTTCAACACCTTTTCCCAGATTCTCCCCACATCCCTTTTTCTGACCAGAATGATCAAAAATCACATTTGTTTTGGGATAGCTGATGAGTTACTGCAGAGACTCCACACATTCTGTGTCCAATCAATGTTTGAGAAATCAACCCAACCTCAAGCTTTGCCTTGTGTGTAAAACCTAAACTCATCGATTAGGGCAAAACTGTGGTGCTATGTCATCGCTTCTAGACATGTTCTGACCGAGTTTGGAATATTCCTTTCACGTAACATCTCTCGCTGGATAAGCTAAAATTTTATTACAGATATTTCTGCACAGTCAAGGATCTAAAACAATGACTCTGGGTTGGATTCTCTGAGCTCGCTTGCAGGCAGGATTCTCTGTCCTCTCTGGCAGTGGGGAGTAAGCGGCCAACAAGTGTCTCTTTCTCTCTACAAATTTTGCCAGACCTGCAGAATGTTTCCGGCACCTTCTCCCTTTGTTGACATATAGTCTCTAACCAAGAGGCTCTGCTGCCCTCTCATGGGCACGGCAAAATTGCTGCCTTCAGATTTTTCCGGAAGATTAATACAATGTTTGGCTCTGTTGGGCGAAAAGGACAACAAAATCACATCAAGTATTCATCATCAGACCAAGTTCCAGAGAAATCCACAAATACAGAGGAGCCAGAGATCTGGAAGTCAGAGAGCTGCGTCAGTATTTCTCACATGCAATGTAATCTAATTAAAGGCTGTTTAAGGAAAATTACTCCACCAAACTGACAAATAAATGTGAATGAAGATGGTGTCCTTTTAATCCTGCGCTTTAAAATAGCAGATATATCTACAGGGATGTGGGGATGGAGGACATATACCTGGGCAGCGCGGTGGCACTGTGATTAGCACTTCTGCCTCACAGCTCCAGGGATCTGGGCTCAATTTCCAGCTTGGGTGACTGACTTTGCGGAGTCTGCACGTTCTCCCTGTGTCTGTATGGGTTTCCTTCGGTGTTCCTGTTTCGTCCCACAGTCCGAAAGACATGCTGGTTAAATGGATTGGTCATGCTAAAGTTTCTCTCAGTGTTCAAAGATGTGCAGGTTAGGTTGATTGGCCATGCTAAATTGCCCCGTAGTGCTTAATGATGTGCAGGTTAGGTGGATTGGCCATGCTAAATTGCTCCATAGTGTCTAAAGATGTGCAGGTTAGGTGGATTGGCCATGCTAAATTGTCTCTTAGTGTCAAAAGATGTATAGGTTGGGTGGATTGGTCATGCTAAATTTTCTCTCAGTGTCCAAAGATGTGTAGGTGAGGTGGATTGGTCATGCTAAATTGCCCTTTAGCGTCTAAAGATATGCAGGTTAGGTGGATTGGCCATGTTAAATTGCCCCTTAGTGTCCAAAGATGTGCAGGTTGGGTAGATTGACCACGCTAAATTGCCCCTTAGTGTCAAAAGATGTACAGGTTAGATGGATTGGCCATGCTAAATCGCCTTTAGTGTCAAAAGACGTGTTGGTTGGGTGGATTGGCCATAGTAAACTGACCATACTAAATCCCTATGGGGATAAGGCAGAGGGGAGGGCTTAGGTGAGATGTTGTGTCGGAGGACTTCCAGGGCCCAATGGCCTTTTCTGTACGGTTAGGATTCTATAACTAATTGGAAACTAATATTCAGGAAATTAGAGTAGAATTCTAACAATGTCATTCAACAGGACCCCATGCCACCCGCTCTCTCACCCCGCCCCTGTCTGCTCTGCCGATCCTCCCCGCTCCCCCCACCAGCCTGGAGAGACATTCAGCATTGGAAATGCAGGAAGCATGTTGGCATTGGTTGGTTGACGTATTCTAATCAGTTAATCATCCGATGATGGTGTGAGTGTAATGAGACATGTGTTTACTGAGCTCTTAGTGCTGAGGAACTGCAGATCACAAACTGCTGCATAAACCTGGCAGGAGTGCGGTTCCATCAATGCTAACGTCTTGCCTTTGAGAGCAGAATGCTTCTCCTCACTCAGCCCAATCCTGCCAAAGGAATAGCACAATCACTCGGAACAAATTCGACCCTTAACATCACTGCTCTGCACTGAACATGTATAAAATCTGAAGATACTGGTTTGCAGATGGATCATTTTCAGATTAAATTACTCCAAATCAAATGAGATTGAGAAAAGAAAACACCATCAGGAGAATGTAATGTCTCTATGCTGTGTGGGCAAGGTTGAATTGCTGAAGCAACTGGCATTTTTGACTCTGTTTAATATTCTGTAGGGATGCGAGATTAGATTGTTAATTGTGGAATTCAATATCCTCTTTTTGTCAAACATATCTGGTCGATCTCAGTCCAGGCTGGTTTTTAATCTCCTTCACTAAGAACCGATGTGTTTCCTAGCACCTTTTATCTTCCACTCCCACTGAAATTCCCTCAATTGCCTTTCCCTTCAGTGCTGCCCCTGGGAAAAGTGACCTGCCATTCCTGATAATGAGCCAAAAGAAAGACTTGCATCTCCATAGCACTGTTCACCAGTTCAAGAGCTCCGAGGGTGTTCTGATAAAGTACTATGTGAATGGCTGTCGCTTTTGGAAATGTGCCAACCAATTTGCACCCAGCAAGTTCTCTCATATAGCAATGTGATAATGACTGCTGTAATGCCCTAATTCTGTTAAGAGGCTATGAGTTTTAGCAAAAAAAAGATGTGGCTTGTACATGTAGATTCCAACTAACAAGAAGAAGCAGCTCTTGAAGGAGTTCTTGCTTGTACAGCAGCCTCTGCAACACCCTAATGACAGCACCATCCAATCATGTGATTAGCTCTAAAAGCAAACTGCAACCCTGTTAAATATGTAACAACTGCCTAGATGGAAACTTTAAATCTCCGTTCAGTTTGACAAGATGGTAATATCTTACTGGATGGGTGGGAGAGTGTGTAAAATCCTGGCCCAGGTCTCTGGGGTGGGGCTTGAGCTCCTGGTATTCAGACTCAGAGAGTTACAGCATATTACTGATAAATAGCAGGCTGTGCCCAGCTTATTGGCAGGCTGGAGAGGAAAGTGAAGGTGCACAGGAATGGACACACTAATGGAAGATTGTTAGAGCTGGTTATATGAGTAAAGATTTGTGTATTTAGAATTTGTACCATTAACTTGTGCCGATTGGGATTTTCTGATTTAATCTGCTTGTTGCTATTAGCGAGGACTGTGCTGAATATTAGGGTTATCTAATGTCTAATCTGACATGGTGAATTATTACAGAGACAGATGCATATTCCAGAGACTCAGCAAAACAACATACAATAGCAGAAAATTCCAAGAAATAGATTGAAGATCATTCATCTGAATTAATAATTTCCATATAGATTCTATTTATAATCCATATATATCCATATACATTCGATACACTTGTCATTTTGCATAAAATTTCCACATAGATTCCATATAGTTTCTGTATATTCTATACAGTTTCCATATAGGTCTCATAGAGTTTCCATATATACTATATAGATTTCTGTACAGCCAGTTCTGATCAAGATTCAGAGGCAACAAGATCACAAACTGCTTGAGTATGCAGGAAGTGAAACAGTGCCTACTTTGTTTCATTCACTCTCTTCATTTACTGAACAACTTGATGTCTTGCCAATAGTATTGGCAAACCCACTCCTGATGCCATTGTGGGAAACATGTTTGCTGGGTTCCCAGTGGAGGATATTGTCACAGCGATATCCAATCATTATCCTGTTGTCAGAAATATTAAAGGCATGGAAAACCCCTCCTCGGAGTGCGTCCGATAGTTCATGCAGCTGAAACAATGAGAACACTACGGTGAGTGCTGAGGAGTCGCTATAGAGGCCTGACCCTCACTGCTCCGCATGCCTGAGATTCCCACCTCATACTTCTCATTAACCGTGTGAATTTCTGCTCTCCTTCACACCGGCCCCCTCTGACACAACAGCCACATCCCCACATAGCCTCCTCTGTACTCCAATGACTAGTGTTGGAGCCTCTATGGCCTTAGGGTATCAGATCTCCCCCTTCTACCCTCCCCACTCCCTCCCCATCCCCGCCCAGTCAAAGGACAAATCCTGATCTTCCAAAACTCGAAAGTGTATCAGAGAGAATGCATGACAACAAGGTCACCATCCTAATGGGGCACTTCACTAATGTGCTAGACCTGAGACTGAACTGGGGGTGTGGTGCCAGCTATCACAATGCTACCTCGCTAGCGGGGTAGCTATGTACTTCTAAGGCTTGAATTGAAAGAAGTGTCCACATTTTTGGGGCTTAGTGTCCCAAAGACCTTTATCTCCAGACTGTGCAACCAGATCTGGCTCTGGATATTAATATGTATGCCAGATTCCTCCAAGATTTGTTGGTTAGTCGCTCTGGCAGTAACGTTCATCTTGACAAGACGCAACTGAATCCTGAAGGGTCAGCAATTAGCTTTTAAAGCAATTGCCTACAGGGCAGCCTCACTCAATGCTGTGCAGTTCAGCAACCTTGCATGAGGACAATCAATGCACTCTCACTGCTGTACCTGAGAGTCCAAGTTCACAGAGAAGCGGATTGGAACTTCCTGTCCAGTAATCCTCTCTGTCCATTGACAGAATGAGGGTTAATAGGGTTTCCTCCCTGGGCGGCACAGTGGTTAGCACTGCTGCTTCGCAGCTCCAGCGGCCTGGTTTCGATTCCCAGCTCGGGTCACTGTCTGTGTGGAGTTTACACATTCTCCTCATGTCTGCATGGATTTCCTCTGGGTGCTCCGCTTTCCTCCCACAGTCCAAAGATGTTCTGGTTAGGTTGATTGGCCATGCTGAAATTACTCCTTAGTGTCCTGAGATGCTTAAGTTAGAGGGATTAGCTGGTAAAATATGTAGGGATATTGGGGGGGTAGGGCCTGAGTGGGATTGTGGTCGGTGCAGACTCGATGGGCTGAAGGGCTTCTTTCTGTACTGTAGGGTTCTATGACTTCCCCAAGTGAGGGGGTCTTTATACCTCATGAGTCAGCTTAGTTCCTCATCACAGAGACCCTCACACTGCCCATGCAGCCTTGCCTCTCCCAAGGCAGGAACCCAGAACATCATCGTCACCCCTCTCTATTATGGCCACCTCCCACCTGTAGTTTGCAGTTCCAACAAGAGAAGGGCACCCACCCAGCTACTGTTGGAGCACTAACCTGGTATGGGGAAATGGGGAAGCAACGCCTGTTTGGCAGCTAGCACATCCCCTCGGAGCGAGGGGCAACCCGATTTGTAGGGAAGGTAAGGCCTCTGAGTGACTCACACACTCCCCAAATCCTGATTGCTACAGTGACCCTCAGCCCAGCCGCAAGCTACACTTGTGTGTACGTCCCCTCATTCTTCATGGTCCCCCCTTGGGTGTTGGACTGTCTGAGAATTAATGGCCACCAGTGAGCTCACCCTCTCGGAAGTGACAACGTCAGGCTCAGGTTAATGTCAACCTCTTGTAAATGACGCCAAAATGCTGTTACACCAGCACCAGCTAAATATTTGGTGTATCCTCAACACCCTGAGTGAGTGCTCGCTAATGATCTGCTGACGTATTCAAATTACGTTCCCATCCTTCCACATCACTCCACCGATGGGATTAATTCAAAATTGAAAAAGCTGATCTGACCGGCAAGAATTACACTTTTCCAGACTCCCTGCACTGCAGCTGCCAGCGGGAACGGAGAACTTGGTGCTCAGCCAAATCTCCATTCGCTGCAGTGGGACCGGAGGATCTCAGCTGCGGAGCGATGTCGGAGAATCCCAGCCACAGCTGGAATTGGAGAATCCCAGACGTAGGCGGGACTGAAGAATCCCAAGCTGCGGGCAGGGTCAGAGAATCCCAGATGCGGGATAGGTTGGAGAATCCCAGATGTGGGTGAGGACAGAGAATCCTAGCCATTGGCAAGGTTGAAGAATCCCAGCCGTGGACAAGGTTGGAGGATCCCAGCCACAGGCGGGACTGGAGAATCCAAGCCACGGGCAAGGTCGAAGAATCCCAGCCACAGGCAAGGCTGGAAAATCCCAGCCGCAAGCGGGACTGGAGAATCCAAGTCACGGACGAGGTTGGAGAATCTCAGCCACAGGCGGGACTGGAGAATCCAAGCCACGGGCAGGGTTGAAGAATCCCAACCACAGGTGGGACCGGAGAATCCAAGCCACAGGCAAGGTCGAAGAATCCCAGCCATGGGTGAGGTTAGAGAATCCCAGCCGCAGGCAGGACTGGAGAATCCAAGCCACAGGCGAGTTTGTAGAATCCCAGCCACAAGCGGGACTGGTGAATCCAAGCCACAGGCAAGACCGAAAAATCCCAGCCATGGGTGAGGTTGGAGAATCCCAGCCACAGGCAGGACTGGAGAATCCAAGCCGCGGGCGAGGTCGGAAAATCCCAGCCACAGGGTGAGGACAGAGAATCGGGTCTAACATTTTACTTGATTTGGTGGAAAAAAAGTCTTATATTTATACCTTTCAAAATATTTCACAGCAACACATTGCTTGTGAAGATCGTTCCCTGCTGTCACGTAGCAGTATGTAACAGTCACATTGTGCACAGCAAGTTCCCAACAATGAGATAACTGACAAGATCATCTGTTTTACTGTTAATATTGAGGGGCAGGATACCAGAAAGAAGCCTCTTGATCTTCTCCAACTCAATGCCCTGCGCTCTTTAGGACAATGTTCATAGACACAACAAGCTTGAGCTCAATGGCTCTTCCAAAACACTGCACCTCTGACAGTAGCACTCCTTACTCACTGACTAGGACCTCGCTAAAATCACACGCCAGTTTGTTCTACAGCCTCACACTCTGTGTAAAAAACACACTGCTGCTGTCACTCTGAAAAGTTTTACATTTAATCTATAGCAACTGTTTCATTATTCTAAGAAAAAACAATTGCAGCACAGGAACAGGTTCTGTAAGCCTGCACCGACCATACTGTCTGACTGACCTAAAACCCCCTACCCTTCCGGGGACCGTGCCCATCTATTCCCATCTTATCCATGTATTTATCCAGACACCCTTTAAAACTCACTATCATATCTGCTTCCACTGCCTCCACCGGCAGTGAGTTCCAGGCACCCACCAACATCTGTGTAAAAAGCTTGCCTCGTACATTCTCCTTTAAACCTTGCTTCTCACAGCTTCAATCTGTGTCCCCTAGTAATTGACTCTTCCATCCCGGGTAAAAGCTTCCAGAATCATAGAATCCCTACAGTGCAGAAGGAGACCATTCTGCCTACTGAGGCTGCACCCACCTCAATCCCACCCAGGTCCTATTAGAAACATAGAAAAATTACAGCACAAACAGGCCTTTCGGCCCACAAGTTGCGCCGAACATATTCCTACTTACTAGACTTATCTATAACTCTCTGTGTTACTAAGTCCCATGTACTTATCCAAAAGTCTCCTAAAAGATCCTATTGAATCCGCCTCTATCACCACTGATGGCAGCCGATTCCATGCACCCACCACTATCTGAGTGAAAAACTTATCCCCGACATCTCCCCTGTATCTACACCCCAGCACCTTAAACCCATGTCCTCTTGTGGCAGCCATTTCAGCCCTGGGAAAAAGCCTCTGAGATTCCACTCGATCGATACCTCTCAACATCTTATACACCGCTAACAGGTCACATCTCACCCTTCGTCTCTCTAAGGACAAAAGACCAAGCTCTCTCAACCTATTACTAATATTGATTGGAATAGCTATAGCTCTCGCTCGTTAGAGGGGTCAGTTTTCGTACAAAGTGTGCAGGAAGGTTTTTTGACTCAGTATGTAGATAGGCCAACTAGAGGTGAGGCTACATTGGATTTGGTGCTGGGCAATGAGCCAGACCAGGTGTTAGGCTTGGAAGTTGGTGAACATTTTGGTGATAGTGACCACAATTCGGTTACGTTCACCTTAGTGATGGATAGGGATAGGCATGAAGCTGGGGGCAGTAGTTATAGCTGGGGGAAGGGTAATTATGAGGCCATCAGGAGAGAATTAGGGTGCATAGATTGGACTAGGAAACTACAGGGACTGGGAACATCTGAAATGTGGAGCTTATTCAAGGAGCAGCTGCTGCGAGTCCTTGATAAGTATGTCCCTGTCAGGCAAGGAGGAAATGGTCGAGTAAGGGAACCATGGTGTACGAAAAAAGTTAATTCGCTGGTTAAAAGGAAAAAGGAGGCTTATGTCAGGATGAGGCTTGAAGGCTCAGTTAGTGCAATGGATAGCTATAGATTAGCCAGGAGGGAGCTAAAGAGTGAATTGAGGAGAGCTAAAAGGGGACACGAGAAGACTTTGGCTGATAGGATTAAGGAGAATCCTAAAGCTTTCTTTAGATATGTTAAGAATAGAAGATTGGTTAGGGCAAGATTAGGGCCAGTCATAGACAGCAGTGGGAAGTTGTGCGTGGAGCCTGAAGAGATTGGAGAGGCACTGAACAAATATTTCTCTTCGGTATTCACGCAGGGAGATGTAAATGTAGTTGTGGAGAACACTGGGATACAGGGTTGCAAACTGGAAAGTATTGAAGTAGATAAGGAGGATGTGCTAGATATTCTTGAGGGTTTGAAGTTAGATAAGTCCCCTGGGCCGGACGGGATTTACCCTAGGATTCTCTGGGAGGCAGAGAGGAGATTGCAGAGCCTCTGGCTCTGATCTTCAGGTCATCGTTGGTTACGGGTATAGTGCCGAAGACTGGAGGATAGCGAATGTGGTCCCATTGTTCAAGAAGGGGAAGAGAGACTTTCCGGGGAATTATAGGCCAGTGAGTCTTACTTCTGTTGTGGGTAAGTATTGGAGAGAATTATTAGGGATAGGATTTATAGTTATTTAGAGAGAAACGAATTGATTGGGGATAGTCAGCATGGTTTTGTGAAGGGTAGGTCGTGCCTTACTAACCTCATTGAGTTTTTTGAAAAAGTGACCAAAGAGGTGGATGGGGGTAAGGCGGTTGATGTGGTATATATGGACTTTAGTAAGGCGTTTGATAAGGTGGCCCATGGAAGACTTCTGCAGAAAATGCAGATGTATGGGATAGAGGGTGATTTAGCTAATTGGATTAGGAATTGGCTAGCAGATAGAAGACAGAGGGTGGTGGTTGATGGGAGATATTCATCGTGGAGTTCGGTTACAGTGGTGTACCTCAGGGGTCTGTTTTGGGGCCCCTGCTGTTTGTAATTTTTATAAATGATCTGGATGAGGGTATTGAAGGATGGATTAGTAAATTTGCGGATGACACCAAAGTCGGAGGAGTGGTAGATAGTGAAGAGGGGTTTATAGTTTGCAGAGAGACTTGGACAAGTTGCAGAGCTGGGCCGAGAGGTGGCAAATGGAGTTTAATGTGGAAAAGTGTGAGGTAATTCACTTTGGCAGGAATAACAAATGTGTAGAGTATAGGGCTAATGGTAGGACTCTTAATAGTGTTGATGAACAGAGGGATCTTGGTGTATATGTGCATAGATCCCTGAAAGTTGGCAATCAAGTCGATAAGGTTGTTAAGAAGGCATACGGAGTCTTAGCTTTTATTGGTAGGGGGATTGAATTTCGGAGCCGCAACGTCATGTTGCAACTGTACAAAACTCTAGTGCGGCCGCACTTGGAGTATTGTGTGCAGTTCTGGTCCCCACATTATAAGAAAGATGTGGAGGCATTGGAGAGGGTACAGAAGAGGTTTACCAGGATGTTGCCTGGTATGGAAGGCAGGTCTTATGAAGAGAGGCTGAGGGATTTGAGGTTGTTTTCGTTAGAAAGAAGGCGGCTAAGAGGAGACCTTATTGAAACATATAAGATGATTAGAGGTTTAGATAGGGTGGACAGTGATAGCCTTTTCCTAGGATGGAGAAAGCTAGCACGAGGGGACACAGCTTTAAATTAGGGGTGGTGGTTTTAGGACAGATGTCAGAGGTAGGTTCTTTACCCAGAGGGTGGTAAGGGTATGGAATGCCTTGCCTGCGTCAGTTGTAGATGCGCCAAGTTTGGTGGCGTTTAAGAGGTTAGTAGATAAGTTTATGGATGAAAGGGGAATGGTTTAGGTTAGAGGGTCACTGCTTGTTCCTAATTGGTCGGCGCAACATCGAAGGCCGAAGGGCCTGTTCTGCGCTGTAATGTTCTATGTTCTATGTTCTATCCTCATAAGGCATGCCACCCAATCCAGGCAACATCCTTGTAAATCTCCTCTGCACCCTTTCAATGGCTTCCACATTCTTCCTGTAATGAGTTGACCAGAACTGAGCACCGTACTCCAAGTGGGGTTTAACTATGCTGTCCGACTGACCTAAAACCCCCTACCCTTCCGGCGACCATACCCTCTATTTCCATCCTATCCATGTGTTATCCAGACACCCTTTAAAACTCACTATCATATCTGCTTCCACTGCCTCCACCGGCAGTGAGTTCAGGCACCCACCAACATCTGTGTAAAAAGCTTGCCTCGTGCATCTCCTTTAAACCTTGCCTCTCACAGCTTCAATCTGTGTCCCCTAGTAATTGACTCTTCCACCCTGGCTAAAAGCTTCCAGAATCATAGAATCCCTACAGTGCAGAAGGAGACCATTCGGCCCATTGAGGTTGCATCCACCTCAATCCCACCCAGGTCCTATTAGAAACATAGAAAAACTACAGCACAAACAGGCCCTTCAGCCCACCAGTTGTCTTATACAGCTGCAGCATTATCTCCCGACTCCTAAACTCAATTCTTCGATTGATGAAGGCCAGTACACCATATGTCTTCTTAACCATATCCTCCACCTGCGAAGCTAATTTGAACGTCCTATGAACCTGGATCCCAAGATCCTTCTGATCTTCCACACTGCTAAGAGTCTTACCCTTAACATTATATTCTGTCATCCCATTTGACTTGCCAGAATGAACCACCACACACTTATCTGAGTTGAAGTCCATTTGTCACTTCTCTGCCCAATCTTGCATCCTACCTATGTCATGTTGCAACTTCTGACATCCCTCCAAACTATCCACAACACCTCCCACCTTTGTGTCAGTGGCAAACTTACCAACTCATCCCTCCACTCCCTCGTCCAGGTCATTTATAAAAATCAGAAAGATCCCTGGGGCACTCCACTGGTGACCAATTGCCATGCAGAAAAAGACCCATTTACAACCACTCTTTGCCTTCTGTAGGCAAGCCAGTTCTGGATCCACAAAGCAATGTCCCCTTGATCCCATTCCCCCTCACTTTATTACTCATTTTATTACCCATAGCCCCACATATTTACCTTGCTAATCTCCCTGGCACTAGGGTCAATTTAGCATGGCCAATTCAACTAACCCACACATCTTTGGCATATGGAGTCTTAGCTTTTATTGGTAGGGGGATTGAATTTAGGAGCCGCAGCATCATGTTGCAACTGTACAAAACTCTAGTGCGGCCGCACTTGGAGTATTGTGTGCAGTTCTGGTCCCCACATTATAAGAAAGATGTGGAGGCATTGGAGAGGGTACAGAGGAGGTTTACCAGGATGTTGCCTGGTATGGAGGGCAGGTCCTATGAAGAGAGGTTGAAGGATTTGAGGTTGTTTTCGTTAGAAAGGAGGCGGCTAAGAGGGGATCTTATTGAAGCATATAAGATGATTAGAGGTTTAGATAGGGTGGACAGTGATAGCCTTTTTCCTAGGATGGAGAAAGCTAGCACGAGGGGACACAGCTTTAAATTAAGGGGTATGAGTTATAGGACGGATATCAGAGGTAGGTTCTTTACTCAAAGAGTGATTAGGGAGTGGAATGCCCTGCCTGCAGCTGTTGTAGATGCGCCAAGTTTGGTGGCGTTTAAGAGGTTAATTGATAAGTATATGGAAGAGAAGGGAATGGTTTAGTTTGGAGGGGCATTGCTTTTTATTTTGGTCGGCACAACATCGAAGGCCGAAGGGCCTGTTCTGTGCTGTAATGTTCTATGTTCTATGTTCTATGTTCTATCTTTCAGGCTGTGGGAGGAAATTGGAGCACCCAGAGGAAACCCACGCAGATACAGGGAGAATGTGCAGACTCTGCACAGACCCCACGGTTGGAATTGAACCCAGGTCATTGGCACTGTGAGGCAACAGTGCTCAGCACTTCTAAAGCCTCAAATCACAGCAAAAAGTCTGTTTCTTTCTATTCTCTCTCATCCCTTCATCATTTTAACCATCAGTCAAATCATCAGCTAAAAATATTAAAATATCTCTAGCAAGTTATCATCACTCTCAAATTACACCATAATCTGTTCTAATGAGAATAGTCCGAGCTGGATTGGATCTGGCCTGGCTACAGGATGCAAGTAAGAAGTCTCACAACACCAGGTTAAAGTCCAACAGATTTATTTGGTGGCATAAACCACTAGCTTTTGGAGCGCTGCTCCTTCATCAGATAGGTGCTGACCTGATGAAGGGGCAGCGCTCCAAAAGCTCATGGCTTGGGCCACCAAATAAAGCTGTTGGACTTTACCCTGGTGTTGTGAGACTTCTTACCGTGTTTACCCCAGTCCAATGCCAGCATCTCCATATTACAGGATCCAATCCAATCAAACTAACTTTTCTCCACAATAACACAGCAAATGTTTGTGGATTATCGTATGTCAGGACGAGAGCTACCCCGAAACAACGTTCCGACGTTAAGCAATATCGAATTCATCCAATTCATGGTTCCACTGAGTGGGCCCATTATAGGAAGATAATTGAGAGAAGCCATTAACAGCAGGGAGATTCTGAATGTCCCCGGGCAATTCTATCTATTTCATCGCATTTTCCCAGCAAATGTGGTTGCAATTTAGTAAATATTTTGCTGTGTTGTTTACTGGGTTTCTGTTGGATAGGGAAGCGATTTCTGCATCAGTTTCTCTCATTTACATAGAGTGAAAGAGACATTATTTACTCAGGATTTCATGACCAATCTCATTATCAGACATTGCTACTTAAATACTGATGAGTGCTGCAAGCAGAAATTATTATTTCACTGCCAGTGGTGTCAGGGAACATGCGGGGGAGTGAAAAAATAGCAAGATTCACAGTTATACAACTCCCGGATAATTCTCTCCAAAAATCCTCTCACTTCTACAATCATGTCACTCTTGAAGAGCATAATTCCTGCGAACAATCAGACACATTTCAGTTTAATATCTCACTCAGAATCCAACTCTCCCAATAACACAGTGCCTCGCTTTTAACTTTATCATTTTTAAGTTCATTTATTAGTGTCACAGTTAGGCTTACATTAACACTGCAATGACGTTACTGTGGAAATTCCCTAGTTGCCACACTTTGGCACCTGTTCGGGTACACTGAGGGAGAATTTAGCACGGCCAATTCAGAATGAAGGGAGATAGATGGGGGGGGGGGGAAGCAAAAGAGGTGGTCAAATAAAAGAAAAGGTCATGGATAGGTTAAAGGTCGGGAGAGATTAAATACCAAGCACATCTTTTGGACTGTGGGAAGAAATCAGAGCACCCGGATGAAACCCATGCGGACAGTGAAAGAAGTCAGGAATTGAATCCAGGTTCCTGGCGCTGTGAGGCAGCAGTGCTAACCAGCGTGCCACCTCTCACTGGAAGATTAACCCGGCACGTGCTGCAATAGAGTTTGAAATGTTCGTTGTCTCACATGGAGTGTGGCCAACCTGGATGAGATGTTGCCACCCCTGAACCCTGCTAGGGGCTTAGTATTAAGATTTTGAGAAGAAGAAAAGGCAGCTGCAAGAACATTCATTTTTTAAGCATCATTAAAGTAGAAAAATGTCCTAAAACTGAGATGTTAATTAAATAAAATGGATGTGCCTTTTGATTTCTGAAGTGGACTTAACAGCATTGAAGTGGGGCTATATTCTGACTCATGAAAGCATATACTCTCATCAAGGTCATCCCTACACCCCCACTTCTTGCCTTCAAACAACTGCACAACCTCAAACAGATCACTGTCTGCAGCAAACTACCCAGCTTTCAGGAAAACACTGCCCACAGCACCACACAACCCTTCCACAGCAACCTCTGCAAGACATGCTGGATCATTGACACAGATGCCATCATCTCGCATGAGAACACCATCTACCAGATACACATCACATACTTTTGCAACCCGGCCAATGTTATCCACCTGATATGCTGCAGGAAAGGATGTCCCAAAGCACGGTACATTGGGGAGACCATGCAGATGCTATTACAATGGATGAATGAACACTGCTCGACAATCACCAGGCAAAACTGTTCTCTTCCTGTTGGGGAACACTTCAGCAGTCACAGGCATTCGGTCTCTGATCTTCGGGTAAGTGCTCTCGAAGGCAGCCTTCATGACATACGACAATGCAGAATTGCAGAGCAGAAACTGACAGCCAAGTTCCACACACATGAGGACAGTCTCAACAGGGATCTTGGGTTCATGCCATATAGAACATAGAACATAGAACATAGAACACTACAGCATAAACAGGCCCTTCGGCCCACAAGTTGTGCCGAACACATCAAAACCTACCCAGCCATAGACCTATCTATAACCCCCAATCCCATTGGATCCCATATACTCATCCAGAAGTCTTTTAAAAGACCCCAGCGAGTTCGCCTCGACCACCACCGACGGCAGCCGATTCCATTCACTCACCACCCTCTGAGTGAAAAACTTTCCCCTAGCATCCCCTCTGTACTTGCTTCCCTGCACCTTAAATCTGTGCCCTCTCATCACGACCATTTCAGCCCTGGGAAATAGTCTCTGAGAGTCCACCCTATCTATTCCTCTCAACATCTTGTAAACCTCTATCAGGTCGCCTCTCAACCTTCGTCTCTCCAGGGAGAACAGTCCCAGCTCCCTCAACCTGTCTTCATAAGGCAGAACATAGAACATAGAACATAGAACAATACAGCACAGAACAGGCCCTTCGGCCTTCGATGTTGTGCCGACCAAAATAAAAAGCAATGCCCCTCCCAACTAAACCATTCCTTCTCATCCATATACTTATCAACTAACCTCTTAAACGCCACCAACTTGGCGCATCTACAACAGCTGCAGGCAGGGCATCCACTCCCTAATCACTCTTTGAGTAAAGAACCTACCTCTGATATCCGTCCTATAACTCATACCCCTTAATTTAAAGTTGTGTCCCCTCGTGCTAGCTTTCTCCATCCTAGGAAAAAGGCTATCACTGTCCACCCTATCCAAACCTCTAATCATCTTATATGCTTCAATAAGATCCCCCCTTAGCCGCCTCCTTTCTAACGAAAACAACCTCAAATCCTTCAACCTCTCTTCATAGGACTGCCCTCCATACCAGGCAACATCCTGGTAAACCTCCTCTGTACCCTCTCCAATGCCTCCACATCTTTCTTATAATGTGACGACCAGAACTGCACACAATACTCCAAGTGCTGCCGCACTAGAGTTTGTACAGCTGCACATGATGCTGCGGCTCCTAAATTCAATCCCCCTACAATAAAAGCTAAGACCCCATAAGCCTATAACAACTTTATCCACTTGACTGCCTACTTTCAGGATCTATTGACACATACACCAAGATCCTTCTGTTCCTCAACACTATTAAGAGCACCTACCATTAGCCCTATACTCTACACATTATTGTTCCTGCCAAAGTGCATTACCTCACACTTTTCCACATTAACTCATTTGCACCTCTCGGCCCAGCTCTGCAACTTGTCCAAGTCATCTGTAAATAAACACCCCTCTTCACTATCTACCACACCACCAATTTAGTATCATCTGCAAATTTACTGATCCATCCCTCAATACCCTCATCCAGATCATTTATAAAAATTACAAACAGATTGGGCATGCCTCCCAATCCAGGCAACATCCTTGTAAATCTCCTCTGCACCCTTTCAATAGCTTCCACGTCCTTCCTATAGTGAGGCGACCAGAACTGCCCACAGTACTCCAAGTGTGGTCTGACAAGGGTCCTATAAAGCTGCAGCATTACCTCCTGACTCCTGAACTCAATCCCTCGATGAATGAAGGCCAGTACACCGTAAGCTTTCTTAACCACATCCTCCACCTGGGAGGCCGATTTGAGAGTCTTATGGACCCGGACCCCAAGATCCCTCTGCTCTTCCACACAGCTAAGACTCCTACCTTTGATAGTGTACTCATTCATCCCGTTGGATCTGCCAAAATGGACCACAACACATTTATCCGCGTTGAAGTCCATCTGCCACTTCTCCGCCCAGTCTTGCATCCTGTCGATGTCATGCTGCAACTTCTGACATCCCTCCAGACCATCCACAACACCACCGACCTTCGTGTCATCGGCGAACTTACTCACCCATCCCTCCACTTCCTCATCCAGGTCATTTATGAAAATGACAAACAGCAAGGGTCCTAGAACAGATCCCTGGGGCACTCCACTGGTGACCGACCTCCATGCAGAAAAAGAGCCATCCACAACCACCCTCTGCCTTCTGCAGGCAAGCCAGTTCTGGATCCACAAGGCCAAAGCCCCTTGGATCCCATGGCCTCTCACCTTCTATCATCTGTAACCCCCATGACTTGCCTGGGTTTGCAAAATCTCATTAACTGTCCTAACTGGAAACAAAACGCATCTCTTTAACCTGTGCTTAACGCTCTCTCCACTCACATTGTCTGTACTTATAAAGACTTGATTACCTGTAAAGGTTCACATTTGAACCATTATCTTGTAAATTGGGTTTGTGTCTTTATATGTTCTGTTTGTGAACACAACTCCCACTCCCCTGATAAAGGAGCAACGCTCCAAAAGCTTGTGCTACCAAATAAGTCTATTGGACTTTAACCTGGTATTGTGAGACTACTTATTGTGTCCACTCCAGTCCAACATGAGCACCTCCACACCATGAGATAAGACCCAGAAACAAAAATTAAATCAGTCCAATTTAGGACCAGGTTAGAAAACCTAAACCGCAGCTATCTTATCTATTTGGCATTAATGTGAATATAAAGTGTTTCACTCTAGGTGTGACTCTATTAACCCACTAGGAAGCTTTTATCAAACTAAACTTTATTTTAACAATACGGTTTAACTATAACAAATGAATTAGCTTAACTTTTAACAATTGGAATATTAAACATGACAAGATACAATTATTAACTGCTAACTTATCTCCATTAGTTCCAATTTGAGCAATATTCCTCATAGACTTAAAGTTTGCTTTAAAAATCAGTTAGTTAGCAACACAAAGGATTACATGGGCTACTAGTCCTCCAGCCCCCAAGATCAATATCATTCTTCTTTAGAATGGAAGGGAGATAGGAGCATGTTGGGGAAAAGTGAAAGGGGCTAGTAGAAAAAAGGAAAGGTCATGGATAGGTTAAAGGTTCAATACTAAAGATGTCACTGAGGCAAAGCGAAAGGCAGTGTTTGGGATAAAGGAACAAAGCACAGATCAGGGGGAAGTATGAATTCCAAGATAAGGGTCATTTCTTTATGAAAACAGAAACATGAGAAGAGAATACAGACTGACACTTGGCAAAAAAGAGAATTCTGAAAAGGGTGCAACGTGCTTGGTCTGAAGCTGATAAATGGTCATCTGGACTGAAAACGTCAGCTCTTTTCTCTCCTTATAGATGCTGCCAGACCTGCTGAGATTTTCCAGCATTTTCTGTTTTGGTTTCAGATTCCAGTATCCTGAGTAATTTGCTTTTATGAGCATATTGCAGAGCGGAGACAGGGTAGAACTCTGAGAGTCTTCCATATAAAGAAAAACTACTGTGTTCATAGAATCATAGAATTCCTGCAGTACAGAAGGAGTCTATTCGGCCCATTGAGCCTGCACAAAGTGCAATCCCACCCAGGCCCTATTCCCATAACATACTTACCTTGCTAATCCTCTAACACTAAGGGACAATTTAGCATGGCCAGTCCACCTAACCTGCACATTTTTGGACTCTGGGAAAAAACTGGAGCACCTGGAGGAAACCCATGCAGACACGGGGAGAATGTACAAACTCCACGCAGACAGTGACCCAAGGCTGGCATTGAACTCGGGTCCCTGGCGCTGTGAGGCAGCAGTGCTAACCACTGTGCCACCCTGCTGCCCCTGTACCCTATTGTTGTACAGAGCGCCACAATCCTCAGTAAACAGGGAGGCAATTGAATGCAAATACTAAAATAATTCTTGTGCAAGTCCTGCAGACTCTAGCTGCTGTTTATGTTTGTGACTATAGACATGGTAGTTACGTTACTCAGTCTGACAGGTCCTGACAAATGTACAACTTGCTTGCATAGGTTTCCCACTGCTCACCTGCTGTGAGTATTTTGAAGGGGATCTTGAATGGCAGTAACTCGATCTTTGTGTCACCTGACATACTCTGGTCACGGCACCAATCCAAACCTGAAATACAGACACCAGCCTTGTTCCTGGCTGAACTTAGTGTCCTGGATTCAATGGGATGTGAAGCAGTCTCTGAGGTCCCTGTGTGTGTGTGTGTGTGTGTGTGTATTTGGTGAAACTCACAATGTACAGAATTCAACTGTAGCATCCAATGGTGTTCACTGAGTCCGACAGAAACAAACCGCTGACAGGCGGAATTCTTTCTTTTAAAGAGTAAGTCTCCTGCTCACAATCTTACTGCATCTACAAAATTCCAAGGGGCATAGACAGCATGGAGCTTTATTCCCAGGCAAGGTCAATGACAGGAGGGCACAGGTTTAAGGGCACCTGATGAAGGGGCGGCACTCCCTGTGATTCCAAATAAACCTGTTGGGCTTTAATCTGACGTTGTGAGGCTTCTTACAGGGTTTAAGGTGAGAGGGGGTAGATCTATGGGAGACGCGCAGGGAAGTTTTTTCACACGGAGGGCTGGATTTTTCAGCCCCGCTCGTCCCAAAACCAAAAAAAATCCCACCCAAGGTCTACGGACCTTTGCAAGATTTGCCCCTCCTTGCCCCCCCACCCTCTTCCCCCACTATGATTCCCAGGGCAAGTAGGATGGGAAAATTCTCCCAATTCTCCCAATGGAGGTAGTGGTACATTAGCAACATTCAAGGAGTATCTTGATGGACACATGAACAGGAGACAAATAGAGGGATAGAAATGTGCAGGTTTGACGGGCCGAAGGTCCTTTCCCAAACTGTATTTTCTTTTGTTCTTTGAATGTTACAAAGACTCCCTCACTTTGAGTATTGTGCACAATTTTGGTCCTCTTATTTGAGGAAAGATGAAGTGGCATTGGAGGCAGTTCAGAGGAGGTTCACTAGGTTGATTCCAGAGATGAGGGGTTTGTGGTATGAAAGGAGATTGAACAGTTTAGGCCGGTACTCTCTGGAATTTAGAAGAATCATAGAATCATAAACTCTACAGTGTAGAAAGCGGCCCTTTGGCCCATTGAGTCTGCACCGAACACAATCCCACGCAGGCCCTACCTCCATATCCCTACATATTATACCCATTAATCCCTCTAATCTATGCATTCCTGGACACTAAGGGACAATTTCTTAGTATGGCCAATCAACCGAACCCACACATCTTTGGACTGTGGGAGGAAACTGGAGTGCCTGGAGGAAACCCGTGCAGACATGAGGAGAATGTGCAAACTGCACACAGACAGTGACCCGAGCCGGGAATCGAACCCAGAACCCTGGAGCTGTGTAGCAGCAGTGCTAACCACTGTGCTACCGTGCTGCCCCAAGAAGAATGAGGGGACATCAAATTGAGGTATCCAAAATGATAAAAGGTATGGATAAAGTAGATATGGAGCAGACGCTTCCTCTAGTGGGACATTCTGGGATAAGAGGTCATAGTATTAGGATAAGGGACAGCAAATTTAAGACAGGGTTGAGGAGAAACTACTTCTCCCAAAGGATTGTGAATCTGTGGAATTCGCTCCCCCAAAATGCAGTGGATGTTGGAGTAAATTTAAGGAGGAGTTAGACAGATTTTTAACTGGTAATGGGTTGAAGTGTTATGGGGAGAAGGCAGGAAAATGGGGATGAGGAACAAATCAGTCATGATAGAATGGTGGAGCAGATTACATGGACCAAATGGTCTAATTCTGCTCCTGTATCTTATGAACTTAGGCGAATGAATTCACGAGGTGAAAACTAGCAGTGTAAGGAATGTAACAGTGCTCTCACCTTTACGTGCTCAGCATTTTATTCTGTGCTTCAAGGATAAATATTAACCAGAGAACCAGAGGAACTGGTTTGTTCTCGAAATAGTGCCCAGGATCTTTTCTAGCTGTTTGGAAGAAGAGTTTCAGTTTAATATCAGACACAACAGCACAGCTCCAACACTGTAGCACTTTATGATTCTTTCATCTTTTTCTTTCATGGGACAAGGGCCGTCGCTAACAAGGCCAGCATTTGTTGCCCATCCTTAATTGGCCTTGAACTGAGTGTCTCGCTTGGCCATTTCAGGGGGCAGTTGAGAGTCAACCTCATTGTTGTGGCTCTGGAGTCACCCATGTAGCCAGAGGAGTAACCTGGGGCCTGTGGATTACTAGCCCAGTGACAACATCACTACACCACCATTGGGTTCATCAGTCTCATTCAGGGGACTGGAATCCATCATGTCAGAGCTTGGTCCAATCACAGCACTCAGGCTGTCTATCTAAACGGAAGGGCGGATTTATCCAGTGAATGTGCGAGGAGTTGATCCTGTCCCAGTAACTCACGCAGCTCCATCAGCAATCCCTCACATTACCAGCCCACATCTCTCTGCTTCATCCTAACCTGCTTCAAACTTGCCCTCTGATCCTCTTTCTCACGGAATAGCAAGCTCTGGATTTGATTGCTAAAAGAAGCTGCTGCTTCCAGGTGGCATTGCATGTTACTTTGTCTGATGCATTTTTACTGTTTTTCATTATTATAGAATCTGTTGATTCCCTACAGTGCAGAAGGAGGTCATTCAGCCCATCAAGTATTTGAAAGAGCACTCCACCCACTTTTCTGCCTTATCACCGTACCTTATACATTTATCATGGCTAATCCACCTAACCTGCACACTAAGGGGCGAATTAGCATGGCTAATCCACCTAATCTACAAATCTTTGGACACTAAAGGGTAATTTAGCCTGGCCAATCCATCTTACCTACACATCTTTGGACACTAAGGAGCAACATAACCTGCATATTTTGTGGGAGTGTGGGAGCCTACCGGAGAACCTGGAGGAAATTCAAGCAGACACAGGGAATTTGCACCTGGTCCCCGGCACTGCGAGGCCGATGGTAGTCATGATGTGGAAATGCCGGCGTCGGACTAGGGCAAATACAGTAAAAAGTCTCACAACACCACAGTTAAAGTTCAACAGTTTGTTCGATAGTAAACCCACAAGCTTTCGGAAACGCTGCTCGTTTGTCAGGTGTGTGGAAAGTTCTGATCACAAACAGAGCATATAAAGGCACACAAAGTTACAGAATATTGATGGTCCATCAAGACATGCCGGATCATTGACATGGATGCCATCATCTCATGTGAGAACACTATCCACCAGGTACAGGTACATATTCTTGCAATTCGGCCAACATTGTTCACCTAATACGCTGCAGGAAAGGATGTCCCAAAGCATGGTACATGGGGAGACCATGTAGATGCTCCGACAATGGATCAATGAACACCGCTCGACAATCACCAGGCAAGTCTGTTCCCTTCCTGTTGGCGAACAGTTCAGCAGGCCACAGGCATTTGGCTTCTGATCTTTGAGTAAGTGTTCCCCAAGGCAGCCTTCACCACACACGACAGCGTGGAGTCACTGAGCAGACACTGATAGCCAAGTTCCCCACACATGAGGAGCACTATCTGTAACCCTCATGATTTGCCTGGGCTTGCAAAATCTCACTTACCATCCTGTCTGGAGACAATACACATCTCTTTAACCTATGCTTAATGCTATCTCCACACACACTGTCTGCACCTTTAAGACTTGAATAGCAGGTTAGCTGTAAAGACACACATTCTAATCAGTAATCTGTAAACTTTGTGTGCCTTTATATGCTCTGTTTGTGATCAGAACTTTCCACACACCTGACAAACGAGCAGCATTTCCAAAAGCTTGTGGGTTTACTATCAAATAAACTGATTGGATTTTAATCTGGTGTTGTGAGACTTTTTACTGCGAGGTAACAGTACTAACCACCTTGCCATGGTGGCACCACATTTAGTACTACAGCTTGACTTGGGAATTAATCCCCCCCACCCCCAGCCTGTCCAAGAGACTGGAAAGCAATAACAAAACAGCACTGACAGTGACTGCCCGGGAAACAGCTCAGGGTGAATCATCACCAGACAATGCGCCAAGAAGCTGCCTTCACACGGAGTACTCATGGAGCGGAATAACCCGATTACCGCAACCATAGAAGTACCATACATCTGCCAGTGTTAAAGCAATAGTAATACATTTAACTGGAGCTGAAACAATCTTCTCTATTTCATAATGTTTGATTTAGCATCGTGAGGATAATGGGAAGTGTCTCATAGAACATAGAACATAGAACATTACAGCACAGAACAGGCCCTTCGGCCTTCGATGTTGTGCTGACCAAAATAAAAAGCAATGCCCCTCCAAACTAAACCATTCCCTTCTCTTCCATATACTTATCAACTAACCTCTTAAACGCCACCAAACTTGGCGCATCTACAACAGCTGCAGGCAGGGCATTCCACTCCCGAACCACCCTTTGGGTAAAGAACCTACCTCTGATATCCGTCCTATAACTATCACCCCTTAATTTAAAGCTGTGTCCCCTCGTGCTAGCTTTCTCCATCCTAGGAAAAAGGCTATCACTGTCCACCCTATCTAAACCTCTAATCATCTTATATGCTTCAATAAGATCCCCTCTTAGCCGCCTCCTTTCTAACGAAAACAACCTCAAATCCTTCAACCTCTCTTCATAGGACCTGCCCTCCATACCAGGCAACATCCTGGTAAACCTCCTCTGTACCCTCTCCAATGCCTCCACATCTTTCTTATAATGTGGCGACCAGAACTGCACACAATACTCCAAGTGCGGCCGCACTAGAGTTTTGTACAGTTGCAACATGATGCTGCGGCTCCTAAATTCAATCCCCCTACCAATAAAAGCTAAGACTCCATATGCCTTCTTAACAACTTTATCCACTTGACTGCCTACTTTCAGGGATCTATTGACACATACACCAAGATCCTTCTGTTCCTCAACACTATTAAGAGCCCTACCATTAGCCCTATACTCTACACATTTATTGTTCCTGCCAAAGTGCATTACCTCACACTTTTCCACATTAAACTCCATTTGCCACCTCTCGGCCCAGCTCTGCAACTTGTCCAAGTCACTCTGTAAACTATAACACCCCTCTTCACTATCTACCACTCCACCGACTTTAGTGTCATCTGCAAATTTACTGATCCATCCCTCAATACCCTCATCCAGATCATTTATAAAAATTACAAACAGCAGGGGCCCCAAAACAGACCCCTGAGGCACACCACTTGTCACCGAACTCCACGATGAATATCTCCCATCAACCACCACCCTCTGTCTTCTATCTGCCAGCCAATTCCTAATCCAATTAGCTAAATCACCCTCTATTCCACACATCTGCATTTTCTCCTCTGTGACCAGGTGTTAGAGGCAGGAAAATGCCTGGATAACATCTCAGTTTTTACACAGAGTGTTTTGATGATGGATCAGAAGCCTGCTCTGTGCTCAGAGAATGAGCAGTTACAGACTGCACAGTGAACCCTAGCTACACCAGTCTGATAATTCTGATTTTTAAACCATGATATTCTCCGCATAGCCGAGGATTTGGGGAAGATTGCAAAATTCAATGAAGGATAATTATGGAATTGAAAAAGAGGAAGTTGAGTTGGTAAAAATGTAATGAATGTGAAAATGCTCAAGGGGAAAAAAGATTGCGTGAACCAAGAAAAGCTGGTGTTTTGTTTCAGTTCTTGGAAGTTTAAAATGCAAAGTACACGTAGAATCTAAGCTTAAACATTTGCATCAAAAAGCAAGTAACAGGGTTGCCTTGGTAATGGGCCTCAGCCATTTGAATGTTTTTGAATTTTACCCAATTAATTTAAAGCAGGCAATCAGCTACCAAGAACCTATAAGATTTGAATTTGATGATATTGAAAAAAGCAGACCAATCCTATTGCAGGAAAATTGATAGGTCATCGCAGATGCAAAAGAGAGTGCAAGAGGGAAAAAACAGCAGAGAGTAATTACCACCTCTTAAGCTTTGAGAGGGAGAGAACAAGTGCCATTGCCAAGATTCATTTTAAAGTGAGTGTGGCGTATTTCTGTTAGTTACACACTAAACATTACTGAAGAGTACTTCACGCCTTCCCACACACTTTTAACAGATTATAAAGTGAGAGATTCCTCTTTGGGGTATTCAGTGCAGCTTTTCAAAAGGGGAACAACTTCGGCATCGTAACACTAAGCCAGTAAACTAGCTGGAGATATGAGAAGAACCAGTTATAAAAGTTTCTATAGGTAGGTTAAAGAGAAAGAGATTAGTGTGAAGAAATTAAGAGACAGAAGAAATTATAAAGTGGAACGAGAAAATATAATGACATTAAATGAATATTCTTGTCTTCATGTTGGAGAATAAAATCATTCTGTAAGTAGCAGGACAGATAAAGGTTTAGTGTGAGAATCAGATCTTAAAGAAGTTACTAAAGGAATATAATTGGAGAAATTGATGGAACAAATAGTCATTGAACTACCTGAGACTGATGACCACATGGCAACATTTAAAACAGAGGCTGGGAACCCACTAGCTGTGAACTTCCAGAATTCTTTAGATTCTGGAATGGTCTCCGTGGATTAGAAAACATCACAACAACAACAACTCACATTGACATGGTGCCTTCGACACTGAAATATCCCACAGCATTTAAGAGAAACATTCTCAAACCAAGTTGGGCAGATTGCAAGCAATTGCCTAAGAGTTCAGACAATGAGGGGCATTTCTTAAAGGAGTGAGGCTCATGGAAGAATGTGAAACCAAGCAGACACCGGAGTGATGGGTGACTGGGACTTGGTGTATGTAAGGACACAAAAAAAGGGAAGGACAAAGAAAACAGGGAATGACAGGTCAGTTATCTCAGTCCACAGGACATTGCTGCAGGAACTTCTTAATGACTGTAAGAGATTGTCTGAGGACAGGAGTTAACCCTGAGCACAGCTTCATCAATGACCTTCCCTCTGATCCTAAGGTCGAAGTGGGGATGTTCACTGGTATTTACACAACATTCAGCCTTATTCATGGCTTCTCAGACACTGAAGCTGTCCATGTCCATGCCTTATAAGGATAGGTTGAGGGACCTCGGTCTTTTCTCCCTGGAGAGACGAAGGTTGAGAGGCGACCTGATAGAGGTTTATCAGATGTTGAGAAGTATAGATAGGGTAGGTTCTTAAAGGCTATTTCCCAGGGCTGAAATGATTGCTATGAGAGGATACAGGTTTAAGGTGCTGGGGAGTAGGTACAGGGAAGATGTCAGGGATAGGTTTTTCACTCAGAGGGTGGTGAGTGAGTGGAATCGGCTGCCGTCGGTTGTGGTGGAGGCGAACTTGTTCAGTTCTTTTAAGATGAGTACATGGGGTTTAATGGAATTGAAGGTTATAAATAGGCCTGGTAGGTAGGGATATGATCGGTGCAACTTGTGGGCCGAAGGGCCTGTTTGTGCTGCTGTGTTCTATGTTCTATGTTCCATTTCCAAATGCAGCTAGAACCGGACAATATTCAGCTTGGGCTGACAAGTGAAAGCTAACATTCACACCACACAAGTACCAAGAAATGACCATCTTCAACAAGAGAGGATCTCACTGTCGCCTCTTTGCAATTACCATCGCTGAATCCCCCCACATCCTGGAGGGGTTAGCATTGACCAAAAACTGAACTGGACGCAGCATTATACATACTGTGGCCCCAAGAGCAGGTCACACACTGGGACTTCTGTGGCGAGTAACTCACCTCCTGACTCCCAAGCCTGTCCACCGCTTACAATGCACAAGTCAGAAGTGTGATGGAATACGTCCCACTTGCCTGGATGGGTGCAGCTCCAACAACACTTAAGAAGCTTGATGCCATCCAGGACAAAGCAGCACACTTGATTGGCACCACATTCACAAACATTCATTCCCTCCACTACTGACACTCAGTGGCAGTCATATGTACCATCTACAAAATGCACTGCAAAAATTCACCAAGGCTCTTTAGACAGCACCTTTTTTGTGACCTTTACAACCTAGGTTTCAGACACATGGGAACATCATCAAATTTCAGGCAAATTCGACACAAATCTTTTATGGGAGAACTCTGCCCATAAACTATGATGGTTTTTTCAGGTGTCTAGTGAAGTGTATTGAGCTTGGGAGGAGGATTCCATTACATTCACAACCACGGGGATTAAAGTCCAGCCAGCTGCATTTCCATATCTTCCTTTCAAGTGGCCCTGCTTGAAGTGGGCTTGGGGTGTGAGAGATTCCATACTCTCCCAGTACAATCCACAAAGTAACTTACCAGAAAGTGTTCACTGTACAACACTAACCACCTTCCATCTGCATCTTTTGCATTTCTTTTAGAGCAGATCAGTAAGTTTGCGATGGGGTTACAGGTTGCTCTCATTCTCACATTATGCTTTTCATGATGAACATCAGGCTAAACACAGTAAGAAGTCTGACAACACCAGGTTTAAGTCCAACCGATTTATTTGATAGTAAACTCACAAGCTTTTGAGCTTGTGCTCTTGGTCAGGTGAACGAGATGTTCTGGTCTCAAACAGCACATATAACAGCACAAACAGATTGCTGATTAGAATACAAATCTTTACACCTAACCTGCTATTCAAATCTTAAAGTGGCTAACAATGTGAGTGGAAGGAGTACTGAGCACAGGTTAAAGAGATGTGTGTTGTCTCCAGACAGCACAGTAAGTGAGGTTTTTTGCTAATCCAGGCAAGTCATGGGGGTTACAGATAGTGTGACATGAACCCAAGATCCCTGTTGAGACGTCATCATGTGTGCAGAACTTGGCTATCAGTTTCTGCTCAGCGGTTCTGCGCTGTCATGTGTCATGAAGGCCCCCTTGAAGAACGTTTACCCAAAGGTCGGAGGCCAAATGCCCGTGACCGCTGAAGTGTTCGCCAATGGAAGGGAACAGTCTTGCCTGGTGATTGTTGAGTGATGTTCATTCATCCGCTGTTGTAGTGTCTGCATGGTTTCCCCAGTGCACCATGCTTCAGGACATACTTTCTTGCATTCTTTCTTGCTGATAGCCTGATGTTTGGGCTCTGCTACACTGCCACATTGTGCCACTGATTCTTCCCACTAAGCAGTCTATTTTACCATTTTGATTCGAAGTGCCTGGCAGACTTGAAGCTGGGAGTGTCTCAGATCTGACTTTAGACCCATTCTCAAGTGCACTCTGCCTGAAAAAATATCAGAGATTCTGAATCGTGCTGCCAAGCCTGTACACAGGGCTTATTGTGCCTGAAATCCTGCAACTCCGATTGGAGCTTCCAACTGCGCATGCGCAGAAAACAAAAATAGAAAAACGCTCCCCAACCATATCCGTCCTGGGCCGGATAATGCCTCCCCCTGACCCCCACAAACATTGCCCCACCCCAACAACATTACCAACCCCCCCCATCCCCCCACACCCTCCCCTGCTACCAAGACCGATTGCAGTCCCCCACCAATGGCAAGCAGAGTGGCAACAGACCTCCCCCCATTCCTGCGCCACCCCCCACAAATCACACGCAGAGTGGCAATGGACACCCCTTCCCCCGCCACTGATTGTATGCAGAATAAGAAGTCTCACAACACCAGGTTAAAGTCCAACTAGTTTATTTGATAGTAAACCCGCAAGGTTTTGGAAACGCGGTTTCTTCCTCAGGTGTGTGCCTTTAACCTGGAGACTTTTTACTGTGTTTACCCCGGTCCAACGCCGACATCTCTACATCATGACCACCATCGTATGCAGAGTGACAGTGGACCCCTCTGCCCCTCCCCACCATGAGAGAGCCATTTGACCTACCACTGCACCCCCCCCCCCCCCCCCCCCCCCCCCCCCGCCCCCTTTCATGTAGTTATGAACATACCTTCTCAGAAGCTGGAATGCTTGAATCAGATTTTTAGAACATAGAACATTACAGCGCAGTACAGGCCCTCGACGTTGCGCCGGCCAGTGGACCCTCTAACCTAAACTATTCCAATATCATCCATATGCCTATCCACCGACCATTTGAATGCCCCCAAAGTAGGCGAGTCCACAACTGCTGCAGGCAGGGCATTCCACGCCCTCACCACCCTCTGTGTAAAGAACCTGCCTCTGACATCCGTCCTATAACTACCACCTCTTAATTTAAAGTTATGTCCCCTCGTGTTGGTCATCACCATCTGAGGAAAAAGGCTCTCACTATCCACCCTATCCAGTCCTTTGATCATCTTATACGCCTCAATTAGGTCACCGCGTAAACTTCTTCTCTCTAATGAAAATAACCTCAGGTCCCTCAGCCTTTCCTCATAAGGCCTTCCCACCATACCAGGCAACATCCTGGTAAACCTCCTCTGCACCCTTTCCAATGCTTCCACATCTTTCTTATAATGCGGCGACCAGAACTGTACGCAATACTCCAAGTTTGGCCACACCAGAGTTTTGTACAGTTGTAACATAACCTCACGGCTCCTAAATTCAATTCCTCTACCAATAAAAGCTAACACACTGTATGCCTTCTTAACAACTTTATCAACCTGGGTGCCAACTTTCAAAGAGCAATGTACTTGTACCTCAAGATCCCTCTGCTCGACAACACTATTAAGGGTCCTTCCATTAGCCCTATATTTCATATGCCTGTTATTCCTACCAAAGTGAATCACCTCACACTTATCCGTATTGAATTCCATTTGCCACCTCACGGCCCAGCTCTGCAATCTATCTATGTCCCTCTGCAAACTGTAACATCCATCCTCGCTATCTACAACTCCCCCCACTTTGGTATCGTCAGCAAATTGTGGACCATGTCTGCTTGGTGCTGAATCTGGGTGGGTGAACACAATGATAAAGGAGGAGGTGCCAGTAAATTTGGGTGTCCTGTCCATTAAGTTCATTTAAATGCATACACTGTTGGGAGCGGTCCTGACAGTGGCTACTTTTGGCCCTTGGTAAAGGGGAACTGGTGTAGAGACGGGCACAAATTGCATTACTTGCCTTATGCCCGACTTTACCAAGTCTCCGCACCCAAAAACAGGTCCGGCTCAATGGCAAAATCGGGTCCCATTGTCTCAGACTTTACATTCCCCGGGTAGGGACAGGTTGTGTTGAAACCTCCCAAGTTCCCGTACTGTGTGAGAACTTCCTGGGAAGTTTGAATTTCCTGGGAAGTTACCCTGCACTGGGAGCCACCCGATAGCCTGATCTAAATCAGAGATTTGGGATGGTGCTGTCTCTCTGAGCAAGGTAGTTACCTGGGAAAGGTTAGGATTAAAACTACTTCAAATCCTGGTAACTATTCAACTGATCCTCACTAATTCCTGAACTCCAACTCCCTTCTCCCAACTCCCGACTGCCCACTCCATACTCTACACTACTTTCCCCCACTTTCAACCAACTTTTTAATACCCCAGCTACACCCACACCCAAAACTACCTTGCAACCAGCCCCCCAAACCCACATCTACCCTCTGCTCACCCAATTAACCTTCCCCACTTCCCCATCCCCATCCACCTTTGAAGAACATAAGAAATAGAAGCAGGAGTAGGCCATCTAGCCCTTTGAGGCTGCCCTGCCATCCAGTAAGATGAAGTGGATCAGTTCCACTCTCCCCATAACCCTTAATTCCCTTATCTATCAGAAACCTATCTACCTGTGACTTAAATATATTCAATGAGGTAGCCTCCCCTTCAATGGGCAGAGAATTCCAGAGATTCACCACCCTTTGAGCAAAGAATTTCCTGCTCAACTCTGTTCTAAACTGCCCTCTCCTTATTTTGAGACTGTGCCCTCTCGTTCTGTTTTCCTTTCTAAGCGGAAAGAATCTCTCTACCTCTACCCTATCTAGCCCCTTCATTATCTTGTATCTTCTGCTCAGACCATCATCGCTACAGCTGGGGACAATCTGGCCCATTGGCTTTCTCTCTCTCACCATCATTATGTGGAAGATTAGGCTGACTCGCCAAGTGCATCATGGGGGGAGGGCTGAAGGATTGTGGGAAGAGTGAACTCATGGACCTCATCCAGCCACGATGGAGTATCTAAATGAAACAGGTAAGCAGGGCATTGTGGCGCACCTGTACAGAAACCCCCACACAGATGGAGAATGAGAAAAATTGCTAATACCAAAGTTCTGCCAGGAATTAGAAACTGTGAAAGATGAGAATGCAGAGCTGAGAGAATTACAGTGCAGCACCGTGCTGACACACCGTGCTGTGCAAGCTCCAACCTGTATGTCTCACACAGCCTGGGATCAGGGTTATATAGTTCTGACACCTGGAGAAACAGAATGATATGCCTCGTTGAACACCAGAAAATTTACACTTTTGTTATTCGTTCATGAGATATAGAACATAGAACATTACAGCACAGAACAGGCCCTTCGGCCTTCGATGTTGCGCCGACCAATATAAAAAGCAATGCCCCTCCAAACTAAACCATTCCCGTCTCTTCCATATACTTATCAACTAACCTCTTAAACGCCACCAAACTTGGCGCATCTACAACCGCTGCAGGCAGGGCATTCCACTCCCGAACCACCCTTTGGGTAAAGAACCTGCCTCTGATATCCGTCCGTGAAGGTTTCGTGAAGGGTAGGTCATGCCTTACTAACCTCATTGAGTTTTTTGAGAAAGTGACCAGAGAGGTGGATGGGGGTAAGGCGGTTGATGTAGTATATATGGACTTTAGTAAGGCGTTGGATAAGGTGGCCCATGGAAGACTTCTACAGAAAATGCAGATGTGTGGAATAGAGGGTGATTTAGCTAATTGGATTAGGAATTGGCTGGCAGATAGAAGACAGAGGGTGGTGGTTGATGGGAGATATTCATCGTGGAGTTCGGTGACGAGTGGTGTGCCTCAGGGGTCTGTTTTGGGGCCCCTGCTGTTTGTAATTTTTATAAATGATCTGGATGAGGGTATTGAGGGATGGATCAGTAAATTTGCAGATGATACTAAAGTTGGTGGAGTGGTAGATAGTGAAGAGGGGTGTTATAGTTTACAGAGTGACTTGGACAAGTTGCAGAGCTGGGCCGAGAGGTGGCAAATGGAGTTTAATGTGGAAAAGTGTGAGGTAATGCACTTTGGCAGGAACAATAAATGTGTAGAGTATAGGGCTAATGGTAGGGCTCTTAATAGTGTTGAGGAACAGAAGGATCTTGGTGTATGTGTCAATAGATCCCTGAAAGTAGGCAGTCAAGTGGATAAAGTTGTTAAGAAGGCATATGGAGTCTTAGCTTTTATTGGCAGGGGGATTGAATTTAGGAGCCGCAGCATCATGTTGCAACTGTACAAAACTCTAGTGCGGCCGCACTTGGAGTATTGTGTGCAGTTCTGGTCCCAACATTATAAGAAAGATGTGGAGGCATTGGAGAGGGTACAGAGGAGGTTTACCAGGATGTTGCCTGGTATGGAGGGCAGGTACTATGAAGAGAGGTTGAAGGATTTGAGGTTGTTTTCGTTAGAAAGGAGGCTGCTAAGAGGGGATCTTATTGAAGCATATAAGATGATTAGAGGTTTAGATAGGGTGGACATTGATAGCCTTTTTCCTAGGATGGAGAAAGCTAGCACGAGGGGACACAGCTTTAAATTAAGGGGTATGAGTTATAGGACGGATATCAGAGGTAGGTTCTTTACTCAAATAGTGATTAGGGAGTGAATGCCCTGCCTGCAGCTGTTGTAGATGCGCCAAGTTTGGTGGCGTTTAAGAGGTTAATTGATAAGTATATGGAAGAGAAGGAATGGTTTAGTTTGGAGGGGCTTGCTTTTTATATTGGTCGGCACAACATCGAAGGCCGAAGGGCCTGTTCTGTGCTGTAATGTTCTATGTTCTATGTCCTATAACTATCCACCCCTTAATTTAAAGCTGTGTCCCATCGTGCTAGCTTTTTCCATCCTAGGAAAAGGCTATCACTGTCCACCCTATCTAAACCTCTAATCATCTTATATGTTTGATCAGGTCCCCTCTTAGCCTCCTCCTTTCTAACGAAAACAACCTCAAATCCCTCAGCCTCTCCTCATAAGACCTGCCCTCCATACCAGGCAACATCCTGGTAAACCTCCTCTGTACCCTCTCCAATGCCTCCACATCCTTCTTATAATGTGGGGACCAGAACTGCACACAATACTCCAAGTGCGGCCGCACTAGAGTTTTGTACAGTTGCAACATGACGTTGCGGCTCCGAAATTCAATCCCTCTACCAATAAAAGCCAAGACTCCATATGCCTTCCTAACAACCTTCTCGACCTGACTGCCTACTTTCAGGGATCTATGCACATACACACCAAGATCCCTCTGTTCATCTAGACTACTAAGAATCCTACCATTTGCCCTATACTCTACACATTTATTATTTCTGCCATAGTGCATTACCTCACACTTTTCCACATTAAACTCCATTTGCCACCTCTCGGCCCAGCTCTGCAACTTGTCCAAGTCACTCTGCAAACTATAACACCCCTCTTCACTATCTACCACTCCACCGACTTTAGTGTCATCTGCAAATTTACTAATCCATCCTTCAATACCCTCATCCAGATCATTTATAAAAATTACAAACAGCAGGGGCCCCAAAACAGACCCCTGAGGTACACCACTTGTCACCGAACTCCAAGATGAATATCTCCCATCAACCACCACCCTCTGTCTTCTATCTGCTAGCCAATTCCTAACCCAATTAGCTAAATCACCCTCTATCCCATACATCTGCATTTTCTGCAGAAGTCTTCCATGGGCCACCTTATCAAACGCCTTACTAAAGTCCATATATACCACATCAACCGCCTTACCCCCATCCACCTCTTTAGTCACTTTTTCAAAAAACTCAATGAGGTTAGTAAGGCACGACCTACCCTTTACAAAACCATGCTGACTATCTCCAATCAATTCATTACTCTCTAAATAACTATAAATCCTATCCCTAATTATTCTCTCCAACACTTTGCCCACCACAGAAGTAAGGCTCACTGGCCTATAATTCCCTGGAAGGTCTCTCTTCCCCTTCTTGAACAAAGAAGCATCTCTGGGCATCTCTGGCTGGCCAGCATTTATTGTCTATCCCTATTTGCCCAAGGGCAGTCAAGAATCAACCCATGCTGGAGTCACAGGTAGGCCAGACTGAGTAAGGACAGCAGATTTCCTTTCCTGAAGGGCATTAGTGAACCAGATGGTTTTTCCGACAATGGTTTCATGGTCATCAGTAGATTCTTAATTCCAAGTATTTTTTATTGAATTCAAATTCCACCATCTGCCATGGCAGGATTTGAACCTGGTTCCCCAGAACATTAGTTGAGTTTCTGGATTAATAATCTACCGATGATACTGCCAGGCCATTGCCTCCCCTCAGCTAGGCTACAGTTTAATTATAACAGAGTCTTTTGTGTTTACATAGCATGATCTTGGGAGGGGAACTAACATTACGACAGTTTCTTATTTCCATTTATCCACTGGATAACTTGGAGTGACTTTACGTGGCCGCTTTTAGACCCTGTTTCTGGAGTTTAACATCCCCCACCTTCATTTCTGATGTGTTTCCTGTCTGTGTGGAGTTTGCACACTCTCTCCATGTCTGCTTGGGTGTCCTCCGGGTGCTCCGGTTTCCTCCTATATTCTGTGCTGATTGGGTGCATTGACCCAAACAGGTGCCAGAATGTGGCGACTAACAGATTTTCACAGTGACTTCATTGCAGTGTTAACGTAAGCCTTATTTGTGACTAATAAATAAACTTTACCTTTGGCAGTTTTTGGCACAGAGACCGTGTTCCTTGAGATCAGTGTGTCAGGCAGAAGACCCATATTGATTTTAACAGGCTGGCAAAGCTTTGGGCTCCTCGCTGGTTGCGGGGCAGACGAGGGAGGATTATGCATTTGCTTTTCGCTGCACTGCTAGCAGTCTGAAAGAAAGACCTATAACTTCAATTGGCTGGGTAAAGATAATCAGCACTTTCGATACACACCGCTTTACTCTGAACTGAGGAGAAACAACAAGATTAGAACTCGTCGGTCCAATTGTTTCATCCCCTGAAAGGATGTTCACGGTGACCAGTTGAGTTTGTTGACTGTATATCCCTGTGAATCGGTTTAGTAATGGCCTAGTGTGAGGAAGCTTCCATGGAGACGTGCTAACTTTATTACTTGCACAGATGTCACTATGCTGAAGGCCACATGGAGCCTCCCTCGAACCTGTCCTCCACCCCCATAACAAAGAAGCCCTCAGGAATCTTTTCATCAAGACGACGTCCTGGCCAAGCTTCGCTGAGCAACAGAACATTCGCAGGAGGATTTGGGTTTGGGGGGATGGGGGAGGAATAGGAGAAGAGGTAGCTGACTAATGCAATGACGATTTTCTTCCCAGTTCGAATGCTTCACTGATATATGAGTAGCTGCAGATTTAGTGAAGCTTTTTATCAGAGTAGTTTTTAATAATATGAATTTATATTTTTATCCCAGGTGCGAGGGTGCTGGATAAAGAATCTGCAGAGGCGTAGGTTCGAATCCCACCGTTGCCAGGACGGATTTGAGTTTGGAGTGGCATGGTGGCACAGTGGTAGGCACTGCTGCCTCACAGGACCAGGGATCGATTCCCAGCTTGGATTAATGTCTGTACGGAGTCTGCACGTTCTCTGCAAGAGTTCCCTCCCACAGTCTGAAAGACTTGCTGGTTAGGTGCATTGACCATACTAAATTCTCCTTCAGTGTAACTGAACAGGCGCTGTAGTGTGGTGACTAGGGAATTTTCACAGTAACTCCATTGCAGTGTTAATGTAAGCCTACTTGTAATGCGGATGAATAAGCTTTAAGTTTAAATCAACTGAACCCTTCTTAAAGTTGAAAAATGCACCTTGCTAATCATATGATTTAAACTAGGATCATGTTGCAAGTAAGATTCCGACCATTTCACTGTGGGATGAAGGTGTTTGTTTACGCAGTCCTCGCCACACAGCTGGCATTCTATATCATTAATAGCATTCCCAGAATTGTCCCCCTTCCTGCATTATTATTATAATATTATTTCTAATATTTGTCCAGAATTGGAGACCTAATCAGTAACGGATAAGTGATTAACGTAACTTGCTTTCTTTTGTGCTGTATCCTGATGTAAGAAGTCCAGAATCCAATATACCTTCAAAATGCATTTCATTCTCCACGTGAAGCTAAGGAAAGGACCACGCCGTGACGTTCTGAGTAATTTGGTTTATTCAGTTCACTCTTCAATTCTATTTGTTTGTGGTGTCACAAAGGTGAGGCATGCAGGTTTAACTGCATTATGTAATCTGAATTGAAGGCATATTGTGTTTGTTTTCACGATACGTAACAAAACAATGTGTGTTTGTACATGCGTTAGGCCCAGAATAATTATTATCTGAGTGAGTTAAGCCTGGATTATGGTGGAAAAGAGCCAACATTTATCTGTGGTCAGTAAATAGTCAATATGTCGCAACACAGCAGAAGGAATTCCGAGACATGAGCTATTTATTAGAATCATAGAATCCCTACAGTGCAGAAAGAGGCCATTCAGCCCAGTGAGTCTGCACCGCCTCTCTGACTGAGCTCTTACCCAGATCCTATTCCCATAACCCCACATATTTACCCTATTAATCTCCCTAACTACACATCTTGGGACATTAAGGGGCAATTTAGCATGGCCAATCCTCCTAACTTGTATATCTTTAGACAGTAAGGGACAATTTAGCACAGCCAATCCGCCTAATCAGCACATTTTTAGACACTAAAGGACAATTTAGCATAACTAATTCCCCCTAACCCACACATCTTTGTATACAAGGAACAATTTAACATATCCAATCCACCTAACCTACACATCTTTGTACACTAAGGGGTAATTTAGCATGGCCAATCCCCATAACTTGCACATCACTGGACACAAAGGGACAATTTAGCGTGGCCAATCCACCTAACCCGCACATTTCTGGACACTAAGGAGCAACTTAGCATGCTAATCCCCTTAACCTACACATCTTTGTTCTGTGGAATGAAACCAGAACACCTGGAGGAAACATCGAAGGCCGAAGGGCCTGTTCTGTGCTGTAATGTTCTAAACCTACGCAGACACTGAGAGAACATGCAGACAAGGCCGGAATCTCAGGGTTAAGCCAAGATCTGTCTGTGGCCTCAGGAAGCATAATGGCCAAATTCACCCGCTGTCAATTTTTACCAGGATTTTCACTCCATTGCTCTCTCACCGCCTGTGCTGCTAAATATTTCCAGTATTTTCTGCTTCTACTTTGGTGTGGGAAAAGGTGATGATGTGGAGATGCCTGGTGTTGTCAGACTTCTTACTGTGGGAAGAGGTGGTCGGGGAAGTGGAATCGCTTGCGTTCCGGAGGGGAAAGAACAGGATGGCTGGTCAGCCTCTTTCTGCCACAGGCTCAAAAGGCCAAATGGACTTCTTCTGGATTGAGAACAGAAAGAAAGCTGGAGAAGCTTTGCATCAGGATTGAAGAATGATGGAAATGTGGTGCGGAGGGCAGGGGGAGCGCGGGGTGAATGCCTCTGCCCACTGACACTCCCAACTGTATCCCTACCTTACCTTCCACCCCTCCCACTACACTACCAATCCACATAATACCTCCCAGCTACACTTACTACCCACTGGCCACCCTCTCCCGACTGCCCCTTTGCCTCCCTGGCTCATCCTAACCCCACCTTCCATACACACAACCTACATTATTCCCCCCCCATCCCTCACCCTCCGTACCTGCACCCGTCCTCCCCCCGACCCCCGATCATACATGCACACGACCCACCCTACCTCCCTCACCCCTCCATACTCCCCCCATCCTCCATACACCCTCATCCTCCATACCCTCCCCATCCTCTATACCCACCCTACCCCCTCCCCATCCCACCTGCTCCATCCCATCCTGTGCTACCCATTGACAAAGAACAAAGAATAAAACAGCACGGGAAACAGGCCCTTCGGTCCAACGGGCCCGCGCCGCCACCCCGATGTTCCCATCTCTACCCGTGATCCCTGTCCATGTTTATAGATCTATGGATTAAAAACCAAATTTAAGACAATTTAGGGAGAATTTGTTTTGCCAATTAGCCTAAGAGCACATCTTTGGGATGTGGGAGGAAACCGGAGCACCCAGAGAAAATCCACGCAAGCATGGGGAGAATGCGCAAACTCTCACAGACACAGGCCCAAATCCATGTATCTGCACAGCACAGCGATAGTCACTGAGCTGTCGTGTTGCCCATCAAATGGTCCAGATCAAGCATACACTAACAACGTGAAGCACTAGGATACTCTCGAAAAAAATCCAAGAGCAGCCCTCTCACCACCCATCGCGTGTATGCCCCTCGTTAGACAACAAGGTGGACCAAAGCACCTGTAGGATAAAAACAAGTACATCAATATCGTCATCTATGTACACACTTCCCAGGGACTCCCAAGGCTCATGATCCCTATTTTAAATCAGTTTTCTATACCCCTCCATTCCCATTCTGTTCATGTGTCCATCTACGTATTTCTTAAATAACTCCAGAGTACCTGCCTCCACCACTTTACTTGGCAGCGCATTCCATACCCCCACCACCCTCTGTGTGAAAAAACTCCCTCTAGCATCCAAATTATACCTCACCCCCCTCACCCTAAGCCCGTGACCCCTCGTGCTATTCGAGTTCATCCTCGGAAAAAGCTCCTCACACACCTACCTTCCCTCTTGGTGGTTGTACCTTGAAACTTACTTGTTTTACGGCAGCTAATGTTGTGAAAACAAGTACTGCCTGGAAAAATACTGGGAACCGGAATGCTGCACATTTCTTAACGGCTCCGGGTTGAAAGGTCGGCTGAGAAATGTGCAGCTCCAAAATAAGTGAATGAAATCAACATGGAACAGTGTTTGGACAGTGACCACGTAAATGCTTTAACCTTCTGGACTGTATCACTGATATTAACAGGACGGGGAGCTGAAAGACGCAATAGGAAAGATCTGGAGGGAGGGATGGGACCTTAAAGTTTTAATGCTTATTTATTAGTGTCACAAGTAGGCTTACACTCACACTGCAGTGAAGTTACAGTGAAAATCCCCACACTCTGGCATCTGTTCGGGTATACTGAGGGAGAATTTAGCACCTAACCTAATTTAGCACAGTGGTTAGCACTGCTGCTTCAGAGCTCCAGGGTCCTGGGTTCGATTCCCGGCTTGGGTCACTGTCTAAGTGGAGTTTGCACGTTCTCCTTGTGTCTGCGCAGGTTTCTTCCAGTTGCCCCGGTTTCCTCCCACAGTCCAAAGATGTGTGGGTTAGATTGATTGACCAGGCTAAGAAATTGCCCCTTAGTGTCCAGGGGTGTGTAGGTTAGAGGGATTAGTGGGTAAATATATGTGGATAGGGCCTGGCTGGGATTGTGTTCGGTACAGACTTGATGGGCTGAAGGGCCTCTTTCTGTGTTGTAGGGTTTCTTCTATGACTCTAACCAGCAAGTCTCTCGAATTGTGGGGGGAAACTGAAGCATCTGGAGGAAACCCATGCAGACACAGGGAGAATGTGCTGTCTCCACACAGACAGTGACTCAAGCCAAGAATTAAACCTGGGTCCCTGGTGCTCTGAAGTGAGGCACTGTGCCATGACTTTGTTTGCTATAATTAGTTTTGGAGGTGCTTCAGAAGAATAGTGTTTGTTAGAACGGAGATGTCAGAGCAGGGAGATGCAGGGAATGGGACGGGAAGGCATTGAGAGGAGAGAGGGTCCGTGATACAAACACAATGAACTCTGCTGACACAGGCGGTAAAGAGTCACCTTTCATCTCCTTGCTGGAATGTTTCTGAAAGCTTTTACATACCAACAATTCCTTTGAAGCTGGGAGGGAATAACCTGTTAATCAGCTCTGTGAGTTTACTGAGGGAGGAATGTGGATCCGGATCCACGAAGTGGATCCACTTAGTCAATAGTGCCATGGGACAGTGGCAATTCTCAGCAAAAGCATTCAGGTTAAATGTCACCGTGGACCCCTCACAGCACCATCCCTGGGTCACTATCCCTGCTCACACTGGCATCTCTCACAGTCATGATGTGGAGATGCCTGCATTGGACTGGGGTAAACTCCGTAAGATTTCTCACAGCACTAGGTTAAAGTCCAACAGCTTTATTTGGTAGTAAACGCCACTAGCTTTTGGAACACTGCTCCTTCGTAAGGATTCCTGTCTGTGCAGTAAAAGACACACAGGGAGAGATTATTGTGTGTAAAGGAGAGAGACAGATACAGAAAGAGAGATAGGATGACTGAGCAGAAGGGGAGAGGGAGGGCTACTGACTGTGCACAGAGTGATGGAGAGAGACAGAATTACTGTCTGTAACACAAGATCTGTATATTACCGCAGCATTCAATCTGAGAGGAGAGAGAAAGTGAGAAAGAGGGAGCGAGAGAGACAGAGAGAGAGAGAGAGAGAGCTCTCCGAAAACTAGTAGCGTTTACTACCAAATAAACCTGCTGGACTTTAACCTGGTGTTCTAAGACTTCTTGCTGTATCTCTCGCAGTGCCAGGGGTCAGCAAACGAACTGAAGAGGTTTAGCAAATATATATTGTTTAGATCTGCAGGAATGGCTATGGGTTTGTGAGTGCCTGGCGGGTTCTAAGCAGATTGCTGAGTGTCAGTGGGAGGTGGGGGGGGGGGGGGGGTGTCAGGCTGCAGTTTGAGCTGGCTGATAAATGAGAATGTGCAGACAGGGCACTGGGAGGTGAGGGGGAGGGGGTGCCAGTTCCCGCAATCCTGCATCGCAATCACCGGGGTGGTGCTCGTGTCGAGAGGCTGGATCCTGTGGCAGCGGAAGTTACAGAGTGACCTGATAGAGAGGGAGGGAGGGAGGATGTTACTGCGGCTTTCTGTGTCATTACTGTCTATGCACAGAGAGAGAGAGAGACAGAGAGAGAGGATTCCTGTCTGCGCAGTGAGAGACACAGGGAGAGATTACTGTGTGTAAAGAGGGAGAGAGAGATACGGAAAGAGAGATAGGATGACTGTCGGAGCAGAAAGAGAGAGACGGGGCTACTGACTGTGCACAGAGTGACGGAGAGAGAGAGAGAGAGAATTACTGTCTGTAACACAAGATCTGTGTATTAGCTACAGCTATTCAATCTGAGAGAGAGGAGAGAGACAGTGAGATAGAGAGAGCGAGAGAGACAGAGAGAGAGATAGATAGAGAGAGAGAGAGACAGAGAGACACACACACACACACACACACACAGAGAGAGACAGAGAGAGAAAGACAGAGACAGAGAGTGATAGAAACAGAGAGAGAGAGAGACAGGGAAAGAAAGAGAGAAAGACAGAGAGACAGACAGACAGACAGAGAAAGAGAGCAAGGGAGAGACAGATAGAGACATACAGAAGGACAGAGACAGAGAAAAAGTCAGAAAGAGAAAGAGAGACAGAGACAGAGAGAGACAGAGAAAGAGAGAGAGAGTCAGACAGAGGGTTGCTATCTGCACATTGACACAGAGAGAGAGAGACAGAGACAGAGAGAGGGTTGCTATCTGCACAGTGACACAGGGAGAATTTTCCTCTCTCTGCAGTATCTGCATTAGCCCCAGAGCCAAGTGGAGAAGTTTATGGAGCAGCTTTGAGGATGTGAGAGATCCGAGAGGGGATTTGAGTGGATTGAACAGTGACTCGAAGCTCCCTGCTGAGTCTCCTTGCTGCCTCCAAGAATGGGGAACAGTTTCTCCAACGTGTCTGCTTTCCAGTCTCTGCACATTGTGATGCTGGGGCTGGATTCTGCCGGGAAGACCACCGTGCTGTACAGGCTCAAGTTCAACGAGTTTGTCAACACCGTGCCGACCATCGGATTCAATACGGAGAAGATCCGGCTGGGAAATGGCAGCACCAAGGGCATCAGCTGCCACTTCTGGGACGTGGGGGGCCAGGAGAAGCTGCGGCCCCTCTGGAAGTCCTATAGCCGTTGCACGGATGGCATCATCTACGTGGTGGACTCGGTGGATGCTGAGAGGCTGGAGGAAGCCAAGACCGAGCTTCACAAGATCACCAGGATCTCAGAGAACCAGGGCACCCCCTTGCTGGTCATCGCCAACAAGCAGGACCTGCCCAAGTCACTGCCAGTGGCCGACATCGAGAAGCAGCTGGCACTGCACGAACTGTGCCCGTCCACTGCCTGGCACGTCCAACCCGCTTGTGCCATCATCGGCGAAGGGCTGCCCGAGGGCATGGACAAACTCTACGAGATGATCCTGAAGAGGAGGAAGGTCCTGAGGCAGAAGAAGAAGCGATGACTTTGATATCAATGTGGTGACTCTGACATTGTGTGTGTGTGTTTTTTTGCGGTCTGTTACTCTCCACATATAGAAATATATATATATATTTATTGAAGCTAAATGACAATGAAGCCATCAGCAGACAGATTGCCATTCGGTGATCCCTACCGTGTGCCAGGTAAAGACAGAGACAGTTTTTAAACCAGCTTTTTAATTATAGCACCTCTGGGCACTGGCTGCACCATCCTCTGGGCACTGGCTGCACCATCCTCTGGGCACTGGCTGCACCATCCTCTGGGCACTGGCTGCAGCATCAGGGAACTGGACATTGGGCCTTTCGCTTTGTGTCTGTGTCGCCTCCCCCCCCGGCAGTGGAGGGCAGCTGGTTAAGGCTGCGCTGCAATGCAGCGGCCTGCTCAAGACACTTTGACATGTCGATCTGCCCAGTATTGTACTCCGAAAATGGGCTCCAAACCAGCAGATTGCTTTACCGCCTTTGGTGGTAGGCACAAGGAGAGAGAAGTGAAATTCTGCCCTACTCGAGGATTCGGTTGCAAGGACCTATTGTAAAGGTGATGCTCCAGGCACTGGTGGACAGGCCAGAGATATGCTCTTGTACAGAAGCTGCAGACTGACCCCCTGACCCAGGACCTTTTGCAACTTGGTTTTGGTCAATAGCTAGTTGTTATACTGAACTCCGGTGAGGCTGGTCCTCACCTTTGACTATCTATGTACAGAACTCTATTTACCTGCACTTGGTAATTCAAAAATAATGTCTTTTATCAATTCACCATTGACAGTGAGGATGAATGATTGTCTTGGGATAATAAAAAAATACCCTTCTGATAAAAGAATCATGTGACGTTTTCTGTCCTTGGCGGAGGTTAGTACTGCTCCTGTTATTTTTAAATTGACTGACCGGCCCCATTTCCCTTTTCTTCGCTTTGCCCTTGTTAAATATCACCTTCCCCTCCCCGTTGCAATGGGGAACGAATAACTTGCACCCCGGCGTGTGAGGGCTTGAGGGATAAAAGTGCACAATTAAGATGGTTTTACAGCCTTGCCATTAATGAAATTCACCAAGAGGTATTCTGAAGCTGGACTATTCCGAGGAAATAATAAATCACCCTTCCATCTCCCTCAGTAGCTGCAACAAAATTTGCAAATATAGGACCTGGGACAAGGCAGATTTGTTTTTAGAATTGTCCTGAGGCATTCCAATATACAAGGCGGAATGGGGAGGCTTTTCAAATAATCTAATTCTGGTGCAAAGAATGCTTTTGAGAAAAAGATTTGCAAGTAGCAATTCCCCAGAAAGTCTCATTTATTTTTTTGTGTAAGAGAAAAACCCACAAATCCCTGCTCTACAAGTTGGGGGGAGTGCAGGGGGTTTTACACAGGTCACGAGAAAAGTAGAGTTGGCAAGACCATAGCCACCTGGGACACCAGGGAGAGAGAAACCCGTCTCACCTTCTGATTTATGCGCTGCTGCTGCGTTCAAAATCTCCTGAGAAAATCGCCATGCAGAGGGCAAATCATGCTTGGATTTTATTTTAATGATTTTGCTTTTGGATCAATTGCAAATCACTCATTATTCCTGTGCTGCAAGCATGCCCTGGCAAACAATAGCAAAAAAAACCACAGGGTAAGGATTCGCACTTGATGTGGGTTCGCAGGGGTGCAATCATTCGTGGCCACTCAGCAGCAGAAGTCTGGACTCTCAACTCCCACTGAGCTAGATCCTGAGAAACACAATAATTAATTGCCAATAAACCTGCTCAATCCAGGCTGCAGACAGTCTGAATGCAGATGACGAACCGGTTCTCACACCCTAATTATGTCAGAAGGGAGGTGGGTGGTGGAATATTTTACTGGGACTTTCTTTTTTCATCTCAACTGCATGTTAATAATTTTAAGCAAACCTGTCTATCTGAACACATTAAAGACAGGAAGTAAAAATCCTTAAGTACAAGTCTGATCTTGTGACCAGCCCTCTTGCTGCTTGTAGTTAGTGCCTCTCATTTGAATTCTGTTGTACTCTTGAAGTAACCAAACCAGTCAGATCATGAAGAAAACTTGTTTAACCTCTGACGTTTAGATAAGAGATTGTGGTTAACATAAATGTGTCCATAGAAGTTCAGAATCATAGAATCCCTACAGTACAGGAAGAGACCATTCTGCCCATCGAGTCCGTACTAACCATAATCTGACCCAGTCCTATTCCTGTAACCCCACGTTTTGGGCAGCACGGTAGCACAGTGGTTAGCACTGCTGCTTCACAGCTCCACGGTCCTGGGTTCGATTCCCGGCTCGGGTCACTGTCTGTATGGAGTTTGTACATTCTCCTCGTGTCTGCATGGGTTTACTCTGGGTGCTCCGGTTTCCTCCCACAGTCCAAAGATGTACGGGTTTATGTTGATTGGCTATGCTAAGATATTGCCCCTTAGTGTCCAGGAGTGCATAGATTAGCGGGTATAATGTGGAGGGATATGGGCGTGGGGCTTGGGTGGGATTGTGATCGGTGCAGACTCAATGAGCCGAAGGGCCTCTTTCTGTACTGTAGGGTTCTATGATTCTGTTAAGGAGTTATAAGATTTAACTGATTTTGCTGCTCTGCCCAATTCATAAAGAAGATTTTATACCTATCATGTTTCAAGAGGTTGATTTTTCTTTGAGAGAAAAATTTGTGACCTGTTTTAGAAAGACCCAGTTACAATCATACGATTGTGGAAGTGTGCAGTGACTTTTGAACATCACACCGTGACAAAAAGGGAATATATTCCAAGGAAATGTTTCCCAATCAAACAGTTAATTCTCTGAACAAGCAGAGTAAGACACACATGTTGTCTACTCTTTCCTGTGTATGTGTTTACTGTATTTTGCATGTGCACATGTGTGTTACATGTCAATATCTTTTCATTTGAGTGAGAGACGTGCATTTACATATATGTCTGCCAAATTTCAGATAAAACAAATTACTATTTTTTTGTGGAAATTGAATCAGAGAATCCGTATAATGCAGAAAGAGGCCATTCAGCCCATTGAGCCTGCATTGTTAACAATCCTACTCACGTCCTATCCCTGTAACCACCACCCCCCACCCCCCATACTGCCCAATCTCCATTATTCTAAGATGCAATTTAGCATGGCCAATCAACCTAACCTGCACATCTTTGGACTGTGGGAGAAAACTGGAGGAAACCCATGCAGACACGGGAAGAATGTGCAAACTCTACATAGATGGTGATCTGAGGTTGGAATTGAACCTGGGTCCCTGGCGCTGTGAGGTGGCAGTGCTAACCACTGTGCCACCCCAATACCTCATCGCATTTTGGGCTTGTTACTTGATGGTTGGAGCGTTTATGTCTAGTTTCTTTGATTCAAGTCATCACGCTTGCAAACAGTTCAGCCCTGAGCCCACCACTAGCTGAAGGTTTAGATTATATCATAAATTAGCTTGCATCTTTAGCTTTTGTTACTCAATCAGTAATACTTTTCTGCCATCACGGTGGGAATATAAAACCATTGACATTTTGTTGCAGAGTTTCTTTCCAGAAGCAAACTTCTGAATTGGTGCAAAACTTCTCTTTTGATGGGTTGCAAAGATGCAGCAACATTTCATCATTCACTTAATAACATGGTTGCTGAAATCAAGAGATGCCCGTACATGTGAATGTACACATAGACAAATCTAATTACTGCTGTCTGAATGTAACGGCCAGTATTCTCCCATCCCACCCACCACTGGAATTCTATCGGATGGGGGTGGGGGGTGGTTGGCGGGGTGAAACGCAGTGGCACAGTGGCTAGCACTGCTGCCTTACAGTGTTAGGGAACCAGGTTCGCTTCCCAGCTTGGGTCAGTGTCTGTGTGGAGTCTGCACATTCTCCCCATGTCTGCCCCAGTTGTGTGGGTTGGTGGATTGGCCATAGTGTCAGGAGGGTCTAGCAAGGGTTTTTGATAATGAGGATAGGGGCTGGGTGGGATTGTGGTTGGTGCAGGCTCAATGGGCCGAATGGCCTCCTGCTGCCCTGTAGGGATTCCATTCTATGATTCTATGATCGTGTAAAGGTCAATTGAAGCCAGACGGGAATCTCCGGTTTTCAGCCGAGAGGGGCTGGGGAATCCCACCCAATATCTCTATCACATTCAAATCTCTCCTGTTCTCTCAAACCTTGGGCACGATCTCTCAGCTGGCCAGGCCAGCGGGTATTCCATTATTGCTGATGGCACAACTCCTGCCTCATGTTCCCTGGTAGTCTGGATTCACCAGGTATCCCGTTGCCAGCAGCTAAAGTCTGCCGCCGGCCAGTGGGGAGGAGCCATCTCCGGCTACTGAGAAACACACGGCGAGAGGCCAGAGAACCTCACCCCTCATCACCACTTTGTCTTCCTCTTGACTTTTTACACACGTCCATTCACATTTACATCCAGCAACCCCTCCAATCAGAATTCATTTGGGGCAGGAGACTCCCAGGAGGGAGGCGAAGACACTTTAAGGATGTCCTCAAAACATCTCTGATGAGGTCAAACATCCCTGCAGACTCATGAAGTACATTTGACCATCTCCAGTCTGTATTCAAAGTGGATTCTCAAACTGCACCTCCTCCTGAGGTTCCCGCTTCACAGATGCTAATCTTTAGCAAATCCAATGTTACTCCCGGGTCTGGGAATGGCAGTTTATGAGAAGGATTCTTTGGGGCACACTCTCCATTGGGAAGATTGAGATTGGAGAGAATGCACAAACTTCCAAACCAATCCATCTCCTCGAGCCCTCAAACACCAGCTGCGCCACACATTGCAGAATATGAAGCTTGCACTCTCTGCAGCTATCTCAGAACTCAGATAAGTGGAAAGGAAACAAGTCAGTTTGGATCTGGAGAATTTATTTCCAAAAGCTGAGGAGGCGATGTGAACGCGATTGGTTTCATCCTGGGATCTGACTGAAGTCAGTCATAGTCCCAAAGCCATTGAGGGACTAGCGCTAACTATCTTTTCACATCCTTCTTCATAAACTATGAATTATCCAATATTCACGTTCAGATATCTCCAGAACTTTCATGGTTTGGCAATCCAAATTGAATCCAAATGGATCTCTATAATTGGTTACAATGGCATTTGGCATTCCATGGCAGGTTCTAGACCTCTGTCAAAAAAAACCCCTCTCATGAGCCTTAAATGTTCACAAATGTCAGATACAGTCTTGAGCAGGAGAATTGAAATGTGGATCAAACACGAACACTGCTCTCCAACGCTCACCAGATCTTCCTAACCTGTATCTTCAAATTAGCACATCTTATTAATGTAATACCTGGATAACTTCTTTAAAAAATTCTTTCACGGGACATGGGTATTGCTGGCTAGGCCAGCATTTATTGCCCATACCTAATTGTCCTTTGAGGAAGTGGTGTTGAGCTGCCTTCTTGAATGTCCACATTCCCTGAGCTGTAGGTGCACCCACAGTGTTGTTAGGGAAGGAACTCCAAGATTTTGACTCAGCAACAGTGAAGGAACGGCCGATATATTTCCGATTCAGGATGGTGAGTGACTTGGGGGTAAAATTGCATGCATTTCCAAGTATATGTTCCCTTTTTCCTTCTAGATAGTAGATTTGGAAGGCGCTGCTTAAGGAACTTTGATGAGTTTCAGTAGTATAATTTGAGATGCCAATAAAATTATCCATGCCAGTGACACCTACGTTGCATGAAGGAATTTAAACCATTTACAGAAAAGCAGATGTCCTAAAATTCTATCAACTAACAGCCCAAAGAGCCGATTCTGTCTTAAGTCATACCCAGTGTTTTAACCTCCTTGCAAATTACAAAATAAAGTCTGTATGAAATAATGTTTATAAAACCCAGAGTATGAATACATTACTGTCATATCCAATCTGTTACTTGGCGGTTTACTGTAACATCAAATAGCAATTGCTAAGCTACCAACTACATCAAAGCACATACCCAGGAACGTTGAGGTGTCAAACGCCCCCATACACTTAGACATGAGGAGAGCGAATAGAAATCATTGTGTCACATGGCCCGAGTTAAATACCCACTTCAATCCCTGGAAATCGTATCCAAATGTGAAAAATAACTTCATTTACAAAGGACGTGGAATTATTTCTGGGAAATGTGACTGGAGTTTGGATTTTGGGAAAAGAAATTAATTTTGTGAAATTATATTGGAAAGGTAGATTTAAGCTTGTACTTATTTAATTGAGAAACTGAATGGCTGTTACAATAGATGTCAGAACTACTGTAAAGCAGCATTGTCAAGTCAACTTACGTTCACATTTTCTGATGCAGAAGGAAACATAAATGACTTCTTGACTTTGAAATATTCACACCCCCATTTAATCCCATCTGGTTTTGCTGAAACTAATCTAAATATTCTCGAGGTTGCAAAGTGGCGAGAATCAATCATCGTCATCGAATCCCGACAATGCAGAACAGGTCATTCGGCCCATCGAGTTCGCACTGACTCTCCAACAGAGTATCTCACCCAGGCCCTCTACCCTGCTCTATCTCCGTAACACCACACATTTCCCATGACCAATTCCCCTAACCTGCATAAATTTGGTCACAAGGGCAGCACGGTGGCACAGTAGTTAGCACTGCTGTCTCACAGCACAGGAGACCCGGGTTCGATTGCAGGCTTGGGTCACAGTCGGTGTAGAGTCTGCACATTCTCCCCATATCTGTGTGGGTCTTCTCTGGGTGCTCTGGTTTCCTCCCACAGTCCCAAAGATGTGCAGGTTAAATTCTCCCTCAGCATACTCAAACAGCGCCAGAGTGTGACGACTAGGGGATTTTCATAGTAACTTCATTGTGGTGTTAAGGTAAGCCTACTTATGATACTATTAAATAAACTTCAATTTATCATGGCAATGCACCTAATCAGCATGCCTTTTGGACTGTGGGAAGAAAGTGGAGCACCCAGAGGAAACCCACACAGACACAGGGAGAATGTGCAAACTCTGCACAGATAGTGACGTGAGGACAGGAATCAAACGCCAGTTCCTGGTGCAATGAGGCAGCAGTGCTAACCACTGTGCCACTGTACAGCTCATCTCGACCTGATGGGAAGAAACAGGGTTATCTTTACCCTTTGTTTATCTCCTGGTTTATTATTTCAAAGGGTGAAGATGCCAGAATTTGTTGTCCATCCCTAATTGCCCCTTGAGAAGGCTTGCTGGGTAACTTCAGAGGGCAGTTAAGAGGAAATCATATTGCTGTGGGACTGGAGTCCCTATAGGCCAGTGCCAAGTCAGGGAAGCAAATTCCATTCCCCACAGAATGAGTGTTAATGACAATCAATGATCATTGTCATGGTCACCAATAATTCCAGATCTATTAATTGATTTTGAATGGTGGGATGTGAATCTATATCCCATGGGATTTGTCCGGACTTCAGGATTACGACTCCGGAGACATTACCCCACAATCTGAAGAGCAATAAATAGGATTAAAGCCTGAGATGGACAGACCTGACACTCCAGCTAGAATTCTCCAGCAGTTCACTCGGGAAGTCTAATCCCCGTTCAGTGCAGCAGGACTGGAGAATCTCAGTGCAAGCAAGGTCGGAGAATCCCAGCCGCGGGTGAAGTCGGAGAATCCCAGCCGTGGGTGAGATCAGAGAATCCAGACCAGCTGAGTCTTTCCAGCATCTTCCATTTCTCAGTTGAGGCATTTCTTGTTGTCTGCGGTTGTATTAGGTACAGCTAGACTGTTGATTGTTGTGTGGAGGGAGAATGCCAGAGACAGAGATGTTTTCTCACCCTGTTAGCTCCATGCTAGGAAAATGAACTGCATTTTGGAAGTTTAAATAACATGATTCTTACAGGATTAGGATTAATTTTAACTCTAAATGATTTTGATGGTTGATTGTACTCCACTGCTGTGCTGTGATCTGTCAAACTGAGAATAATCAGTCCCTGATCTGATATCTGTGAGAATCCTATTAGAATTGAGTAGAGAGAGTCTCCATGCAGTTTATAATTAGTGCTGATCCACTGCAGTAATTCAACAGTCTGCATTAATGATAGCACAAGATTGACTGAGAGGGAAAAGAATGATTACCCTAATAATATTCAAAAGCGTCCTCCAGTGTGTAATGCACCTTAGCTCAGACAAGGTAGAGAGAGCTTATTTCTATATTTACACCATTAGGCTGGGTGTAAAATTAGGAAATGGAGACATTTCCTCCCCAGAATCCTGAATAGGTACAAAATGTCAAACTCAGCTGAACATTCTCTCGTTTGAAGACAATGTTTCTTGGCATTGCCATTTGAAGGAATGTAGAATTTATAACCTAATTCAGCTGGAAATACTCTGCCTCACGCAGAGGAGCTGACCTAGTTTGGTGATTTTTTTAAAATTCTAGACTCGGAATCCAGTCAAAGTTATAGGATTTCAATATTACAGACTGAAAATGAAGGGATTGAAGTCCATCACTTTGCTTTTTTAATGCCTTTCTTTCCACAGTCTCTTTTTGAAGAGGACATTGACACCAGTTAACACTGTAACAATCTAGAAATGTGGTCAACTTACGATACCAGGCATAGGTGGTAGCTATCTTTGTCATAGAATCCCTGCTGTGCAGAAAGAGGCCATTCAGCCCATCGAGTCTATACTGACCACAATCCCACCAGACCCTATTCCCATAACCCTACACATTTACCCTTTTAATCCCCCGACACTAGGGTCAACTTATTACGGCTAATCAACCTAACCTGCACATCCTTGGAGTGTGGGAGGAAACCAGAGCACCCGGAGGAAACCCATGCAGACACAGGGAGAATATGTAAACTCCACACAGACAGTAATCTGAAGCAGGAATTGAACCTGGGCCCCTGGCACTATGAGGCAGCAGTGTTAACCACTGAGCCGCCGTGCTGCCTCTTTGGTCATTATTTTTATTTATTTAAGCAAACAGTTCCTCTTAAAACAGTTGGATGCGGCTTTTGATGAGTTGATCAAGTTGTAGGTGGACCTCAGTCCATCAGCTTTCTATCATCATGATAAGGTATGGAAATTTGATCCGTTCTCACTCCGAGGATTTGAAGGAAAATGATGGATCAATCTCACCATGGATCAAAGTGACAGCAATTGTGTTTGTCCCTTTTAACATACTGAAAGATCCTGAGGACCTTCACAGGGACATTATAAAACAACAAATGACTCATAAAGGTATTAGAGCAAATGACCAATTGCTTGGCCACAGAGACAGGCTTCAAGCATTGTCTTAAATGAGGAAAGTAAGGCAGGCAGAGAGATGTAGAGCAGGAATTCTTGAGCTTAGGCTCCAGGCCAGGGGAAGGCACAGTTGCCAGTGGTAGAGTGATCAAATTCAGGCTTATTGGGCTAGAGTTAGAGGGCTACAGATATCTCTCAGAGGAGATTACATAGATAGGAAGGGGAAAGAACATAAGAACTAAGAGCAAGAATAGGCCATCTAGCCCTTCAAGCCTGCTCCGCCATTCAGTAAAATTATGGTTGATTTTATTGTGGATTCAGCTCCACTTACCTGTCCGCCCACCACAACTCTTAATTCCTTTACCGTTCAAAAATTTATCCATCTTTGCCTTAAAAACATTCACTGGGGTAGCCTCAACTGCTTCACTGGGCAGAGAATTCCACAAATTCACAATCCTTTGGAAGCTCCTCCTCAACTCAGTCCTAAATCTGCTTCCCTTTATTTTGAGGCCATGTCCCCTATTTCTAGTTTCAGACCATGGAGGGATTTGAAAACAAAAGATGAGGATATTAAAATCAAAGCACTGTCTTAATAATGGCTTGACAAGGCATGTGTTTGTGTGCTGACACTTTCGAATGTGATATTTGGAAAGAAATATATACTCGGGATACATTTCTGGACTTTCCAAGTATGTTTCCATGGTAGCCTGGTGCTGTTTACTGCAACACCATTCTCACCAGAGATACAGTGCTTTGTTTCGAAGGATGATTAACGCACACAGGGCCCGTACAATGGCAGGCATTCATTTAATTGTCATGAAAGTAGGTTAATCAATAAAATGAGGAGGCAGATTGGGCACACGTGCAAAGTGAAGATAGCCAGTCTGACTCACATTCCTTTGGTAATTGTGCCACTTGCCTCATTGTGTGATGGCTGTGGGCGTTTCATAACTGGACCCTGCCTCCTGGGTAACTCTTGGATGGAGCAAATCACACCAGTGTATCACAAACCCAAACCCATCTTTCACCTTTTAGGGAAACAGATTTTTTTCGAAGTCGTCCTTGGCAACTGTGATAGATATTATTGTTCACATAACAATGTTTCCTTCAGGCACAGATGATTCTTTCTATTGGAGGCTTGTTTTGTATTTTAGGCAAGGACTTTAACTTGTGTTGAGTGTGAGTGAAGGGATCGCTGGCAGTGAATTTGCAACTGTTTTTTAGTTCTGGTTGCCCCCAAATTGTCGCACTCCGCAGTTGAAGTGTTCCTCCTTCATATTATGGGCAGCACCATGGCACAGTGGTTAGCACTTCTGCCTCACAGCGCCAGAGAGCCAGGTTCAATTCCCAGCACGGGTCCCTGTCTGTGTGGAGTTTGCACACTCTCCTTGTGTCAGCATGGGTTTCCCCTGGGTGCTCCGGTTTTCTCCCACACTCCAAAGATGTGTGGGTTAGGTGGATTGGCCACACTAAATTGCTAAACAGCAAGTTTACAGACGATACAAAGATGGCTGGACTTGCAGATAGTGAGGAGCACTGTCAGGCGATGCAGCAGGACATAGATAGGCTGGTAGCTTGAGCAGATGGAATTCAATCCTAATAAATGCGAGGTGATGCATTTCGGGAGAAAGAATGTAGAGGGGAGGTATATGATAAAGGGTAGACCTATTAAGAGTATAGAAACGCAGAGGGACCTTGGGGTGCAGGTGAACAAGTCTCTGAAGGTGGCAGAGCAAGTGGAGAAGGTTGTGAAGAAAGCATATAGTATGTTAGCCTTTATAGGAAGGGGTATAGAGTGCAAGAGCTGGCCTTTAATGTTGCAGCTGTATAAAACGTTGGTTAGACCTTATTTGGAATACTGCGTCCAGTTCTGGTTGCCCTACTACCGGAAGGACGTGGAGACTCTGGAGAGAGTGCAGAGGAGGTTTACCAGGATGCTGTCTGGTATGGAAGGTCTGAGTTAAGAGGAGAGATTAGGCAAATTGGGGCTGTTTTCCTTTGAAAGACATAGACTTAGAGGAGATCTGATAGAAATGTACAAGATTCTAGGGGTAGAGTTAACAGGGTTAAGCTTTTTCCTAGGATGAACTCGAATAGCACGAGGGGTCACGGGCTTAGGGTGAGGGGGGTAAGGTATAATTTGGATGCTAGAGGGAGTTTTTTCTCACAGAGGGTGGTGGGGGTATGGAATGCGCTGCCAAGTAAAGTGGTGGAGGCAGGTACTCTGGAGTTATTTAAGAAGTACTTAGATGGGAACATGAACAGAATGGGAATGGAGGGGTATAGAAAACTGATTTAAAATAGGGATCATGAGCCTTGGGAGTCCCTGGGAAGTGTGTAAATAGACGATGATATTGATGTACTTGTTTTTATCCTACAGGTGCTTTGGTCCACCTTGTTGTCTAATGAGGGGCATACATGCGATGGGTCGTGAGAGGGCTGCTCTTGGATTTTTTTTTCGAGAGTATCCTAGTGCTTCATGTTGTTAGTGTACGCTTGACCTGGACATTTGATGGGCAACACGACAGCTCAGTGACAATCGCTGTGCTGTGCAGATACATGGATTTGGGCCTTTGTCTGTGGGAGTTTACGCATTCTCCCCGTGCTTGCGTGGGTTTTCTCCGGGTGCTCCGGTTTCTTCTCACATCCCAAAGATGTGCTCTTAGGCTAATTGGCAAAACAAATTCTCCCTAAATTGTCTCAAATTTGGTTTTTAATCCATAGATCTATAAACATAGACAGGGGTCATGGGTAGAGGTGGGAACATCTGGGTGGCGGTGCTGGCTCGTTGGGCCGAAGGGCCTGTTTCCTGTGCTGTTTTGTTCTTTGTTCTTTGCTCCTCAGTGTCAGGGGGATCAGCTATGGTGAATGCATGGCATTGTGGGGATAGGTCCTGAGTAGAATTGCAGTTGATACAGACTTGTGGGCCGAATGGCCTCTTTCTGTACTGCAGGGATTCTATGATTGTGCTATGTTCCAGCACACACTCAAACTAGCGTGGCAATAACCATATTATTAGATGCTCTGAAATATTATGTTAGATAACATGAGGAGGCCTTTGTATGGAATTGTAAAGGCTGCCTCATTCTATCATGGGGCATTTAATGTTCAATTAACATAAATGCCACATTTAAATGTCGATATCCTCCACCACCGCACCATGTTTCCGGTGTCTTCCATTTCATGGTTGCTCTGCTATCAACTTCCAAACCCACAAACTCTATCCACCTCAAAAGATAGGGGCAGCGGACACATGGAACACTCCCGCCTGCTATTCCACCAAGTTGCTCGCCATCCTGACTTGGAAATATTTCACTGTCACTAAATCAAAAGCTTGGGATTCCCTCCCTGACAGCAGTGTGGGTGTGCCAACAGCACAAGGACTGCAGCAGTTCAAGAAGGCACCTCACCACCCACCTTCTCAAGGGTAATTAGGGATGGGCACGAAATATTGGCCTAGCCAGCGACACCCACATCCCAGGAATGAATGGAAACACCCCACACATTAGAGAATTACATTCAGATGAAAGCCAGAACTTTGATTCTGACCGTTGGATCTTCCTTAGTAGCTGGCAGAAAACTCCAGCCTGACACAAGGAGGGGAATTTTTCCATCCTGTCTGCTATGAGAATTGTAGTGGGGGTTGCGGGGAGGGGGGAGGCGAAGAGGGCATGGACATTGCAAAGACCTGTTGACCTCAAGTGAGATTTTCCAGTTTTGGGGCAAGCGCGGCAGGAAAATCCCATCCAAAGACCCTCAGTGTCACCGTTCAGTGTTAATATTTTGAAAAGATCTTCAGGGAAATCAGATGTGAGGTTGCAGCAGTGTGGCTGTAAGCACAGGGCAAATCTTTACAGTAACACAAGTGGTAAAGAACACGTTTTTGCCGAGGTCACATTGCCCTGGAAATAGCTGACTGGTGACGCTCTTCCTATCGAGTCGTGGGTTCACCTCCCACTCTGGTGCAGAATCTAGGCTGCCACTTCATGTGGTACTGAGGCTACGCTGCACAGCCGGAGCTTGCTGTGCAGAAATTGGCTCCTTCATTTCCTACTTTATAACAGTGACTGCACCACAAAAATACTTCATAGGCCATGAAGTGTTTTGGAATGTACAATGGCTGTGAAAGGTGACTTGGTCTTCCTGTTCAGGGTATAGCTTAGAGGATCCCTGATATTAGTGGAAATGGGACAAAGGTACAAGTGAAAAACAAAATATCACAGATGCTGGAATCTGAAACAGAAACAGAAAATGCTGGAAAATCTCAGCAGGTCTGATCGCATCTGTGGGGAGAGAATAGAGCCAACATTTCGAGGCTGGATAACTCAGCGGCACAGTAGCACAATGATTAGCACTGTTGCTTCACAACTCCAGGGACCTGGGTTCGATTCCTGGCTTGGGTCACTGTGTATGTAGAGTTTGCACATTCTCCTCATGTCTGCATGGGTTTCCTCCAGGTGCTCCGGTTTCCTCCCACAGTCCAAAGATGTGTGGGTTAGGTTGTTTGGTCATGCTAAAATTGTCCCTTAGTGTCCTGAGATGTATAGGTTAGAGGGATTAGTGGGTAAAATATGTATAGGTAGGGCCTAGATAGGATTGTGGTTGGTGCAGATTCGATGGGCCGAAGGGCCTCTTTCTACACTGTAGGGTTCTATGATTCTATGACCCTTTATCAGAGCTGGTAAAAACATTCACTTCTGTTTGTTGGCTAAACAATGAGACACTGTGGAGAATATTGTCAAACCCTTTGCGGAAACAACTCAATTCTAGCCCTGCATTGCTGCAGACGGAGAGAGGGAGAGTGTCGTGTGAGAGTGAAGGGATGATCGTGTTACAAATCTTGCTCCTGGTCAGTGCGCTGGCTCTCTGCAAAGCCCCGGCACTTCTTCAAGCTCTTTCAAGTCTCAAGAATAAACCTTGTTCTGTGATAGCCTGCGCGTGTTGGGTTGGATTACAACAGTTATTTCTCTGCTTTATACAATTTCACGGGAGTTACTGTAGCCACCATTGTGTGCTATGAGAAGTGACACCAGGTCTGGTGGATATGGGACCAACCCAATTCATGGGAATTCAAGGTGAAGGAATTATTTTACAAGCTGAAGGAGCCTCTCAATAATAGAATTTAGGAGTGCCTACAACTGCTAGATAAACCATATCCTCCCTACAAGAGTAACTGGTGTTACCAGTATCACAGACGTCACATCAGTGTGGAACATCAACGTAAATTCTGATTAGAAATTTGGAATCCTTCACATTCCCCGGGGGTGTTGGTGTAGGAGTGTTGCTGCATCAACCTAAATAGCAACAGCGACTAGGTTTCATGGAATCATTGCCTCTTAGATATGGAGTGATCTGATAGACGTCTCTAAATATTAACAGGGAAGGGCAAGGTAGATCAGGACAAAATATCTTCATTTGTTGAAGGCTTTCGAACCATGGCCCATAATCTGAAACCAGAAAAGAAAACGCTGGAAAATCTCAGCAGGTCTGGCAGCATCTGTGAGGAGAGAAAAGAGCTGATGTTTCGAGTCTACATGACTCTTTGTCAAAGCTAAAAGGCGCAGAAAGTGGGAGATATTTATACCACAGAGGGAGAGAATGAAAGATGAGTCATTGCCACAGAAATCAGGGGAAAGGCTGCTAACAGCAACCCATAGATAGAATAAAGGGTGTGAATGGCCAAACAGCAGAGAAACTGAAATCAGAGGTTAAACTGTGACAGGTGAAGATGTGGGGGAGGGGGGAAGATAGATGGGAGAGAGGTCAGAGAAAAGGGAGGGGGAATTGTCACCCTGCAGTATAAATATCTCCTACTTATAGTGTATTTTATGCCTTTCTGTGCCTTTTAGCTTCGACAAAGGATGATCTGGATTCAAAGTGTCAGCTCTTTTCTCTCCTTACAGATGCAAACAGACCTGCTGAGATTTTCCAGCATTTTCCCTTTTTGTTTCTCTTTCTCTTTGGGTCTGAAATTCATAGACTTTTGGGAATCATCAAAATTGAACAAAGAAAGCAAGATAGCTTCGAACCGTAGAAAAATTACAGCTCAGAAAATTTATAGCTTCTGTGTTGACTCTTCACATAGGGACTGCTGTTCAAATCAGACTCCAGTTAAATGAAATCTGATTACTCGAACAATCCATGGAGTGGGCTGTTATCACCCCTGTTGAGACAGATAATGGTTTAAAAAACGTTTGCATCAGTAGGGCTGTATATAACCAAGTCAGCTGTACCTTTTCCTGAGATTCTACAATCTAGGCATTACGCTCAGGATTTTTGAGATGAGATAACAACTATGTTACTCTGTCTCTATTGGAGACATCAATCAGCCTTTCGATTTGTTTAGAACATTGAACATAGAACATAGAACATTACAGCACAGAACAGGCCCTTCGGCCTTCGATGTTGCGCCGACCAATATAAAAAGCAATGCCCCTCCAAACTAAACCATTCCCTTCTCTTCCATATACTTATCAACTAACCTCTTAAACGCCACCAAACTTGGCGCATCTACAACTGCTGCAGGCAGGGCATTCCACTCCCGAACCACCCTTTGGGTAAAGAACCTACCTCTGATATCCGTCCTATAACTATCACCCCTTAATTTAAAGCTGTGTCCCCTCGTGCTAGCTTTCTCCATCCTAGGAAAAAGGCTATCACTGTCCACCCTATCTAAACCTCTAATCATCTTATATGTTTCGATTAGGTCCCCTCTTAGCCGCCTCCTTTCTAACGAAAACAACCTCAAATCCCTCAGCCTCTCTTCATAAGACCTGCCCTCCATACCAGGCAACATCCTGGTAAACCTCCTCTGTACCCTCTCCAATGCCTCCACATCTTTCTTATAATGGGGGACCAGAACTGCACACAATACTCCAAGTGCGGCCGCACTAGAGTTTTGTACAGTTGCAACATGACGTTGCGGCTCCGAAATTCAATCCCCTACCAATAAAAGCTAAGACTCCATATGCCTTCTTAACAACCTTATCGACTTGACTGCCTACTTTCAGGGATCTATGCACATATACACCAAGATCCCTCTGTTCATCAACACTATTAAGAATCCTACCATTAGCCCTATACTCTACACATTTATTATTCCTGCCAAAGTGCATTACCTCACACTTTTCCACATTAAACTCCATTTGCCACCTCTCGGCCCAGCTCTGCAACTTGTCCAAGTCTCTCTGCAAACTATAACACCCCTCTTCACTATCTACCACTCCACCGAGTTTGGAAACAGAGAGGGGTTCCATTGCCCCTTGGGCAGCACAGTGGCACAGTGCTTAACACTGTAGCCTCAGAGTGTCAGGGACCCAGGGCTTGGGTCACTGCCTGTGTAGAATTCACATTATTTCCTGTGTCTGCCTGGGTTTCTTCTGGGTACCCCAGTTTCCTCCCACAGTCCAAATATGTGCGGATTGTTGATTGGCCATAATAAATTGACCCAGAGTGTTAGGAGGACTAGCTAGGGTAAATAGATGGAGTTAAGAGGATAGGGCCTGGATGGGATTGTGATCGGTGCAAACTCAATGGGCCAAATGGCTTCCTTCTGCACTGTAGTTGTTCTTATGATTCTATAAGACTTCTGCAGCCTTTCCTGTCAGTGGCTGACTATATATTCACAATGTAGAGATGCCGGCATTGGACTGAGGTAGTAAGAACTCAGTAAGAATCTAGCAACATCAATTTTAAATCCAACCGATGTATTTGACAGTAAATCTGCGAGCTTTTGACCTTTTCGTCTTTGTCAGGCAAATGCAGTGTTCTGGTCTGCAATAGCACACATTTGCCTGACGAAGACGAAAAGGTCGAAAGCTCGCAGATTTACTATCAAATAAATTGGTTGGATTTAAAATTGGTGTTACTAGATTCTTACTGAGTATATATTCACAGCCATTTTTAGGGTTATTGTCCATTAGAAAAAAATGAACACAGGTCTAATTTAAACTTTAATATTTCCACAAATTTTCCCATCATCATGACATTTGGCATCCCATCTACCACTGATGCACAGTGTCAGGAGGGTGTACCATCTGCTACATCCTTCAATAGCATCTTCAAAACCCGCTGCACCCCCTCTCCCCTCCCAATGACCTGTACCATCCAAAAGGACAAGATACATGGGAACATCACCACCTGGAGGTTCCCCTTCAAGTCATTCACCATTCTGATTTGGAAATATATTGGCCGTAATTTAATTGTCAATGGATTAAAATCCTGGAACTCCCTCCCCAGCAGCACTGTGGGTGTACCTACACCACATGAACAGCAGTAGGTGCAAGAAAACAGCTCACCACCACCCACTTAAGGGTAATTAGGGATGGGTAATAAATGCTAGTCTAGAAGCACACCCCCAGCAACACGCAATGAATGGAAAGCGATACATAGAATCACAGAATCCTGCAGTGCAGAAGAAGGCCATTTATCCCATTGGTTCTGCACTGACCATAACCCATCCAGGTATAAGCCCATGCATTTATCCTTACTAGTCCCCCTAACACTAAGGAGCAATTTAGCACAGCCAATCCACCCAACATCCAAGTTTTTGGACATCCATTACTGAATCACTTTAAGAAGAAGCATTTTTGAACTTTGGAACTTCCCCAGCAACTGCAGCAAACACCAATGTAACACAAGAGTTTCCAGTATCACAGTTCAATGCCATCCCCTTAAGGGGAATTACAGATGGGTAACAAATGTTGTCCTAGTCAGCCACGCCAGCTTCCCATGAATAAATCAAAAATGTGAGCCATCACTACATGAGGTAAGATAACTTAGAAAAGCTGATTTGAAGATTGAAGTAATTTTGTTTTGTTCTGTCCTATGTTCACCGGTTTGAATTTCTCCTGGGAATGTTTCCAGTTTTGGGTTTGCCTTAGCTAATCTCCCGGGTATACCTCTGCAGGTCGATTCCAGAAATAATGCCACCAATATTTAACAACACAGTGGCAGACAGGAGGCTGTAACCAGGAGATTGCTTTACCACTCAATATGGATTTTCCACATGCCATCACACGCTTGTCCAATCTCTCCATCTTGGGATTCATGGGGCCTCATTTTCCCATCAAGTTGCGGCCATTTCCGGCTGCAAAAACTTGGTAAATTCGGCCATAAGACCGAATTCATGCCCGTCACCGTGCTGATTCCCCCTTTACCAAGGTCTAAAAATGGTTGCGATTGGGATCGTACCCGAAATGGGTGCTATTTAAATGTAATTGCATGCATTTCAATAGACTTAATGTGTTGCATGCCCAACTCTACTGGCACTTCCCCCTTTATCACCGCGTTCGCCTATCCAGAATCGCTGTGAAACAGGCATGCTCCATATAAATTCGATTTGGGTGCTCCAATTAGTGAGGAGATAGGTATCGAGCGTTCAATGGCTCTCTGTTTGAGATGGGGGGTGGTGGGGGGGAGGTGGTGGATTTCGCTGCCACTCTGTTTGAGATCAGTTTGGGGGAGGGGTCCACTGCCACTCTGCATGTGATCAGTGGGGGGAAAGGGGGGGAGAGGCACACGATTGGTCTGGGTGACGGGAGGAAATGAGGGAAATAAGGGGTCAGTAACATTGTGGGGTTGGGGCAATATCTGTGGGGGGCATATTATCCAGCCTGGGAGGGATGTGACAGGAGAGCAACATTCTATCATTTATTTTCTGTGCGTACGCAGTTGGAGGCGCTGATTGGAGCTGCAGGATTTCGGGTGTGTTAAGCCCCACCCAAAGGCTTCTGCAGCATGATTCAGAATCGCTGATATTTTATCAGGCAGATTGTGTATGGGGACAGCTGAAAACGGATCTAAAAATCGCATCTGAAACACTCCCAGTTTCAAGTCCGCCCAGCACTTAGAATCAAAATGGTAAAATAGGGTCCATGATATTTTATTGAGATGAGGCCAGGGATGAACCTTTCACCCGTCAATTTTCCCTATCATGGTTGATGTATAATATTTATCACTTACCCAGCACTATAAAAAGAAGCAAGTGATCTGATCATTTTCAGATTGCTGTTTGTGGAAGCTTGCTGTGCACAAATTGGCTGCAAAGTGCTTTGGGATGCTTCTGCGTTAATGATGGGTGCTATATAAATTCAAGTCTTTCCTATATTTTCCAGGCAGTAACAGCTGCAAAAGTCCTCATTTGCCTTTCCTTCCGTTATATATTTAAATGGTTGCATGATTGCTTTCACAGCCAGTCACATGATTTGATAGCAATGTCATTGGGGTGTTTCACAGGCTCCTGCTTGATCCTCAGTTTCTAATCTGGACAACAGCTCCTGAATAAACCTCGTTGCTATTTTGAATCTACGTTTGCATATCACATCTTTCTTTTGTTTAAAACCCACAACCTGTAAACACCGTCGAAACATTAATGCTTCGCTCTTTCAGATGTGAGATGAATAATAATTGATCTCATGTCCTGTCTTCTCCTGAGCCACTTGGTTTTGGTATTGTCTTTCTTTTTAAGAAACATCTAACTACAAAACTAGATCTTCTGTATCCAGCCAGCCTGTGGCATGCACTCTCCCACTTTAAATATCTTTCGGTTCATCCAAATATTTTACTTCACTGTACAGAGGGAGAGTGCATGAGTGTTGCCTTCAAATCCTTCCCCAATCAAACTGATAACATCTTCTCAGGGAGATATTCCTCAGTGGGATTCACATGGATAACATTTCCTCCACATTTGGCCTGGCAGAGTTGAAATAGTAAATGGTCTAATATCCCTGGTCATTGTGGGCGACAATAGGCAGAGTTAACTCACTAATCCATCATTCTCTCCACTTGACATGCCATAGCTTTTTAAGCCGTACTAATGCACTTTGCTTTAAAATACAATATTCAACTCTTTCCCCAAATCTCTTCCCTGAAGAACAAACAAGGAATGAAAAATCCCCGCACCTGGCAATTTATTAACATTCACAACAGCCACCCAGGGAAAATCAAATAAGAACATTGAAATCTTTGCTGACTTAAATCCAATTCCTTGATTTTTTTCTCAAAAAACGCATGGTAGCACAGTGGTTAGCACTGCTGCTTCACAGGTCCAGGGACCTGGGTTCGATTCCTGGCTCAGGTCACAGTCTGTGTGGACTTTACACATTTTCCTCGTGTCTGCGTGTGTTTCCTCCGGGTACTCCGGTTTCCGCCCAAAGTCCAAAGATGTGCGTGTTAGGTTGATTGGCCATGCTAAAATTGCCCCTTAGTGTCCTAAGATGCTTAGGTTGGAGGGATTAGCAGGTAATAATATGTAGGGATATGAGGGTAGGGCCTGGGTGGGATTGTAGTCGGTGCAGACTCAATGGGCTGAAGGGCCTCTTTCTGTACTGTACAGTTCTAGGATCTATGATCTGTGAAAAGGTTTTTTGCAGGAAGCATAACTCTTGACATCAAAGGTCTGGTTTATAGAATTTATAGAATATAGAAGGAGGTTGTTTGGCCCATTGAGTCTGCACCAACCAATGCCACCTAGGCCCTATTCTCATTACCACACGTATTTATCCTTCTAATTCCCCTAATACTAAGAGTCAACTTAGCAATCAAGCTAACCAGCACTTCTTTTGGACTGTGGGAGGAAACTGGAGCACCCAAAGGAAACCCACGCAGACACGGAGAGAATGTGCGGATTCTGCACAGACAGTGACTCAAGGCTGGAATTGAACCTGGATCTCTGGCGTTGTGAGGAAGCAGTGCTAATCACTGTTCTATTGTGCTGCTCCAAAGGACAAGGTTATTCTGTGAAATTCACAATAAGAATATTGGTGCTTAACAATGTTAGGGGGGGCGGGTGCAGTTATATGGGACACATTTTGCAGTTAAATATAGATTACTGGTTCTATCTGAGTATTTAGTGTTGCATTGCTTTTTTGATCCTGCACAAAGCTTTTATAGAATCTGGCTAAATCCATTACTATTAAGTGCTTTCAGAAAGTGCCTGCTTCTTACTTGTTTTAAGAGCGACATTATTGTCGGGGAGAGTGACGGAAAGGAAGGTCTGACGTGACATATTTTGAGGGCTAGGTTTTAAAGTCCAGTCGAACAGATGTGCTTTCAAAGGCTCTCCCAAACAAAAGGATTTCATCTGTATCCCGGTCCACAACATCTGCTCCAATACATCAACAGGGAATGCTAGAGGACAGGAGCTCTCAACCTCTGACCTATCTAACACCAGGAGCCTCCAGCGCATCACACAAACACAAACAAATGCACACAAAGAAAGAATGTGAAAGCCTGCCTCTTCTTCATCAGGCCAGCACAGAGTTCACAACAGTATCATAAATGTTTGAACATTATAACATTATAAAAAGCTGGGACAGATAGGAGACTCTTTCAGTAGTTGAGAGATCTGATTTCAGAATCAAGAATCATAGAATCCCTACAGTGCAAAAGGAGGCCATTCAGCCCTTCTAGTCTGCACTGACCACGATCCCACCAGGCCTTATGCCCTTAACTCCACATATTTACCCCACTAACCTACGCATTCTCGGACACTGAAGGGTAATTTAGCATGGTCAATGTGCCTAACCTGCACATCTTTGGAGTGTGGCAGGAAACGGAGCACCTGGAAGAAAGCCATACAGACAGAGGGAAAATGTATAAACTCCACACAGGCAGTGGCCTGAGAAGGGAATTGAACCTGGGTCACTGGCACTGTGAGGCAGCAGTGCTGACCACTGTGCCTACTTGTCACCCTAATTTTGGTTTGATGTTAACCCTAATGTTTACTTTGATGTGATTTATTATTGTCACGTGTATTGGGATACAGTGAGAAGTATTGCTTCTTGCGTGCTATACAGACAAAGCATACCGGTCATCGAGTACATAGAGAAGGAAAGTGCAGAATATAGTGTTACAGTTACAGCTAAGGTATAGAGAAAGATCAACTTAATATATGGTGGGTCTATTCAAAAGTCTGTAGCATGAAAGAAGCTGTTCTTGAGTCAGTTGGGCATATGATCTCAGACTTTTGTATCTTTTTCCTGAAGGAAGAAGGTGGAAGAGAGAATGATCAGGATGCGTGGGGTCCTTGATTATGCTGGCTGCTTTGCCGAGACAGCAAAAAGTGTTGACAGAGACAGTAGATGAGAGGCTGGTTTTCATTATGGACTTGCCTCTGTTCACAACCTTTTGTAGTTCCTTGCATTCTTGGGCAGAGCAGGAGCCATACCAAGCTGTGATACAACCAGAAAGAATGCTTTCTATGGTACATCTGTAAAAGTTGGTGAGAGTTGCAGCTGACATGCCAAATTTCCCTAGAGTTCTGAGAAAGTTTGATTTGATTTGAAAAATTGGAGGCGTTGGTGGGCTTTCTTAACTATAGTGTCGACATGTCGGGACTAGGACCGGTTGTTGGTGGTCTGGACACCTAGAAACTTGAAGCTACAAGATTGCCTGTAAGAGGTTGCAAGCAGAGGGTTTTACACAATAAGTAAATGACACTCAGATCTATTTGCTATACAGGAGAGTAAACACTGACAGATTGAAGCAAATATCAGCAAGTTGTAAGTTCTGTGCAGTCCAGCAACCCAGCAACATTTGACCCACCTGACAGTCAGGTTTTAAATGTGGGCTGTACTATCTGTTCATGCCTTGCTGACAACATTCAACGCAGGATTTTAACTACCTACACTGCCCTTTCACTGTCTGGGGCCCAGAATGTACCAGTACAAATATAAGGCCCCTATTTGCTTTAAGAAGATGACCATTATTCCTGGTATCAGAGAAAAGCCAGGCAGCATTCCTTAATGACTATCGTCCGGTAGCTCTGACATCCATCATTATGAAGTTCTTCGAAAGGTTAGTCAAGGCACAAATCAATTCCAGTCTCCCAGACTACTGGATCCAGTACAATTCACCTACCACCGCAACAGGTCTATAGCAGACACCATTTCCCTGGCCCTGTATTCAACTCTGGAACACCTAGGTAACAAGGACACCTATGTCAGACTCTTACATATTGACTACAGTTCAGCCTTCAACACTATTATTCCTATGAAACTCAACTCCAAATTCCATGATTGTGCCTTGGCTCCTCCCTCTGTGATTGGATCTTAGACTTCCTAATCCACAGACCACAATCAGTAAGGATAGACAATAACACCTCCCCCACGATCACCCTCAACACCGGTGCCCCACAAGGCTATGTTCTCAGCCTCCTACTATAATCTTTATACACCTGTAACTGTGTGGCCAAAATCCCTTCCAACTCAATTTTTGATTTGCAGATCTCAAACAATGACAAGACAGAGTATAGGAATGAGATAGACAATCTGATTAACTAGCGCTGATTAATGTCTCCCTCAATGTCAACTAAATGAAAGAGATTTTCATCAACTTCAGGAAGCATAATGGAGAACTTGCCCTTGTCTACATCAATGGGGACAAAGTAGAAAGGGTTGAGAACTTCAAGTATCTAGATGTTCAGATCACCAACAATCTGCCCTGGTCTTCCCATGTTGACACTATAGTTAAGAAAGCCTACCAGCACCTCTACTTTCTCAGAAGACTGAGGATTGGAACTTTCAAGAGGTTATTAGATAGATATATGGAGCACACCAGAATGATAGGGAGTGGGTTAGCTTGATCTTGGGTTTGGACATAGCTCGGCACAACATCAAGGACCAAAGGGCCTGTACTGTGCTGTACTTCTTTTTGTTTCTATGTTTAAAAGAGTGTTGAAGGATGGATTAGTAAATTTGCTGATGACACCAAAATTGGTGGAGTAGTGGACGAGGTGGAGGGCTCTCGCAGGCTGCAAAGAGACATTGATAGGATGCAAAGCTGGGCCAAAAAGTGGTAGATGGAGTTTAATCCTGATAAGTGCAAGGTGATTCAAACTTGAATACAGATTACAGGGTCAATGGCAAGGTTCTGAGGAATGTGGAGGAACAGAGAGATCTTGGGGTTCATATCCACAAATCTCTAAAGGTTGCCACTCAAGTGGATAGAGTTGTGAAGAAGGCTTATAGTATGTTAGCGTTTATTAACAGGGGGTTTGAGTTTAAGAGCCATGGAGTTATGCTGCAACTATACTGGACCTTGGTGAGACCACATTTGGAATATTGTGTTCAGTTCTGTCCAGCTCACTATAAGAAGGATGTGGAAGCATTGGAGAGAGTGCAGAGAAGATTTGCCTGATTTGGAGGATAGACCTTATGAGGAAATGCTAGGAGACCTAGAGTTTTTCTCTGTGGAGCAGAGGAGGATGACAGGTGACTTAATAGAAGTTTATAAGATGATGAGGGGGATAGATAGAGTGGATGTGCAAAAACTATTTCCACAGGTGGATGTAACTGTTACCGGGGGCATAAATATAAGGTTCATAGTGGGAAATATAGGAGGGATGTCCGAGGTAGGGTTTGGGATTTGGAATGCACTGCCTGCTGTGATAGTGGAGCCAGACACTTTAGGAACTTTTAAGTGGTTATTGGATAGGCACATAGAGCACATCAGAATGATTGGGAGTGGGATAGCTTGATCTTGGGTTTGGACATCGTGCGGCCCAACATTGAGAGCAGAAGGGTCTGTATTGTGCTGTACTGTGCTATGTTTCGATGTTTCTATAAAATTTGGCATGTCAGCTACAACTTTCACCACCTTTTACAGATGCACCATAGACAGCATCCTTTCCAGATGTATCACAGGTCGGTGTGGCTCCTGCTCTGCCCAAGACCACAAGAAACCATAAAGGGTCGTAAATGAAGCCTCAACAAAGCAGCCAGCATTATCAAGGACCCCACACACCCCGGACATACTCTCTTCCACCTTCTTCCATCAGGAAAAAGATACAAAGGTCTCAGATCACGTATCAACTGTTTTAAGAACAGTTTCTTCCCTGCTGCCATCAGACTTTTGAATTGAGCTACCTCACACAAAGTGATCTTTCTCCACAACCTAGCTATGACTGTAACATTACATTCTGCCCTCTCTCCTTCCCTTCTTTATGAACGGTATACTTTGTCTGTATAGCGTGCAAGGAACAATACTTTCCATTATATACTAATACATGTGACAATAATAAATCAAATTTTATTAGACTCACATTTCATTATGGATTTGAACTTAGATTCCCTAGAGCAATACCTTAGATCTGGAGGTTATTAGTCCAATGATAGCGCCATTGCCTCTCCAAGGTGCTGGTGTTAAACATAGAACATAGAACATTACAGCGCAGTACAGGCCCTTCGGCCCTCGATGTTGCGCCGGCCAGTGGACCCTCTAACCTAAACTATTCCAATATCATCCATATGCCTATCCACCAAATATTTGAATGTCCCCAAAGTAGGCGAGTCCACAACTGCTACAGGCAGGGCACTCCTCGCTCTCACCACCCTCTGTGTAAAGAGAATGAAATCCGGAATGAAATCCGGGAATTAAATCCGGGAATGAAGGAATCCAGGCAAAATGCCAAATTCTCTGATAAATATCAAAGTGTCACAAGCATATTTCATTGTAAATAGACCTCTCAGCCCAATGAGACCTTGCAGGGCACAACTTAGTTCCCATTTCCTCACGGAAAATGTTCACTGGACACAGTTAAATAACATTTTTAAAAGAACAGCAAAGGGATGAAATTCATCAATCAACTCAAAAAGAACTTTGGAGTGTTTCTATTCTCCATAAAAAAGTCATAGTGAAATTGAATCATCAGAATTGACATACATCAAATTCCCGCAGTGCTGAGATTTAGTTAATTATAGAGAATAACAGCTCCTCACCTGTTGCACACGTGAGTGAAGAAGATAAAGGGAGAGGCAGAAAAATTAGAAAAGCAAAGATAAATGTGAATTGAAAATGCCTTTGCATTTAGATCTCACTGCCTCCCACTGTGCTGTCCATTAAGCTGTCAATCAATCCCAGAAAAACAATCCCTCTTCAGCACGCTTCTTCTTCCCCAGACATTACTTGTGTGTGATATTTCTCTCCAATCTATTGCCGTAGCAATGGCATGATAGAGAGAGAAGATAGCAGTGGACCTGTCTGCAATTCTTAAAGAGTCACATCTGTTCATACTTTGCACTTGTGCTTTGGAGAGACTTCCTGATTCTCATTCATGCAATATGCAAATGTTCATAACAAGCAGCCTGATTTCAGTTTTAAAAGTTTGTTAAAGTTTATTTCTTATTGTGACAAGTAGGCTCACATTAACACTGCAATGAGGTGAGTGTGAAAATCCAGGTAATCCTTATTTCAGCTGAATCATGCATAAAACTTTGAAGTCTTCAATTGCATAAATTGAATGACCACACACCATGGTTTTTTCACCATCTGCTGTGGCAGGATTGGAATTCCAAATCCGCAGAGCATTACCCTAGATCTATGGATTGCTCAGTGACAATACAACAATACTACTATTCCTAACATCTGCATCCCCTTCAATAGCTCCTGTTCAGGCCCCACCTCCACTCAAGCCCCGCCTTTTCGCACTGCCCCTTGCACATTGGCAGTGCTGGTTGGGCACTGCCAGTGTGTCAGGTTGGCACTGTCAGGTGGAACTGCCTAACCAAGTTGCCAACCATCAATGGCTTCAATGGCCTCTGGTGTGGCATCATGCCTGGTCTCCTCTCTCTCCTCCTTAAGACACTCTTCAAAAACAACCTCTTAGGCCGAGTTTTGGTCTTTGGGCCTAGTAGCTTCTTCTGTAGGCCGGTGTCAAATTGTGTTTGATACTGTTCCTGTGAAGCACCTTGGGATATTTTTGCTCCATTTCATGTTTACGTTTTGAGTGTTCACAAATAGGCTCACATTAACACTGCAATGAAGTTATTGTGAAAATCCCCTAGTTGCCACACAGCACCACCTGTTCAGGTACAGTAAGGGAGAATTTACCATGGACAGTGCACCAAACCAGCAGATTTTTTTTGGACTGTGGGAGGAAACCAAAGCACCTGGAGAAAACCCATGCAGACATGAGGAGAATGTGCAAACTCCACACAGACAGTGACTTGAACCCGGGTCCCTGGTACTGGGAGGCAGCAGCGCCAACAACTGTGTCATCGTGCCAACCATAAATGGAGGCTGTCGTATCAACAGATTCTCATCAATCACATGGACCCATGTCAATGACTAACTGTGGAATAAAGCAAGTTATTGTTGAAGCTAAGTTTCCCCTCAGTCCACACCAGCCCAGCACATCAGTGGAAAGACTGAAAATCTGCTGCTGATCACATTTGATCATCAATGTCACATCCCGGCTGCTTGGAAAGAAACAGAGCAACAGGAGTCAATTTGGTGAGAAGTTTAAGGGATAACGGGGTGACACGGTAGTACAGAGGTTAGCACTGCTGCCTCACAGCACCAGTGATCCAGGTTCGATTCCTGGCTCGGGTCACTGCCTGTGTGAAGTTTGCACATTCTCCCTGTGTCTGCATGGGTTTCTTCCCACACTCCAAAGGCTTGTGGGTTAGGTTGATTGGCCATAGTAAATTGACCCTTGCATTAGGTGGAATTAGCAGGGTAAATGAGGGTTAAGGAATGGGCCCTATGTGGGATTGTGCTGGGTACAGAATCGATGGGCCAAATGACCTCCTTCTGCACCATCGAGAGTCCATGACTGACACTGCTGCAGCCATTAAGGTGACTGAATCTCCAACAACTCTGATGGGACGTGCTGTATTGATAGAGCAGGGATATTAAATCAGTTAGAGCAGTTGTTCACAATTCCCCTTGGAATACTGCAAGGAGCAGATGGAGAACTAAATGTGTTCCGCACAGTTGCTCCTCTCAGTTTCAAAAGGAGACCATCTGAAGTGAGTAATTCAATATTAACTGCAACAAGCCCTCTTTGTAAATGAGGAAGAAAGAACCAGTTCAGTTCACAAGGGCCGATGGATTTATCTGCCGGGAATTGGGTTGTTGGGAATGTGGAACTGGGCCTCGTGCTGCTCGTTAACAGGGAAGATTTCTTCATGTGATTATTAATTTTAACCTGGAGTGCTGTCAGAGAGGTTTTGTTTGTCACAGTAAGCATTTCAGTAGGCCTCTGTTTCACAGGGTCTGCTGGGAGTTTCAATTTCATTGAAAGGAGATGGGAATTGGCAGAGATAAAATGAGGCACAATCTGGTGCATCTCCAGGATGTGATTAACACTGCTGCTTCATCACTTAAAGGATTTCACTCCAGGCTCCACAAGTTTTAAGCCAATATCTAACTCACTGTGCCCTTGCAACACTGAACCAGACTTTTTATTTAAAAGCTCGATTCATCAAGTTACTGATAAATTGCCCTGCTGTCGTAACATTCTGAACATCCCCAATCTGATAGGTTTGTTTGAAGAATTCTTTCCTTTTCGCTTGAGTTCAGAACACCTTCTACTCAGAACGGTTTTTAATGTCACCATTTATGTTAAAAAAACAACAAGGAACAGTACAGCACAGGAACACGCCCTTCGACCTTCCAAGCTCATACTAATCATAATGCCCTAACTAAACAAAACACTTTCTGCTTTTACTTGGCCCATATCCCTCTTTTCTGTCCCTAATCATATACCCATCCAGGTACCTAGAACATAGAACCATTGAACATTACAGCACAGAAACAGGCCTTTTGGCCCTTCTTGACTGTACCAAACCATTTTTCCAGTCTACTCCCACTGACCTGCACCTGGACCACATCCCTCCACACCCTCTCATCCATGTACCTGTCCAAATTTTTCTTAAATGATAAAAGTGAGCCGCCATTTACCACTTCATCTAGCAGCTCATTCCACACTCTCTGTGTGAAGAAGCTCCCCCCCATATTCCCTTTAAACTTTTCCTCCTTTACCCTTAACCCATGACCTGTAGTCTTTTTCTCCCCGAGCCTCAGTGGAAAAAGTCTGCTTGTATTCACTCTATCTATATCCATCATCATTTTATACACTTCTATCAAATCTTCCCTCATTCTTCTACGCTCCAGGGAATAAAGTCCTAATCCATTCAACATTTCTCTGTAACTCAGTTTCTCAGGTTCCGGCAGCATCCTTGTAAACCTTCTCTGTACTTTTTCAATCTTATTAATGTCCTTCCTGTAATCAGGTGACCAAAACTGCACACAATATTCCAAATTCGGCCTCACCAATGTCTTATACAACCTCACCATAACATTCCAACTCTTATACTTAATACTTTGATTTATAAAGGCTAATGTACCAAAAGCACTCTTTACGACCCTATCTACCTGTGACTTCTAGAGAATTATGTATCTGTATTCCAAATCCCTCTGTTCTACTACACTCTTCAGTGTCCTACCATTTACCTTGTGTGTTCTACCTTGGTTTGTCCTTCCATAGTCCAATACCTCACACTTGTCTGCATTAAACTCCATATGCCATTTTTCAGCCCATTTTTCTAGCTGGCTCAAGTCTCTCTGCAAGCTTTGAAAACCTTCCTAACTGTCCACTACACCTGCAATCTTTGTATCATCAGCAAATTTGCTGATCCAATTTACCACATTATCATCCAGATCATTGATACTGATGACAAACAACAATGGATCCAGCACTGATCCCTGTGGCACACCACTAGTCACAGGCCTCCACTCAGAGAAGCAATCCTCCACGACTACTCTCTGGCTTCTTCCATTGAGCCAACATCTAATCCAATTTACTACCTCTCCATGTATACCTAGCAACTGAACCTTCCTAACTAATATGGACCTGGGTCGGATCTCTGACTTGGGTCAGTGTCTGTGGGAGTTTACACATTCTCCCCATGCTTGCATGGACTTTCTCCGGGTGCTCCAGTTTCTTCCCACACCCCAAAAACGTGCTTTTAGGCTGATTGATGTTAACAAATTGTCCCCAGATTAGACCTCCCTCCATCTGGCAAACATACAATTCTCTAAATTTGCACATCTTTATTCTGGAGTCCAAGAGGCATAGGCAAAAGTCATTTGTAGAAGAAGAATTGGAAGGAGGCATTCACTGAATTTTAAAATGGCGGCATGGGCTTGTTGGGCCGAAGGGCCTGTTTCCTGTGCTGTGTTGTTCTTTGTTCTTTGTTGTAACCTCCCATGCGGGTCCTTGTCAAAGGCATTACTGAAGTCCATGTCAACAGCAACTTCTCAAATGTTCCTGTTTCCACCATCTCCTCTGGCAGAGTGTTCCAGGCATTCACTAGTGCCTACATGAGAAACTCTTCCCTTAAACCTTCCCCCTCTCACCTTGAATTTGTGCCCCCTTGTAGCCGACCCTTCCACTTCTGATTACCCATCCTATCTATGCCTCCCATAATTTTGTAGACCTCTATCAGGTCTCCCCTCAGCCTCCAGCTTTCCAGTGAAAACAATCCTGGTTTATTCGACTCATCCTCATAGCCAACATCCTCGAGACCAAGCAATGTCCTGGCGAACCTTCTTTGCGCTCTCTCCAAAGCTTCCATTGTCCTTCTGGTGGTGTGGAATCCAACAATTTGTTCTGCAAGTTGGGTTTCAGAGTACTGACTGTAAGTGGAAGAGAATTGTATTTGTACAAGTTTGAGGAAGGAACAGAAGCGGTTTTCTGGGTTTTGACATAGAGGGTGTGCGACAGAGAAGTACAATTTGTAGATTTTGAAGAATTGATGAATGTATGGGTGTTTTTAAGTGGCAAATAGGAAAAGGGTGAAGCAAGGCATTAAGAGAGGGATTTGAGATAGAGTTCTGGAGAACTGAAATGCCAGTGAGGAGTGCCCTGGGGAAGTGGGGGGAGGGTGGTTTGGTGGGGAATGGCAACAGTAGTCCGGGGCTACTATAGACCAATAGAGGTAGCAATAGACCAAGGAGGAACTTGTCAATAAAGATAAGTTTTTGAAAAAAAAAGGCTTGCATTTATTTATCTCCTACTGTGACCTCAAGACATCTCAAAAGCATTTTACAGTCGGTGAAATAATTCATTTAGTTTATCTTTTAGTTTCACAAGTCAGCTTATATTAACACTGCAATGGAGTTACAGTGAGAATCCTCTAGTTGCCACACTCCCGCACACGTTTGGGAGATTTTAGCATGGTCAACACACCGAACCAGCAGGTCTTTCAGACTGTGGGAGGAAACTGGAGCAGAACAGTGAGAACATGCCTGGACCCAAGCTGGGAATCGAACCTGTGTCCCTGGCATTGTGAAGGAGCAGTGCTAACCACTGTGCCACCTTGCTGCCCAATTACAATTGTGATTGCAGGAAACATAGTAGCCAATTTCTGCACAGCAAGCTCCCATGCACAGAAACCAAACAATAATGAGCTAAGCTGTTTTGATGATGTTGGTTGAGGGACAAATATTATTCAGGGTGCCGGCGAGGACTCTTCCATTCTTCTTGCAGAGGCTATGAGATCTGTGAGGTCCACAGGCAATATATCAGTTTCAATGCCCGGTGTTCTGGGTGCTATTGGAGGTTAGCTCAGATAGACTGAGGAGCAGATGACATTTTAATTTCTCTGTGTCAATGGCTAGGGTGGGATATGTACAAACGTACGGTCAGTAATTACTCTGTCTTTTTACAGCCACTTACTAAGGGAGGCTTTGGCATTGCCGGCACCATAATCTTGTCTAATTTATAAACTGCAGTGCAGCAGAAGTTGGGGCTATTGTTAGCAGCAGCTCTGTAATGTAAAGAGGATATAGTTAGAACCAAATTAAAACTTCCTTTAAGCCACAATTTTACCCTGTGAAAGTTAAGTGCTCCTATTTAAAGCAGTTTTTCTCTGTCACACAGCTGGTGGGTTCAGAGTGGCAGACACTCCAAGCTGCAGTACTAAGACAGGTCCTCACAAACACTCCGCTCCTCACTCTCTCCAGCACGCAGAGTGTCTGGGTGGGGCCTGGAGTCAGCTGCAGGACTGTTGGGAATCCAACATGTGTCAGGTTGGACATTTAATTCTCCATTCTGAAGTGAGCACCCAGGATTAGCAAGAACATCAACTGTTGAAGGCTGACTCCAGTCACGTATTAACTTGCCCAGGACAGATGGCGCCTCAAAATCACATCACCAGATATCGCAGGCTTCCCAGCCCCATTGGGGAGGGGTGGGTTGCTGTTCAATATGACACTCCGGTTTCCTCCCACAGTCCAAAGATGTGCGGGTTACATTGATTGGCCATGCTAAGAAATTGCTGCTTAGTGTCTAGAGATGTGTAGATTAGAGGGATTAGTGGGTATAATATGTAGGGATATGGGGGTAGGGCCTGGGTGGGATTATGTTTGGTGCAGACTCGATGGGCCAAAGGGCCTCTTTCTGCACTGTAGGGTTCTATAATTCTATGATCTATGATCTATGACAGCACACTTGCTTCTGTTACGATACATGCACAAGCATTTTCCAGATACCATTCTGTGTTTTTTTATTCATTCATGGGACCTGGCTGTTGCTGGCTGGCCAGCATTCATTGCCCATCCCTAGGTGCCTGAGGGCAGTTAAGAGTCAACTTGGCTCTGGAATTACACATAGGCCAGACCAGGTAAGGACAATCGGTTTCCTTCCATAAAGGGAGATGAGTTTTTTTCTGACAATGGTTTCATGGTCATCTTAATTCCAAATACTTTTTATTGAATTCAAATTCCACTATCTGCCATGATGGGATTTGAACCTGGGTCCCTAGAAGATTAGCTGAGTTTCTGGATTAATAATCTAGTGATAGTACCACAAGATCATTGCCAAGGGTGTGGGCATCTGAAGCATTTTGAAATCCAAGAATGATGGCAGAATCTCGGGATTTCTGGGTGACAGTTATTGTTGGATGTTGACTACAGTTGGACAGGTCTGAAGAAGTCTTTGAAGTCATACGTAGGTTAACTGTAGGTCTTAATTGACTCTTACTAGTTACTTATAAATGTATAGTAAAGGATGAAAGCTAAAGACTACCTCCGTGCTGGCTGGTACACATCTCTCTGTTCAACTTGAGACTGATCCTGGTCATGGGTCATGTGTTCTCTGACCTCATTATGTGGGCGGTACTACACTCAGTCCCACATTAACTCTTTATGTGCCAGTCCCTTACACTGCAAAACTGATACTTGGAAAGCACTCACCTTTGCCCAAGAATTTGTACAATTCTGGTCGCCACACTGCCAGAAGGATGTGGAGACTTTGGAGAGGGTACAGAAAAGATTTACCAGGACAATGCCTTGTATGGAGGACATTAGCTACGAGGTGAGGTTAGAGAAACTTGATTTGATCTCACTGGAATGAAGGAGGTTGAGGGTCGACCAGAAAAGCATCTACAAGATTATGAGAGATATGGACGGAGTGGACTGTCAGAAGCTTTTTCCCAGGATGGAAGAGTGAATTACTAGGTTGGCATAGGTTAAGATGCGAGAGGCAAGGTTTAAAGGAGAAGTATGAGGCAAGTTTTTTACACAGAGGATGGTGGGTGCCTGGAACTCACTGGTGGGGGGAGGTAGTGGAAGCAGATACAATGGTGACTTTTAAGGGGCAAGTAGACAAATCCATGCATAGGATGGGAATAGAGGGAAATGGTCCCCAGAAGGGTAGGAGGTTTTAGTTCAGTCGGGCAGCATGGTCGGTGCAGGCTTGGAGGGCCGAAGGGCCTGTTCATGTGCTGTAATTTTCTTTGCTCTTGAAAGCAAGAAAGAATTTCATTCTTTTAGCACCTTTTTCAACCGAAAGACATCCCAGGATTACTTCCGAGTGTGGTCACTATGATAATGTGGGAAATGCGACAGCCACAATATGCACAGAGGAAGCTGTCGCTAATACAGCATGATAATGCGCAGCTAATCTGTCTCAGTGAAGTTGGTGGGGGATACTACTCGGGGATCTTTAACCTTTGCCCAAGAACCTCAATTTAACCTCTCATCCCAAAGACGTTACCTCCTACAGTGCTGTTCTCCCTCAGCACTGCACTGCACAGTCAAATTTTTGTGCTCGCCTCTCTGATGTGTGACTTGAATCAAGAAATCCTCCAACTCCAAGACATCACTGATAATATTGTGCAATATCTAAATTACTGCATCTTCCCTCATTAGAGAAGTCACCCAGTACAGTGATGATAACTTTCATTTTTCTGTCCAAGTTGTAACATGCACTTAACTTATATTTGTTCAGGAGCCACCTACTAGAAATCAGTAGCTTAACAGAACTATTCGATTGTGACAGGCCTGAACACAGCAACCAGAGAAAAAATAGTCAACTTCCAGCGTGATACCATGTGATATATTCCAGCCAAGCAGAGGAATCCAATATCAGGAAGGAATGTTTATATTCAACAGGCCAAGTGCCTGTTCTCAACAAGCAATTGCAGTGCCTGAACAATCACCTGACCCAATAGGGAATAATCCCACAAAATTTGTCCTCTTTTGCCCGTTTTTAACACTCAAGAAACAAGTGTAGTGAGGTATATCCTCTACCCAATGTCTCTCTGAACTGGAGGGCTGAAGTGTCACTGTGTGTACCACCTACAAGATGCACTGTAGCAACTCACTAAAGTTCCTTATCCAACACCTTCCAAACATATAGAAGGACAAGAATTGGTTCGATTCCCAGCTTCCTGGGTTCGATCACGGTCACTGTCTGTGTGGAGTTTGCACGTTCTCCCCGTGTCTGTGTGAGTTTCCTCTAGGTTTCCTCCCACAGTCCAAAGATGTGCAGGTTAGGGTTTGCATGGTTATGGGAGTGGGGAAGTGGCTGAGCTTGTGGATTGTGATCGTGGGGGTAGTGGGTGTGTGTGGGTTGTGGTCATGGGTGGTATGTGTAGGGTGGGAGACTGGCTGTGGGGAGTGGGTGGGTGTGTGAGATGGGGATTTGGTTGTGGAAGGTGCAGGGAGTGGGCAGTGTGGGGAGTGTGTGGGGAGTGGGGTGGTATGTGGACAGGGTGGGTCCGTGTAGGTTACAGTTGTGGGGTGGGGGTATATGGTGGGTCTCTGTGGAGGGGTGTGGGTTGTGATAGTGGTGTGAGGGGAGTGGGAAATTGTGGACAGGATGGGTGTGTGTGGATTGTGGTTGTGGGGTGAGGGGTGTGTGGGAGATGTATGTGGAGGGTGTGGGTTGTGGTCGTGGATGTGTGTGTGTGGGGAGTGGGAAGATGTGTGGACAGAGTAAGTGTGTGTGGGTTGTGATTGTGGGGGAGTGTGTGGGGAGTGGGGTAGTGTGTGGACGGGATGTGTAGATTATAGGAGTGGGTGGGGGCATGTGTGAGGGTCTAGTGGAGGGGTGTGGGTTTTGATAGCGAGGCAGCAGGGTCTAGTTGGAGGAGTGAGGATTGAAGTAAATTTTGGAGAAGTGATAATCTGCTGCGGTGTTGGAAAATCTGTCTGCTCTGAGCTTTTTCATAACTGGATTTAGTTTGAACATTTAAGCTGCTTAAACTGAGCAAGAACTATTGTTTCATTTCGCAAACACCAATCAAACTCCTCCATGATAAATCACCCTGTTTGATTCTTTCCCCTTCTCCTCAAGCCTGATATTTTTCCCCAAGCAGAATGTCTTGTTGCCTCACACTGAGACTCCAAATGACTGCAAAACCATTTGCTTTCACCCTGCGCTGCCACACAGATGACAGTTTCATGTCCTCTCTGGGCGATTTATTTGAAGTGACTGGGCAATGTGCGTTTATTTTCGCAGCGAGTGAGCGGTGCCAGAGAGATAAATCTGCACACTGAGCCACAACAGTTGGACAATAAGGGACAAGTTCAAACTAAGGTGAAAGGAATATCTTAGGAACCCGGTGCCAAAGCTCCTTCTCACAATGAACGAGCTGTGTAGAGTTATGAAGGGCAGTGCAGTGGAACTGTTGGAAAAACACGCAGTGGGTTTATTACAATTTGGGGGCTGTTGAAGTTTCTTTTCTGGATGGATAAATGGGACGGATCAACTGACCTTTGACATCCCTAACTACCTTGTCAACTTGTGACCGCAAGAAGCAGCTGAACACATCAAAGGACAGACTAGGCCATGTAAAGGTGACTTCTAATAAAGTTTTTCAAAGCAGGGCACTGCAGGGAATTTCCATTCTGTGCAAGAAATAACTGGAGTCACCATTCTACTCCCTCCAGAGAGAAGGGAACTATTTTAATCTCACACATTGTGTGAAGATCTCGATGATGTTGTTAATCAAATGGCAGTACAGGGGGTATAGAGACACAGCACAAAGGACGTTGAAACTCACTGGCAACTTTTTCTTGCATTTTTGTCAGCTTTAATGTAAACTTACTGAGCGACAAAGTGACTCGACAGATTTACACAGATTAAAAAACTAAGAGTAGGCCGTTTGGACCCTCGAGCCTGCTCCGCTATTCAATAAGATCATGGCTGATCTTTTCGTGGACTCAGCTCCACTTAGCCGTCCGCTCACCATAACCCTTCATTCCTTTATTGTTCGAAATTCTATCTATCCTTGCCTTAAACACATTCAATGAGGTTGCCTCAACCACTTCAGTGGGCAAGGCATTTCACAAATTTGCAACTCTTTGTGGGAAGAAGTTCCTCCTCAACGCAGTCCTAAATCTGCCCTCCCTTATTTGGAGGCCATGCCCCCTTCGCTTTAATGCGAGGCTTATTGCACAGGGCACGGGGGAAGAATGGAACAAATAGTTGCCCCTCAGGGCTGAACAAAGCACCAGGTATGAGATACAGCAGCATGCCAATCTCTCAGCCAGAAAGTTACAGGTTCAAGTCCCACCAAGTCCTGACCCAGAGCCTTAGCTTAGCCAGAAGTTAGATCCCTTGTTTCGATGATTGAAGGGAGCTGCCGACATCAACAGAGGCACCAGAACCTATCAGAAAGATTGAAGATCTGGATACTTACCTCACTGGCAATAGGTTGAAGGGAAGGAAATGCAAGGAGTAGTAGTAGAATGCAAGGTTGGGGAGTCATCATTACTGAAATTTGAGCCACATAAAGAGATAGAGTCATAAAGCTTTACAGCATAGAAACAGGCCCTTCAGCCCAACGTGTCCATGCCACCCAGTTTTTAACCATTAAGCTAGTCCTAATCGGTGGCGTTTGGTCCGTATGTGATGGATAAATGTGAGCTCCCACTTCTAGTACTGCCTCTGGCAGCTTGTTCGAGACACTGAGGTGGTGACAGCAAACTCCCGATGGTGATCCTAGGGGTGACCGTGGCAGAGACCAAGGACTGGGGAACTGGGTGTTCGAGGGAATGGGTTTGCTGTTAGGGTATGTTCGGTCAACTGATTAAACGCTTGATCGATTTCAGGAGAGATTTAAAGGAAGGAAAGGAGATGGAGAGGGCTGGGGAGAAATTTCCAGAGTATAGGACCCAGGCAACCTACTCTCCCATCCAATGTACACCCTCCACCTGAGCCAGATACACACAGCCACTTCTGCCCTAACCTGCTCAACAATGAGAGGAGGAAAGGCTAACAATGCTCTTGTTTACTGAACAAAGCAAACTATCCCTTACTGTACGTACTCCAGAGGCACTACTCAGGCCCCACGATTAATGCAATTCAACCCATTTCCCCACACCAGAGAAACACAGAAAACAAAAGCAAGAGGAGACCATTCAGCCCTTCGAGCCTGCCATTCATTTTGATCATGACCGATCATTAAGTCCAATATTCTGATCCCATTTCCCCCAGCAACAGGTTAATATGCCCATTCCATGAGCCAAATAATCAGACAGCCACTGCCACTAGCTACGCAACCAAATCAAGATAAAAGGCCAACTCAATAAGTTTAGAGGATGAATCAGCCGTGCCCCGCTGTGCCCCAGAATATAATCCCCCCCATTCCAACAATAACAGAGATGCCAACAATTAGAGCAAAAAGCCCAGCCTTTTCCAAGATACATACGCTGTCTGCACTTTCTCAGAAAACAAGCAAGGGTTCCCTAATCCCAAAACAGCAAGGTTACAAACGAAAAACATGACACTAATAGCTCGTATGGGGAATTTTCCTGACTCATCGTCAGGCCATAGCAACCATCTCTACATCAACAGAATGAAGTAGAAAGGATAGAACGCTGGCACTATAGTTAAGAAATTCCACTTTCTCTACTTTCTCAGAAGGCTAAGGAAATTTGGCATGTCCGCTACGACTCTCACCAATGTTTACAGATGCGCCATAGAAAGCATTCTTTCTGGTTGTATCACAGCTTGGTATGGCTCCTGTTCTGCCCAAGACTGCAAGGGTCGTGAATGTAGCCCAATCCATTTTGCAAACCAGCCTCCCAACCATTGACACTTCCCACTGCCTCAGCAAAGCATCCAGTATAGTTAAGGACTCCACGCACCTCTGACATTCTTTCTTCCATCTTGTTCCTTTGGGAAAAAGGTACAAATGTCTGAGGTCACGCACCGACCGATTCAAGACCAGCTCCTTCCCTGCTGCTGTCAGACTTTTGAATGGATCTACCACAAATTAAATTTATCTTTCTCTATGCCCTAGCTATGACTGTAACACTACAATCTGCGCTCTCTTGTTTCCTTCTCTATGCTCTGTCTGTATAGCGTGCAAGAAACAATACTTTTCACTCTATACTCATACATGTGACAATAATAACTCAAATCATTATATTCTGCAACCCTCCTTTCCTTCTCCCCCAAGTACTCTATGAAAGGTATGCTTAATCTGCATGGCACTCAAAAAAAACTCATAGGTCATCATCATAGAACGCTACAGTGCAGAAAGAGGCCCTTTGGCCCATCAGGCACTATCCCACCTAGACCCTACCCCCATATATTATACCCACTAATCCCTCTAAACTACACATCCCTGGACACTAAGGGACAATTTCTTAGCATGGCCAATGAACCTAACCCACACATCTTTGGACTGTGGGAGAAAACCGGAGTACCCGGAGGAAACTCACGCAGACATGAGGAGAATGTGCAAACTCCACACAGACAGTGACCTGACCTGGGAATCGAACCCAGGACCCTGGAGCTGTGAAAGCAGCAGTGCTAACCACTGTGCTACCATGCCGCCCATACTTTTCACTGTATACCAATATACGTGACAATAAATCAAATCAAATCAAACCAACCTTCCCCCATACCGCCTACTCCTCCCCTCACTGTCGGTACCACCCCTCACATATAACCTCCGTCATCCTGCTATGGTGCTATTCATCTTGTCTAAAAAGCAAAGTGAAAAGTAGTAAAAATTGTCTCCCTCAGATTACAACACATTAAAGAAAATACCAGCATTCTCCTGCATAACACTCACATCAAACCAATTCAGCCTGCTCCCCAGTGGAAAGCAGGAGGCCCACAAACAATTAAATTACAGTCCCCCTGGTTTCACCATCAGAGCAGACTGGTGGACGGATTCCATAACAAAACCAAAATTACAGTTCTGATTTTCATTGGATAGCAAGTGACAAGTGCCTCTGTGCTCCAATATCTTATACCCACGTCAGGATAAATAAAATCTCAAAATCAGGACTAGAATCCCAAGGGAAGAAATGTCAGGATTAAAGAAGAACTGCAGGATAATATGACCATCCATGGAGCTTGAAAAAGCCAAAGCCTGGATAGGAGATGCCCGGATAGAGTGGAAATGGAGAAGACGTTTCCACTAGTGGGAGAGACTAGAACCAGAGGGCACAACCTCAGGCTGAAGGGATGCTCCTTTAAAACAGAAATGAGGAGGAATTTCTTCAGCCAGAGAGTGGTGAATCTGTGGAACTCTGCCGCTGTGGATGCCAGGTCATTGAGTGTCTTTAAGACAGAGAAAGACTGGTTCTTGATTAATCAGGGGGTCAGTGGTCATGTGGAGATGAGAGGGGAATGGGGATGAGAATCGTACCGGCCATGGCTGATATTGAATGATTTGATATTGAATGGTGGAGCAGACTCAATGGGCCGAATGGCCTAAGTCTGCCTATATCTTATGGTCTTCTGATCTTAGGATCATCGAGCAACATCCTGGATCCACCCAGAGTTTCGCTCTGCACCTCCGCCATGTTGTCCCAGCAAAGAAAAGTCTAGGACCCGGTTGGTGGTCAGGACTCATTACTCTCGGCTGAATCCAGCCCTTCTCGTTGGGCACCGAGGACAAGACAGAGTAAGACCAGGGGTCAGAGCCTTCGACTGACACCAAGCATTAAAATCTAAATCATTCAACTTGAGAACCCAGCCCTCAATTCAACATTGTGAAAGCGTGGCAGCCAACTCCCACAACTGGCCGGGAATTCATTCCCAGGACCACTCAGGAGACCAGACTCGAGGATACTCCTTTGGTTCCATCTCCCTGAGTCAACCAGGATGTTCGACATCCCATGTCAAGCCCCGAGAAGGAAGCTGGCCTCTCAACCTAACAGGATTCTCTTCTCTGCTTCGTCCATTCTCTTTCAACGCGTGCATCGGTGCAAGAACCTATCATCTGTGCCGGGAGCCAAGTTGTTGTCCACAATGGAGGCTCTCAGCTCAACGTTAACTGCATCACTAAAGTGTAGACCTCCCAACAGCGAAACCAAGTCCCATCCCTGCCATCTCCTACCGCCTCCATCAAACAAGGATTTCCTCGGTTTAACTCATCTCCCCTTTGCCAAAGTTTAGCTAGGATCTTCCAGGATTATAGCATTGAGTATACAAACCAGGATCAGGTAATTATGGATCATGCATAACAGATTAAATGATGAATGATGCCAGAGGTTGAGCCATTCACACACTCACATGGTGTAACTCCCTACCAGACAGGGTTTTAATGGCAATTGACCATAATTCCCCAGTCACCAGCACTGAGACTAGTTCTCAATTCCAGATTTTAACAATTGAATTCAAATTCCATCAGTTGCCATGGTGGGATTTGAATCCATGTCCCCAGAACATCAGCCCTGATTCTCCGGTTACTAGCCCAATGACATTGCCACTATGTTCACAGTGCCACGGTCTCCAATGTGAGGATCAAATTCGACTCCACCGAGCACATCATCCTGGTTGATGCTTCAGTTCAGCACTGAGGGAGTGTTGTTGCTCTGTCAGAGCTGCAGAGGGGACAGTGTATAACTATCCACCCTCACTGGTGCCTGTGTGAAAGATTCCTTGACACCACTCAAGCTGGCATTCCAACCAATCACTTAACCAATCATTCTTAAAACAAAATCTGCCCATTTATCTTTATTTAGAAGGCTCAGGGGTGATCTTATCGAGGTCTATAAAATAATGATGGGCATAGATCAGCTACATAGTCAACATCTTTTCCCAAAGGTAGGGGAGTCTAAAACCAGAGGGTATAGGTTAAAGGTGAGAGAGGAGATATACGAAAGAGTCCAGAGGGGCAATTTTTTCACACAGAGGGCGGTGAGTCATGCGACAAGCTGCCAGAGGTAGTAGTAGAGGCGAGTACAATTTTGTCTTTTAAAAAGCGTTTAGACAGTTACATGGGTACGATGGGTTTTAGAGGGATATGGGCCAAATGCAGGCAATTGGGACAAGCTTAGGGGTTTAAAAAAAAAGGACAGCATGAACAAGTTGGCCAAAGGACCTGTTTCCATGCTGTAAACCTCTAGGATTCTATGACTTTACCTTCCTTCTGTTTCTCTGAGTTTGCTGAGTGTAAATTGAACAAAGAACAGTACAGCACAGGAATAGGCCGTTCAGCCCCCCAAGTCTGTGCTGACACAGATGCCTCTCTAATCTAGTATTTTCTTCCCTTTGCGTGGTCCATATCCCTGTATTCCCCAATATTCATTTACCTATACATATGCCTCTGCAACTTTGGTTCTTGCAGCACTCTCCGGCAGCAATACAAACTTTGGGAGGCAGTCACACTTTCTGGGAAAAACTGAGGAAGTTGGCTGTGGATCGAGAGTATTCCGAGGAATTTGCCTGTTATGATACAGGTCTGAATCTCACATTTCTACCAGCACGCAAGATCCTGGAGGAAATTGGGTTAATGAGTGGGCAGATGGAGACAAGTGGGCCTTCTCTAGCTGCGAATTTTAGGATTTGAATTGTAAATGTTGGTTATCAAACAGCCCATTATGACAGGACAATATTCCAAACCCACAACCTGTCCTATTGAGTGTGTAATTACACAGCGCAGATTCACACTGCTTGACAGTGAACTAAATGCTCACTTCAGGCAGCTTATGAAGCTAGTCTTTAACTGCTTTCCAGGCTGTCTGTAAGCAGTATCTCACTGGCTGTAACTCTCTCCGTCTGCTGAGTTGTCTGACACTAATGTTAATGTTCTGGCTATAATGCCACTAATTTTCCACTGTGCTGATGGCAAAGTATTTACTGAAACATGCTGCTATATTTGGGTTCTGTTGAAGTCACGCAGGAGAAGGGTTTGGGCAAGTTTGAATGTCAACGGGCCTTCTCTTTGCCCTCGGGCAGTGTTGGGAGAGGGTGGGGAAGGGGGGTGAAGATGATGCTGAATGTCTCTTTAAGGGCAACACCATAGAAAAGGGTCACCTGACCTGGGGAAACTGAATTGGAATTGGGAGTGTGTGTAATCACCCCGGGTAGAGGGAGGTGGGTGGAGTCCTCTCTTAGGCAAAAGACATCAAGAAGACAAGGGGAAGCAAGGGCTCCAGGGCACCTGGTGGTAGGAGGGGGCCTGCTGCCTCTGTACAGTTTTCCCTTGTTAATAAAAACTTTGTGTGTTCCTGACAAAGTCTGTGAAGACGCACCATTACAGCAAATGATTCTGAGATCCCCAACTCAAGAACAGCTTCTTCCCTGCTGCCATTAGATTTTTGAATGGACCTACCTTGCACTAAGTTGATTGTTCCCTATACCCTAGCTATGACTGTAACACTACATTCTGCACTCTCTCCTTTCCTTCTCTATGAACAGTATGTCTTGTCTGTATAGCACGCAAGAAACAATACTTTTCACTGTACCCCAATACGTGTGACAATAATAAATCAAATCAAAGTACAGTTGAAGTGGTGTTATTGTACAGCTTGAGTCCCTTATGGCAATTGGAAAAGTTGTGTCTTGCCAATGTTAAGGGGAATGTAAGAGACACAATTTCAAACCTAGAAAAAGGAGGAGGCCATTCAGCATCTCTGGCTGTTTTAGTAGTTGGGTCATTTCTTGCTCTGTAGCTGCAGTCTGTGTTCAATTTCTCAAATTCTACCAACCTAGCACACATCGATCAATCCCAAGTCTTGAACATTTCAATTGAGCCCTCAGCATTCACAGCATCTTGCGAGATAGAAACCCAAACTTTCTTCAGGCAGACACCAGCAATTTCACCTCCACAGGACACATGGCAAACATATAGAACATAGAACATAGCAGCACAAACAGGCCCTTCGGCCCACAAGTTGTGCCAATCATATCTATGCTACCAGGCCATAGAACTATCTGTAACTCCCAATCCCATTAAATACTCATCCAGAAGTCTCTTAAAAGACCCCAACGAGTTCGCCTCTACCACTACAGACGGCAACCGATTCCATTCACTCACCACCCTCTGAGTGAAAAACTTACCCCTAACATCTCCTCTGTACTTGCCCCCCAGCACCTTAAACCTGTGTCCTCTTGTAGCGACCATTTCAGCCCTGGGACATAGCCTCCGAGAATCCACCTTATCTATTCCTCTCAACATCTTAAAAACCTCTATCAGGTCACCTCTCAACCTTCGTCTCTCCAGGGAGAAGAGACCTAGCTGTCTCAACCTATCTTCATAAGGCATACCCTCCAACCCAGGCAACATCCTTGTAAATCTCCTCTGCACCCTCTCACTAGCTTCCACATCCTTCCTACAGTGAGGCAACCAGAACTGCACACAATACTCCAAGTGGGGTCTGACAAGGGTCTTATAAAGTTGCAGCATTACCTCCCGACTCCTAAACTCAATCCCTCTATTAATGAAGACCAGTACACCATATGCCTTCTTGACCACATCCTCCACTTGCAGGACAAATTTAAGCGTCCTATGGACCCGGACCCCAAGATCCTTCTGCTCCTCAACACTGCCAAGACTCCTACCCTTGACATTATACTGCTTCATCCCATTGGTCCTGCCAAAATGGATCACCACACATTTATCCACGTTGAAGTCCATGAAATACGATGAAATATGAAATATGATGAAATATGTTCTGTGCTGTAATGTTCTATGTTCTATGTTCTATAAGCTGTTAGCTGCTCTGGGGCAATCAAAGTGCAAGCCCTTCCAGGTTTGGAGTGAATTGGCTGAGCACTTTATTCAATGGATTGTGGGCGTCGCTGGCTGGGGAAACATTTGTTGCCCAACCTTAATTGCCCTTGAACTGAGTACCTCGCTCGGCCATTTCTGAGGGCAGTTAAACGTCAACTACGTTGCTGTGGTTCTGGAGTCACATGTAGACCAGACCAGGGAAGGATGGCAGATTTCCTTCCCTAGAGGACATTAGTGAACCAGATGGGTTTTTAAATGCTCTGTGTAGGTTTCCTCCGGGTGCTCCAGTTTCCTTCCACACTCCAAAGAAATGCAGGTTAATGGATTGGCCATGCTAAATTGTCCTTTAGCGTCCAAAGATGTGCAGATTAAGGAGATTGGCCATGCTAAATTGGCTGTTAGTGTCCAAAGCTGTGTGGATTAGGGGCTTAGTTGGGTAAGTATGGGGACAGAGCCAGGATCAGATGTTCTGTTGGAAAGTTTAGTGCCGACTCGATGAGCCGAATGGCCTCCTTCTGTACTGTCGTAATTCTATGATTCTAGTAATGAAATGAGATACTGGCATTTCAAGGAAAGATTTGGTAGGATTTGGGACAAGAAGAGAATATAGAGATAGGGAGGGAGGGGGTAGTTTGAAGGACAGAAACCTGAATATTTCTTGTGGAACACAAAGGAGCAGATCCTATTTTCCCCCTGCCCTCCTCCCAACTTCCGACAAAGATACCTGAAAGATTCCTGATAGATAGCTTCACCAAATGGAGGTCACCTCTCATTCTTCTGAACTCCATCGAGTACAGACTCGCCCTGTTCAACCTCTCTTCATGAGAAAGCCCCTCCATACTCAGGATTGACTGAGTCTGCACTGCCTCTAATATCAGGATATCTTTCCTTAGATGCAGGAACCCAAATTGTTCACAGTATTCTAGATGTGGTCTAACTTCAGCAAGACTTTTCTCTAGGCTGCACTCTCTATTACCTCCTGAACTTGCATGCTAACTTTTTGTAAAATCCCTCTGTGCTGCTGCCTGGCCCCACTTAAATTCAACTCCTTTATCCTTTCTACCAAAATTTGTAAATTAGGAGAGACTGTTCCTGGATCTGTGTGAATTCACTAAATCCAGTAGCACAGGTATTTAGCTAATACAATCATAGTGCTGGGATTACCTGGCTTCTGCTGTTCTGTTATTATAATGACGTTATTATAATAACTTTGGGCTTACTCATTGTATAACACAAGTCACCAATCATTCTTACAGGGTAAGCTATTAATGGTGCGCATTCATTTATTACAACTAGTTACATGAGAACAGTAAAACACACTGATAAAACTTGCAGCAGCAGAGCTGTGTGAGTGTGTTCTTCTCTAAGTAAAGACTAAACTAAGACTGGATCACATGACACATTTCCTTTCAAGTGATATCATGCTAATGGAAACATAGAAACATTGAAAACAGAGAAAATAGTTGCAGGAGGAGGCCATTCAGCCCTTCAAATCCTGCACCACCATTCAATCCACAATGGCTGCATCACCATGGCTGATCATACACTTTCAGTATCCTTCTCTCACTTTCTCTCCATACCCTTTGATTCCCCTTAGTCACAAGGGCCACATCCAGCTCCCTTATGAACTTACCTAACAAACTGGTTCCAATAGCTTTCTGTGGTAGAGAATTCCACAACCCTCTGAATGAAGTTCTTCTTCGGTCCTGTTTGGCTTACCCCTTATTCTTACACTGTGAATCCCCCAATTCTGGACTTCTCCAACATTGGAATCATTCTTCCTGCACCCAGCTTGCTCAGTCCCATCAGAATTGTATATGTTTCTATGAAATTCCCTCTCATTCTTCTAAATTCCAGTAAGTACAAACCCAGTTGATCCGGTCTCTCTTTATATGTCAGTCCTGCCATTCCAGAAATCAGTCTGGTGAACCTTTGCTGGACTCCCTCAACAGCAAGAATGTCCTTCCTCAGACTAGGGGACCAGAACTGCACATAATACTCAAGGTGTGGCCTCACCAAGCCCCTGTGTAACTGTAGCAAGGTATCCTTACTCCTATACTCCAATCCTCTCACTGTGACGGCCAGCATACCATTAGCTTTCCTCACCACCTACTGAACCTGCATTCAGCCAACGTTCACCGACTTTTCCACCAATACACCCAGGTTACGTCACATTTCCCCTTTTCCTAAACTGCCACCATTCAGATCATCTTCCTTCCTATTTTTGCCACCAGAATGGATAACTTCACATTTATCCACATTTTATTGCATTTGTCAAGCATTTTCCCACCCAGCCAACTTATCCAAGTCACCCTGCAGCCTCTTAGGATCCTCCTCACAGCACACACTGCCACCCAGCTTAGTTCTGAAATATTTCATTCAATTCCTTTGTCCAAATCATTTCTGTATACTGTGAATAGCTGGTATCCCAGCACTGAACCCTGCAATCCCACTCGTCACTGCCTGCCACACTGAAAAGGACCTCCATTTGTATCCACTGTCTGCTTCCTGTCCGCCAACCAGTTCTCTATCCACATCAGTACATTACCCTCAACATCATGAGCTTTAATTTTGCTCACTAATCTCTTGTGTTGGACCTTATCAAAAGTCTTTTGAAAGTCCAGGTACACAACATCCACTGGTTCACCCTTGTCCACTCTACTAGTCACCTCTTCAAAAAATTCCAGAAGATTTGTCAAGCACGTTGACAGGGATCATGGGTAGAAGTGGGAACATCGGGGTGGCGGCGTGAGCTCATTGGGCCGAAGGGCCTGTTTCCCTTGCTGTTTTGTTCTTTGTTCTTTGTTCTTTGATTTCCCTTTAGTGAATCCATGCTGACTCAGACTGATCCTGTCACCGCTTTCCAAATGCTCAGTTATTACATCCTTAATAATTGACTCCAGCATTTTCCCCATCACGGACGTTAGGCTAACCAGTCTACAATTCCCTGTTTTCTCTCTCCTCTTTTTTAAGAAGTGGGGTTACATTAGCTACCCTTCAATCCACTGGAACTTCCCCAGAGAATATAGAATGCGGGATAATGATCACCAATGCATCCATATTTCCAATGTTATTTCCTTGAGTACTCTGGGATGCAGAGCATCAAGCCCTGGGGACTTAGAGTCTAAATCCCAGTAATTTCCCCCAATACAATTTCCTAACTAGTATGGATCTCTTGACTTCTTCCTTCATGCTACACCCTCTGTCCTCTAGTATTTCTGGAAGGTTATTTGTATCCTCCTTAGTGAAGACAGGTCCAAAGTATTTGTTCAGATTGTCTGCCATCTCCTTGTTGCCCATTATGACTCGAACAGTAAGGGACCTCCATTTGCCTTCACCAGTCTTTTTCTCTTCACATGTCTATTGAAGGTTTTACAGTCAGTTTTTATGTTTTCTGCAAGCTTATTCTCGTATTCTATTTTCCTCTCCTGCATTAAACTCTTTGTCCTCCTCTGCTGAATTTTAAATTTCCCCCTGTCCTCAGGCTTGCTGCTTCTTCAGGCCTCCTCATTAACATTATCCCCGATTTCTCTTGTTAGCCATGGATGGTTAACCTTCGCTTCCCTGTTTCACGCTTACGCTAAACAGGGATGCACAGTTGTTGAAGTTCATCCATCTGTTCCTTAAATGGCTTAAAGGCAATCTTTAATATCACATTAAAAGCAAATTACAATATCCATATTCATCTATGAAGAGAGATTGAATAGACTGGGTCTGTACTTGTTAGAGTTTAGAAGGTTGAGGGGGGATCTTACAGAGACATATAAGATAATGAATGGCCTAGAATAGGGTAGAGGTAGAGAGTTTCTTCCCACTTAGAAAAAATAGCAGAACTAGAGGGCACAGCCTCAAAATAAGTGGGGGGGCAGTTTAGATCAAAGTTGAGGTGGAACTTCTTCACTCAAAGGCTGGTGAATCTCTAGAATTCTCTTGTTTTGAAGTGGATAAGCTTCAGTTTCGGGTAGGTAGTCACGAGTGGATAGATTTCTGATAGACAAGGGAATTAAGGGTTATGGGGGGAGAGCGGGAAAGTGGAACTGAACCACTTCAGATCAGCCACGATTTATTGAATGGCGGGACAGGCTCGAAGGGCTAGACGGCCTACTCCTGCTCCTATTTCTTATGTTCTTATGTTCTTATCTATTTGGGCAAACTCAAGTAGAAGTCAAGGGGGAGGCCCCATCTTGACTCAAACTTGTAGGAAAGATATTGTTTCTCATCGATATGAACAGAAGGTGATGAAGAATCTCATTTCTTTTCATATACTGGTTATAATTGGGGGAAACTGAAGCTCATCCACTTTGAAACAAGAGGTGAAAGCACTGGAACCTTGCTGCCGTTCACACTGATGGGATCTTATAGTTCCATGGACGTAGACCTCCACTGTGAGCTTCCTGGCAGCAAGGAGTGTGTTCTTCAGGAAACCCTGTTGACAAAGGCGGGACCATAAGATCTCACCACCAGTAAGCAGACCGCCATCTTCCACCACTGCCAAACACATCACAGGGAGGGAGAAAAGTCCTGTTTATTGTTCCAGGTGTGAACACGGATCCTGGTCGGAATTCCCTGATCCCGTACGACCACCGCTGCCAGTGAGATCAGAGAACTTGGGGCTCAGCCGAATCTCCATTCACTGTAGATGGACTTGAGAATCCCAGCCGCAGCGAGTTTGGAGAATCCCAGCCGCAGCGAGTTTGGAGAATCCCAGCCGCAGCGAGTTTGGAGAATCCCAGCAGCAGCGAGTTCGGACAATCCCAGCCACAGTGAGGTCGGAGAATCCCAGATGCAGTCTTTCAAATATTGAACTAATAGTTTTGACACTTCTAGTACATTCTCCAGTTTCCTCTCTCAGTCCAAAAGATGTGCTGGTTTGATGCATTGGCCATGCTAAATTCTCCTTCAGCGTACCCAAACAGGTGCCGGAGTGTGGTGACAAGGGGATTTTCACAGTAACTTCATTGTATTGTTAATGTAAGCCTACTTGTGAGACTAATAATAAGTTTTAAAACGTTCATCTTGCAAATCTTTGCCACTTTCTAAATGTTGTTATCTTCTTTCACAATTCAACAAATAATTTCAAAATTAATGTTTTCCTATAATCTTGCCATTTTCCAGAAATAAATGGTATTTTTCACAAGGCCAAGAAAGCGACAATATTCTGCTGATCCAGAGAGTTTATGAGTTTGGAAGAGGTGGAACAGGGGTGATGAGGCAATTTGTTTTGGTTGTCAGGTTAGAATTGCTTTGTGATTGAGTTTGAAGGCTATAATTAGCCTGCTTTAAGTAAATACGCCAGTGACTCTTTCCAGAATATATATTGGGTCGAGATTTTAGAGAATTGGATTGTGGCATCCAATCCAAACCAATCGATGCAACACGGATTAAAGATAATGTCATTGTTTACTCAGGCATTGATGGATGAGAATAGAAGGTGGGGATGGGGGGGCATTTTGTGTTGTACAGAAAACAAGGATCACTCCCAGGAGTAGACCCTGACATTGAAATGGACAAACTACCTTGCTTAAAGCTTAACTTTGTTGATGTGTATAAGAATGAGATTCAACAGACATGTAACTTCAACTTTATTTGGGAAGGATCATAGAATCCCTACAGTGCAGAAGGAAGCCATTTGGCCCATCAAGTCTGCATTGACCAAGTTCCACCCAGACCCTATCTCCATAATCCTATGCATTTATCCTAACTAGTCCCCCTGAAATTGAAGGATAATTTAGCATGGCTAATCCACCTAATCGTACATCTTTGACTCATCAGCCCCTGGGTGGCATGGTGGCACAATGGTTAGCACTGCTGCCTTACAGCACCAGGGACCTGGATTCAATTCCTGGCTGGGTTTCTGTCTGTGTGGAGTCTGCATGCTCTTCCTGTGTCTGCGTGGGTTTCCTACGAGTGGAAGGAAACCAGAGCACTCCGAGGAAACCCACGCAGGCACAGGGACAGCATGCAGACTCCACACAGACAGAAACCCAGCCAGGAATCGAACCACGTCCCTGGTGCTGTAAGGCAGCAGTGCTAACCACTGTGCCACCATGCCACCCAAGGGCTGATGAGTCAATCTCAGAGACTTACTGTTGATCTTCGGTGTATCTGATTTGATGTGGAGATGCCAGTGTTGGACTGTGGTAAACACAGTAAGAAATCTCACAACACTACATTAAGTACATTAAATACAGGTTTATTTGGTAGCACAAGCCACTAGCTTTCAGAGCACTGCTCCTTCATCAGGTAAGTGGGAGTCGTGTTCATAAACAGGGCATATAATCTCTCTCCACTCATTACCAGTAAAGGCATTCCAAGCATTATCTTGTAAATTGAGTTTGTGTCTTTACATGCCCTGTTTGTGAACACAACTCCTACTCAGCAGTGCTGCAAAAGCTTGTGGCATTTGCTACCAAATAAACCTGTTGGACTTTAACCTGGTGTTATGAGACTTCTTAATGTATCTGATATGGGACAGTACATTGTGGTTTTGGTACCAGACCTGGGAATGTTTGATGTTACGATGTGGTTACTGCGTATTTGACCCTTGAATAATTGACATCTGATTGATGGGGCAATGTGTCAAAAAATTTCTATTCTTCAACATTGTCCTCATATCCCACACAACACACCAATATATTCCAGGTTCTCGCTGTGTGTTCATTCACATGCTGCAGACAGGCTCAAAGCACGGTAGGCTAAATCGCAAGCAGCGTAGTGGCACTGCCCAATAGGAGGCGGGTGCATCTGCTCAATTACAATTTTGTTTGCAGTTAGTGCTTCGCTCTTCTCAAATGTTAGCTATCCATTTGTTGGGAATAATGAAGATGAGGACAAGGACTGTGTTTGTCATGTTTCACCGTGAAATGTTTTCCCCATGATTTCTTTTCAAGAGACAAGGTGAGAGGTTAACTTGGCCCCAGTGTTTACAATTTACATCAATGATTTGGAGTTGAGGACCAAGTATAGTGTGTCAAAATTTGCAGGTGACACCAAGATGAGTGGCAGAGGAAAGATGATGCTGAAAATCTGCAAAGCAATATAGTCCTAAGTAAGTGGACAAGGTTCTGGCAGATGGAGTACAATGTTGGTAAATGTGGAGTCATCCATTTTGGTAGGAATAATAGCATAATGGACTATAATTCAAATGGTAAAAAATTGCAGCATACTTTTGTGCAGAGGGACCTGGGTGTCCTTGTGCAAGAATCACAAGGAGTTGGTTTGCAAGTGCAGCAGGTAATTGAGGCGGTAAATGGAATTTTGTCCTTTATTGCTAGAGGGATGGAATTTAAAAACAGTGAGGTTATGTACCAGCTGTATAAGGTGCTGGTGAGGCCATGCTTGGAGTACTGTGTACAGTTTTGGTCTCCTTATTTGAGAAAGGATACACTCCCACTGGAGGGAGTGCAGAGGAGATTCACCAGGAAGTTGAGAGGGTTGGCTTATGAGGAGAGACTGAGTAGACTGAGATGATACTCATTGAAATTCAGAAGAATGAGGGGAGATCTTATAGAAATATATAACATTATGAAGCAAATAGATAAGATAAAAGCAGGAAGGTTGGTTCCATTGGCGGGTGAAACTAGAACCAGGGGGCATAGCCTCAAAATAAGGGGGAAGCAGATTTAAGACTGAGTTAAGGAGGAACTTCTTCACCAAAAGGATTGTGAATCTGTAGAATTCTCTGCCAGTGAAATAGTTGAGTCTACCTCATTCAATGTTTTTAAGGCGAGGATAGATAAATTTTTGAACAGTAAAGGAATTAATGGTGATAGTGAGCGAGCAGGTAAGTGGAGCTGAGTCCATGAAAAGACCAGCCATGATCTTATTGAGTAGGGGAACAGGCTCGAGGGTCCAGATGGCCTACTCCTGCTCCTAGTTCTTATGTTCTTATGAAAACATGTCTTCCCATTCACTCTTCAATCAACAACATTGACTGCCAAATTGACAAAATGTCAATAAAAATTCCTATCCTTGTATTCAAATCCCACATGGCCTTACTCTTTGGTAACTCTGTAAACTCCTCCAGTCCCACAACCATGAGAGATACTTGCGATTCTCCAATTCCGACTGCCTAATTTAATTGCTCTGTCACCGGTGGCCATGCCTTCATCTGCCTGGACCCAGAGCTTTGAAATTCCCTCCCTTAACCTCTGCACCTGTTGGCAACGCTTTTCCCTGAGAAACACACTTCAAGCTGTCATAATATCTTATTACATGTCTCAAAGTCAAATTTCATTTCACAATAACCCCCACGTCTTGGGACATTTTACTATGTTAAAGATGCTATCTAAATATAAAATATTGCTGCTGTTGTGAGGTATCTTTGTCAATAATCTCACTGCCTTATATGGGATAACTATTGGGTGTGACTTTGGAACCCTCTGTTGTGTAACCCCAATCTGGGGATCTAAATTCTTCAGCCTCCTCCCCCGTCACTCTCATATACGGTCACTTAGAGACTACTGCTCTCATCTGTCGAGAGTGACTCTGAAGCAGCACACTGTTGTTAGCTTTGCCTGTGGCTCCTGGAACCTCTACAGTTGCTTTCTTCTGAAGAGAATCTTCCATGTAACAATGATCCTATCTAAACTCACCAGCCATTGCAAACATCATGTCATCCTCAAACGCCTCACTCCCAAGTTGAATCCTGCCTCATTGTTAGGGCAATATTTCTTTCACAGAACACCATTGTGTAAGATTACCTCAGCACAGCAACACAGAAAATGGGAGCAGGAGGAGGCCATTCAGCCTGTGAGCCTGCTCTGCTATTCATTATGACCATGAATGATCATCCAACTCAGTGGCCTGAACCCTCCGTCCCCCACCCATATCATTTGATCCCCTTTTCCCCAAGTGGTTTTGACTTGATTTGGTTTATTATTGTCACGTTATTAGTATACAGTGAAAAGTATTGTTTCTTGCACGCTATACAGACAAAGCATACCATTCATAGAGAAGAACATAGAACATAGAACAATACAGTGCGAACAGGCCTTTTGGCCCACGAGTTGCGCCGATCACATCTATATCTACCAATCCACAGACCTATCTATAACCCCCTATCCCATTCGTTTCCATATACTCATCCAGAAGTCTTTTAAAAGACCCCAGCGAGTTTGCCTCAACCACATCCGACGGCAGCTGATTCCATTCACTCACTACCCTCTGAGTGAAAAACTTACCCCTAACATCCCCTCTGTATTTGCTTCCCTGCACTTTAAATCTGTGTCCTCTCATAGTGACCATTTCAGCTTGGGGAAATAATCTCTGAGAGTCCACCCTATCTATTCCTCTCAACATTTTATAAATCTCTATCAGGTCGCCTCTCAACCTACGTCGCTCCAACTCCCTCAACCTATCTTCATAAGGCCTGCCTCCCAATCCAGGCAGCATCCTTGTAAATCTCCTCTGCACCCTCTCAATAGCCTCTACATCCTTCCTATAATGAGGCGACCAGAACTGCACACAATACTCCAACTGGGGTCTGACAAGAGTCTTATAGAGCTGCATCATTACCTCCTGACTCCTGAACTCTATTCCTTGATTCCTCAATTAATGAAGGCGATTAATGATTAAGAAAAGGAGAGAGTGCAGAATGTACTGTTACAATCATAGCTACAGAATCTAACCTCACAACACCAGGTTAAAGTCCAACAGGTTTATTTGGTAGCACGACCTTTTGGATCACTGTTTCTTCATCAGGTGAGTGCAGGATTCATGAAGTAATTGCAGTCATAGCTAGGGTGTCGAGAAAGATCAAGCACAATAGACCCATTCAAAACATGACAGCAGGGAAGAAACTGTTCTTGAATTGGTTGGTACATGACCTCAGATTTTTATATCTTTTTCCCAATGGAAGAAAATGGAAAAGAGAATGTCCGGGCTGCGTGGGCCTGTTAATTATGCCGGCTGCTTTGCCGAGACAGCGGGAAGTGTAGACAGAGTCAATGGATGGGAGGTTGGTTTGCATGATGGATTGGGCTACGTTCACGACATTTTGTAGTCCTTTGCAGTCTTGGGCAGAGCAGGAGCCCATACCAAGCTGTGACACAACCAGAAAGAATGCTTTCTAAGCTGCAAAGCAGCTGACATGCCAAATTTCCTTAGTCTTCTGAGAAAGTAGAAGCGTAGGTGGGCTTTCTTAATTATAGACCCAGCATGAGGGAACCAAGACAGGTTGTTGGTGATCTGGTTACCTAGAAACCTGAAGCTGTCGACCCTTTTCTACTTCATCCTCATTGATGTAGACAATGCTATATGTAGCCTCTTAAAAACACATAAATTTTTGGCCTCAACTACTTGCTTTGGTAACAAATCTCAAGACTCACCACCCTCTGGATGAAGACATTTTTCCTTTTCTTGATCCTAAATGATCTACCCCGAATCCTCAGACTGTGACGTCTGGTTCTGGATTCCCCCCCATCGGGCACAGTCTTCCTGCATCTACCCTGAGTAGTCTTGTTAGAATTTTATACAGGTCTCCATCATTCGTCTGAACTCCAATTCTAACCTATTGTGTGCAGTTCTGGTCGCCTCACTATAGGAAGAATGTGGAAGCTATTGAGAGGGTGCAGAGGAGATTTACAAGGATGTTGCCTGGATTGGGGGGCATGCCTTATGAAGATAGGTTGAGAGAGCTAGGTCTCTTCCCCCTGGAGAGATGAAGGTTGAGATGCAACCTGATAGAGGTTTATAAGATGTTGAGAGGAATAGATAGGGTGGATTCTTGGAGGCTATTTCCCAGGGCTGAAATGGTCGCTATGAGAGGATACAGGTTTAAGGTGCTGGGGGGCAAGTACAGAGGAGATAGAACATAGAACATAGAACATAGAACAATACAGCACAGAACAGGCCCTTCGGCCTTCGATGTTGTGCCGACCAAAATAAAAAGCAATGCCCCTCCAAACTAAACCATTCCCTTCTCTTCCATATACTTATCAATTAACCTCTTAAACGCCACCAAACTTGGCGCATCTACAACAGCTGCAGGCAGGGCATTCCACTCCCTAATCACTCTTTGAGTAAAGAACCTACCTCTGATATCCGTCCTATAACTCATACCCCTTAATTTAAAGCTGTGTCCCCTCGTGCTAGCTTTCTCCATCCTAGGAAAAAGGCTATCACTGTCCACCCTATCTAAACCTCTAATCATCTTATATGCTTCAATAAGATCCCCTCTTAGCCGCCTCCTTTCTAACGAAAACAACCTCAAATCCTTCAACCTCTCTTCATAGGACCTGCCCTCCATACCAGGCAACATCCTGGTAAACCTCCTCTGTACCCTCTCCAATGCCTCCACATCTTTCTTATAATGTGGCGACCAGAACTGCACACAATACTCCAAGTGCGGCCGCACTAGAGTTTTGTACAGTTGCAACATGATGCTGCGGCTCCTAAATTCAATCCCCCTACCAATAAAAGCTAAGACTCCATATGCCTTCTTAACAACTTTATCCACTTGACTGCCTACTTTCAGGGATCTATTGACACATACACCAAGATCCTTCTGTTCCTCAACACTATTAAGAGCCCTACCATTAGCCCTATACTCTACACATTTATTGTTCCTGCCAAAGTGCATTACCTCACACTTTTCCACATTAAACTCCATTTGCCACCTCTCGGCCCAGCTCTGCAACTTGTCCAAGTCACTCTGTAAACTAAAACACCCCTCTTCACTATCTACCACTCCACCAACTTTAGTATCATCTGCAAATTTACTGATCCATCCCTCAATACCCTCATCCAGATCATTTATAAAAATACCATGCTGACTATCCCCAATCAATTCATTTCTCTCTAAATAACTATAAATCCTATCCCTAATAATTCTCTCCAATACCTTGCCCACAACAGAAGTAAGACTCACTGGCCTATAATTCCCAGGAAGGTCTCTCTTCCCCTTCCTGCCATCCCCAGCATCAGCCTGGTAAACTTTCGCTGCACTCTCTCTATAGCAAGGACATCCTTCCCCAGATAAGGAGACCAAAACTGCACACAATATTCCAGGTGTGGCTTCACCATGGCCCTGTATAATTGCAGCAAGGCATCCCTATCCCACTGCTCAGAACTTCTTGTTATGAAACTAACATATCATTTACATGCACCTATATGCTTACCTTCAGCAACTGATGCACGAAGAACTCATGTCTCATCGCTCTCTCTCTATCCATTGTTATTCAGACATATTAGTACAAAAGAATAACTTTCAATCTTTGTAAGAACGTAATCATTCCTCCCCACTCCAGTCTGACAAGTTTACAGTTGACTGATTATAGTTTCCTGGTGTACAGTGTGTAATTGGAGGCACAGTCTGTGGTAGGTGCAGTGAGCTTGGAAAGAGAAGCAAGTGTGGATCTTTGTTCCCTGGGCTCTGTGATACTTTGCTTTACTCTATTTGCTACTGTTGTGAGCTTATTTATCCAGTCATTGCTGTGATTAAGCAATGACTCTATTATCACTGCGGAGTATCGTGTGGCTACAGCATGGCAGAAAGTGAAATCAGTGAACTCTAATCTTTCAGAATCCCTACAGTGTAGAAGAGGCTATTCGACCCATTGACTTTGCACTAACTCTCTGATAAAGTGTTTTACCCAGGCCTTCTCTCTAGCCATCTAACATGGACAATCCCCCAAATCTCCATATCTTTGGACACTATGAGGCAATTTAGCATGGCAAATCCACCTTAACTGCATACCTTTGGATACTAAATGGCAATTTAACATGGCCAATCCACCTAACCTGCACATCTTGGGACACTAAGGGGCAATTTAACTTGGCCAATCCACCTAACCTACACATCTTGGGACACTAAGGGGCAATTTAACATGGCCAATCCACCTAACCTACACATCTTGGGACACTAAGGGGCAATTTAACATGGCCAATCCACCTAACCTACACATCTTGGGACACTAAGGGGCAATTTAACTTGGCCAATCCACCTAACCTACACATCTTGGGACACTAAGGGGCAATTTAACATGGCCAATCCACCTAACCTACACATCTTGGGACACTAAGGGGCAACTTAACATGGCCAATCCACCTAACCTGCACATCTTGGGACACTAAGGGGCAATTTAACATGGCCAATCCACTTAACCTGCAGATATTTGGAAACCAAGTTCTAATTTCGCCTGCCAGTGGAAACAACTTCCCTGCTTCTATCTTATCTATTCCCTTCATAATCTTATACAAGGTTTCTACAAGATCTCCCTTTATTCTTCTGAATTCCAATGAGTTTAACCCCAATCTGTTCAGTCTCTCCTCTAAGCCAACCTCTCAACCTCAGAATCAACCTAGTGAATCTCCTTTGCATCCCCTCCAGTGCCATATATCCTTTCTCAAGTAAGGAGACCAAAATTGTACACAGTACTCCAGGTGTGGCCTCACCAGCACCTTATACAGCTGCAACATAACCAGATAGTGGCTGTAGATGCATGTGTTGATGGAAAACTTTCTGCGTCATTTTTTTTTATGAAGATTCTTCAACTCATGATCCCAGCTGAAACTTGGCTCCTCCATTTACATACATTTCAGCTCCACTGTCCTCTGCTACTGCACCTGATGGGACAGTTTTATTTTGTCTTGGAGTGCCATTGGAAAGTGCAGAGATGGAAAAGTGGAAAGGTCCATAATAACTCAGGTTATGATTCAATAATTGGATCCTTAAGGAGAGACAGTTGAAGAATGAGACAGAGTCCATTGGGAGAACGTGACTCACCCTTAACCTCAAACTTTAAACCCTCTAGATGTAAATGAGAATGTGAGTCACCGCACTTTTCTAAAAGTTGCCTTATGTTGACAGCGAGGGACGTGGATGGTTTGGGGCAGAAAGGCAGAATTTTTCTTGGCATCAGGTTGATGGGCCAGATTCATACTAATGATGTGCAACTCAATCTCACATGTGGTTTTGAGGGAAGCGTTTTTAAAAGGCGATTGGAATTCAAACAGGCAATCACAGTGATGACACATTGAGCAGGCACTGTTAGAAGTGGGAGGAAAGTCAAAAAAAATGTATCTGCTAGTTCACATTTGGAGTTGTAACTTTAACTCATTTGAACGTCGAAAAAGTAAACTGAACATCGCAAAGTCAGCGTTTCTTTGAAATTGCAGGATTCCAGGAAGAGAAACAGAAAATGTTTAGATAATCTGCTGTTGGTGATGTTGATTGAAATATATATTCTGGGCAGGCTACTAGGGATAAACACCATCCCCCCGCCACCAATCTTCTCCCCATCTAACCCGCTCATCACAGTGTTGTCCATGGGATCTTTTACAGCCACCTGAGATAGCGAGTCAACAGAGCTTGGCCTGAATTTCATTCAAAATCCAGAACTTTTTTCATTTTGAGGGAAAAGAGTCAATTTCTTTGACTAAAGGTGACAATGACGGTTTAATTGAGCAATCAAAACCAATAAAACCTTCCACGTACACAGCATCAAATGCACTGCCCTCATCTACCTTCTTGGTTACCCCTCAAAAAACTCAATCAAATTTGTGAGACATGATTTTTCACTCACAAAGTCATGCTCACTGTCTCTAATCAGTCTTTGCATCTCTAACTGCCTGTAGATCTCGTCTCTCAAAATACTTTCAACAACTTACCCATCAAAAATGTGAGGGTCAGTGGTTTCTGTTGTCTTTCCTTTGTTTTTTTTTCTCTCCCTCTGTCACTCACACTCCCATACTCTCTCTTTCTGTCTTTCACTCTCTGTTTGTCTCTCCTTCTCTTTCTATCTGTCTCTGTCTCTTGCTGTCTCTGTCAAACTCTTCAGTCTCTCCCAATCACTTTCCCTCTTTTTCTATCTCTCCTCTGCTCTTTTTTAATCTCTCTCTCTTCTTCTTTCTTTTCTTCTCATTTTCTCTGTCTCCTTTCTCTCTCTGACTCTCCTTCTCTTGCTCTCTTCCTCTTTTTTGCTCTCCCTTTCTTCTCTCACTCTCTTGCTCTCACTCTTTCTCTCTCGGTGTCTCTTACTTGCTCTCTCCTTTTGTTCCCTGTCTCTTGCTCTCTTTCTCTTGCTTTCTCCCTCTTTTTTACTCCCTCTACCATCCAAGGTGGGGTCATAGGTCAAACTGCCAAACTTTCTGTCCAGTGTGAGGTAGGGAGGGGAGAGGTGAAGAGGTCAATGCAAAGGATCTACAGAAATAACTAGACAAAGGCCAGGGCCCCTGGACCAGCAAGGAGTGGCTAGGATATGTTAATTGAGTGCATCTGTGGAGAGTACGATAACTGAATTATTTTCTACTTAAAAGGAAGTGGTGTGGATCTACCTGAACTTCCAACAAGACACACAAATCGCAAAGCCTGACAGACCACTTTTGTTTTAATACCGTAGCAATGGTCTAATCCAGGAGGCTGGAACTCCAGTAGTCAGGCAAACTGAGGAATGGAACAGCCATACAACAAGGAATGGCATTATGACATAACGGTTAGCACTGCTGCTCACAGCGCCAGGGAACCGGATTGGATTTCAGCCTTGGGTCACTGTCTGTATGGAATCTGCACATTCTCTGCGTTTCTGCATGGGTTTCCTCCGGATGCTCCAGTTTCCTCCCACAGTCCAGAGATGGGCTAGATGGATTGGCCATGTTTCGGTTGTCAGAGGCAGGTTCTTTACACAGAGGGTGGTGAGGGCATGGAATGCCCTGCCTGCAGCAGTTGTGGACTCGCCTACTTTGGGGGCATTCAGATGGTCGGTGGATAGGCATATGGATGATATTGGAATAGTTTAGGTTAGAGGGTCCACTGGCTGGTGCAACATCGAGGGCTGAAGGGCCTGTACTGCGCTGTAATGTTCTATGTTCTATGATAAACTGCTCCTTAGTCTCCCAAGCTGTGTAGGTTAGGGGAATTCACAGGGTAAATACTAGGCCAGGATATGGATAGGCCAGGTATTGGAAAATCGATGCAGACTCGATGGGCAGAATATACTCTTTTGTACTGCAGGGGTTCTATGAATAATAGCCTGAGCGAGTACGCTCTGTAACATGGCTGGATCACATGCTTCCTGGGGGGAAAGTTCACCAGCCCAGACAAAACAGTCAGGTGAAATATACTGGGGCCAAAATGCCTAAGAAAGTTCAGACTATCTGAACAGTTTGGTTAGGGATAGGAGAGAATTTAGAACATAGAACACTACAGCATAAATAGGCCCTTCAGCCCACAAGTTGCAGCGATCATATCCCTACCTATCAGGCATATCTATAACTTTCGATTCCATTTAATCGCATGTGCTCATCCAGAAGTCTCTTAAAAGACCCCAGCGAGTTCACCTCTACCACCACCTACGGCAGCCAATTCCATTCACTCACCACCCTCTGAGTGAAAAACTTACTCCTAACATCTCCTCTGTACCTGCTCCCCAGCACCTTCAACCTGTGTCCTCTTGTAGTGACCATTTCAGCCCTGGGAAATAGCTTATCCCAGAGAATCCACCCTATCTATTCCTCTCAACATATTATAAATCTCTATCAGGTCACCTCTCAATCTTTGTCTCTCCAGGGAGAAGAGACCTATGTCCCTCAACCTATCCTCATAAGGCCTGCCCCCCAATCCAGACAACATCCTTGTAAATCTCCTCTGCACCCTCTCAATAGCTTCCACATCCTTCCTGTAGCGAGGTGACCAGAACTGCGCAGTAGGTGAAACCATTAACATGGTGTATGTTTCATTTCAAAGCTTAGGGTTGTAAAAACATTCAACCATCATCCAGGCATTAATGACAAAGAAAATAAGGATTGCACCCAACTCCAGGGTGACACTTCAGCACTTCATTTGACTGCAGTTATACAGGAAGAATTTCAGAGCTGTGTTAGACAGTAATTCCTCTGTTTATAGCTTGCGTATGGAATCTGTCAGTAATGCCTTGAGGGCTCTTTCAGGGTATTAATGTAGCTCTCAATGCTCAAACCTACACAGTTTATTCCTTCACACCCACTTCCACAGGTTATATCTGGAACTGTGTGAACGCAAAGCATGTCCTCACGGCCCCCTTGACTTTTCACCTCATTAATAATTCAGCTTTGCCAAATCTTTCCCTTTGAAATCCTTCCTTGCGAAGAAGCCTTGCATCTATTTCCCTTCTCCGGCCAACACTAACACTCACATCGTCTTTCTGCTCCTAATTCACTTGTGAATCATTCAGTGTTTTAATGAGGACAATATTCTCGTGTTCTGGAAGGTTTCACAATGCGGATGACCAAACAATTAATGGGATTGTGGGATATAACAGCAAAGAAAGCTGGAACCACCAGTCGCTTCTGGAATGCTGCAGCACCTCAGTTACTTGGTCTAATGTCATTTCCTGCTCTCTCTCACACACTCTCATTCTCTCTCTCTCTCTCTCTCTTTCTCTCTCTGTCACACACACACACACACACACACACTCTCTATCTTACTCTCTGTCTCTGTATCACACACTCACTCTCTGTCTGTCTCTCTCTCCCACGCTCTCTCCCTCTCTGTCTGTCTCTGTCTCTCTCTCTCTCTCTGTGTCTCTCTGTCTCCCTCATGTTCTCTTTCTCACACACACATACACTCTGTCTCTCTCACTCTCTCTCTCTCTCTCACACACACAGACACATACACACACACACACACTCTCTGTCTTTTATCTCTGTCTCTCTCTCTCTCTCTCTATGTCTCTCTCACTCTCTCACACACACAAACACAAACATACACTCTGTCTTTCTCTCTCTCTCTTTCACATACACACACACACTGTCTATCTCACTTTCTCTCAATCTGTCTCCCTCACTCTCTCTGTTTCTCTTACACTCTCAGTCTCTCCCAATCACTCTCTTGCTTTCTCTGTCTCTCTCACCCTCTTTCTATCTCTTGCTCTTTCTTTTTCTTTCTTTTCCTCTCACTTTCTCCTTCTGTCTCTCTCTGACTCTCTTTCTTGCTCTCTCCTTCTTTCTTGCTCTTTCTCCCTCTCTTGCTCTCTCTTTTGCTCTCTCCTTTGTTTTCTCTCTACTTTTTAGAGTCATAGCATCATAGAGGATTACAGAATGGAAACAGGCCCTTCGACCCAACTTGTTTATGATGCCCTTTTTTTAAACCCCCAAACTAATCCCAATTGCCTGATTTGCCCCATATCCCTCTTTCCTCATCTTACCATGTAACTGTTTAAATGCTTTTTAAAAGATAAAATTGTACCCACCTCTACTACTACCTCTGGCAGCTTGTTCCAGGCACTCAACACGCTCTGTGAAAAAAATTGCACCTCTGGACATTTTTGTATCTCTCCTCTTTCACCTTAAATCTATGCCCTTCAATTTTAGACTCCCCTACCTTTGAGAAAAGATATTGACAATCTAGCTGATCCGTGTCCCTCATTATTTTATAAACCTCCAAAAGGTCACCCCTCAGCCTCCTACACTCCAGAGAAAGAAGTCCCAGTCTATCCAGTCTCTCCTTACAACTCAAACCATCAAGCCCTGGTAGCATCCTAGTAAATCTTTTCTGCATGCTTTCTCATTTAATATCCTTTTCATAATAGAGTGACCCAAAACTGTACACAGTATTTCAATTATGCCCTTACCAATGTTTTGTACAACTTCAACAAGATGTCCCAACTCCTGTATTCAATGTTCTGAACAATGAAACCAAACATGCCAAATGCCTTCTTCACCACTCTGTCCTCCTGTAACTCCACTTCCATGGAGCTATGTACCTGTATCCATAGATCTCTTTTCTCTGTAACTGTTCCTAACATCCTACCATTAACTGAGTAAGTCCTACCCTGCTTCAATTTACCAAAATGCATCATCTCACATTTATCTAAATTGAACCCTATCTGCCATTCATCAGCCCACTGGCCCAATTGATCAAGATCCCTTTACAATTGAAAATAACTTTTTTCACTGTACACTATGCCACCAAACTTGATATCATCTGCAAACTTACAAACTATGCCTCCTATATTCACATCCAAATCATTAATATAAATACAAATAACAGTGGACCAAGCACTGATCAATGAGGCACAGCAATGAAAAACAACTCTTTACAACCACCCTCTCTGGTTCTGTCAAGAAGGCAATTTTGTATCCATTTAGATACCTCACGCTGGATCCTGTGAGATTTAACCTTATACAACAACGTCCCATGTGGTACCATGTTAAAGGCCTTCCATGTACACAGCATCAACTGCACTGCCCTCATCTACCTTCTTGGTTAGCCCTCAAAAAACTCAATCAAATTTGTGAGACATGATTTTTCACTCACAAAGCCATGCTCACTGTCTCTAATCAGTCCTTGCATCTCTAACTGCCTGTCGATCGCATCTCTCAAAATACCTTTCAACAACTTATCCATTACAGATGTGAGGCTCAGTAGTTTCTTTGTTTTCTCTCTCTCTCTATCTCTCTCTCTCTCTCACACACACACATCCACCCATACTCTCTCTCTGTCTTTCACCCTCTGCTTGTCTCTCCCTCTCTTTCTGTATATCTCTGTCTCTCTCCCTCTCTCTTGCCCTCTCTGTCTCTCTCACACATTTTTTCTCCCTGTGTCCATTTCTCAGTCTCTCTCAGGCTCTCCCAATCATTCTCTCGCTTTCTCTCTCTCCCGATCTCTTTTTTATCTTTCCCTCTTTCTTTTCCTTTCATTTTCTCTGTCTCTCTCTTTCTCTGTCTGACTTCTCCTTTCTTGCTCTCTCCCTCTTTTCTCTCAATCTCTTGCTCTCTCTCTCAGTGTCTCTTGTTCTCTCCTTTTGTTCCCTCTTTCTTGCTCTCTCACTCTCTTAGTCTTTCCCACCTTTTTGCTTTGTCTCTCTTGTTATTTCTCTTTTTTGTTCTCTTTCTCATTTTCTTGCTTTCTCTCCCTCTTGTTCTCTCTCACTTGCTCTCTCTCTCTCTCTCTCACACTCCCTTGTTCTCTCTTGCTCTCTCTCACTTGCTCTCTCTCTTTCACTGTCTCTTTTGGTCTCTTTGCTCTCTCTCTCTTGTTCTCTGTCTCTCTCTCTTGTTCTCTGTCTCTCTCTTTCTCTCTCTCTCTCTCTCTCTCAACACATTCTTCTCCTTTGAACAGCTATTTAATTCTCTTGAAAAAGTGTTATGTGAAGTACAGCAGGGATTTCTGAATTCCAATCACCCTCTAAGTAAAGCAATTTTCCATTACCTCTTTTTCCATCCTATTAGTGATGATTTTAACCTTATGATCCTCTCCTTATCACAACACCTTGTATTTATTGTCACTGCGGTGAAATGTCTCACAGTGTGTACAGCCACGATTCGCAAACTGAACCTGACACTGAGCCACATGGGAATATATCAGTGCAGGTAACTAGAGGCCTGGTTAGTCAGCTCAGTTTCAGTGACTTAAGGAAGAGAGAGAGGTGGAGAGGTTTAGGGAGAGAATTCCAGAGCCTGGGGCCCAGGCAGCTGAAGGCACGGTTGCTAATGGTAGAATGTGGGCAGAAAGGAATGCTGGAATCTTAATTTATTTATTAGTGTCAGAAGTAGGCTTACATTAACCCTGCAATGAAGTTACTGTGAAAATCTCCTAGTTGCCGCACTCTGGCACCTGTTCGGGTACACTGAGGGAGAATTTAGCATGGTCAATCCACCTAACCAACTCATCTTTGGACTATGGGTGGAATCTGGAGCATCCCGAGGAAACACATGCAGACATGGGGAGAATGTGCAGACTCCACACAGACAGTGACCCAAGCTGGGAATCGAACCCGGATCTGTTGTGCTGTGAGACAACAGTGCTAACCCACTAGCGACATAGTCACATGGCCTGTGAAATTTGCCTCTTAAAGGGGCCTTGCTACCACAAATTCCTTCGGAAAATATGAGCACAGAGGTTATCCTGGCAGCGGACCCACTGGACAGTGAACTCAATCATTTGATTTTCCTCTCCCTTTTACCAAGTAATTAGTATCTTGGTTAAAGTGACTGCACACGGAATTCCCAGACAAACGTGCAGCTTCTTTGATAATGTTTGTTGCACAGGATAATCCCAGAATTCTCAAACAATAGGGAATGGCAGTCCCACTTTTTGTACTATTGAAGAAAACAGAAAAGGCCTTGCATTAACTCAAGAGTTTTAATTAGTTTCCTTTCAAAGATTTAATTTGAAAATGTGTTTTACTTGGCAAATGAAGGGAACGGGGAGAGTGTATGAGTCAATGCACCACCTCCTTCTTCCTGCCTGAGTTCTGGGCGGTGTTTTTGTTGCAGAGGGAGTGAACAGTCACAGGAAATTGTTGGTTTTTATTTTTGGTTTTGGCTGGAAGGCAGCAGGATAGAAGACAGTGACAGTCTGTTTCCAAGCTCAAAGCTCGCAGGCAAGCCTGAGGTACCTCATTCAAGATTGGCATCATTTAGTTCCTTTGCTCAACCGCCCTCTGAACAAGGGCAATTAGGGATGGGCAATAAATGCTGGCCAGCCAGCGACATGCATGTCCCATGAACGATTATGAAAGACCCTCAGTGCCAGGGTCCCAGGTTGGGTTCCCGGCTTGGGTCACCGTCTGTGCGGAGTTTGCACATTCTCTCCGTGTCTGTATGGATTTCCTCCAGGTGTTCCAGTTTCCCCCCAAAGTTCGAAAGACATGCTGGTTAGGTGCGTTGACCATGCTAAATTCTCCCTCAGTGCGCCCAAACAGGTGCCAGAGTGTGGCGACTAGAGGATTTTCATAGAAATTTAAGAACATAAGAACTCAAAGCAGGAATAGGCCATCTGGCTCCTCGAGCCTGCTCCACCATTCAATAAGATCATGGCTGATCTTTTCATAGACTCAGTTTCACTTACCCACTCGTTCACCATAACTCTTACTGTTCAAAAATCTACCTATCCTTGTCTTAAAAACATTCAATGAGATAGCCTCACCTGCTTCACCAGGCAGGGATTTCCACAGATTCACAACCCTTTGTGTGAAGAACTTCATCCTCAACTCAGTCCTAAATCTGCTCCCCCTTATTTTGAAGCTGTGCCCCCGAGTTCTAGTTTCACCCGCCAGTGGAAACAAACTCCCTGCTTCTATCTTATCAATTCCGTGCATAATCTTATATGTTTCTATAAGATCATATAACTTAATTGCAGTTTTAATGTAAACCTACTTGTAAGACTAACAAATAAATATTAAAACATAAAAAGCAACTATGTGAATGGAGTGGAATCAATGGAGCGCAAGTACGTGAATCTCAGTCAATCGGGAATGAAGGAATTTACCCCCAGGGATGTCAGCAGCTGAGAGTCAGGGTATTGTTGGGTGTGTTGTTGCAGTGTTAATCCTATAGTTGTAAATAGTTCTTCAGATGCAATTAATCTTCAAGTTTGGCCATTGTCATATTGAGTCGCCTGGAGTTACAGAATTGGAAAACATTCTCGATCTCCAATCTCACTGGCAGCTCCTGATAAAACGCTTTGGAGATTAGACACAAATCTCAATCCATCCTTGGGGTCATCCAAAGTTCCACTGCTTTAACTCACAGCAAGACCCCACCCCCATCCCATCCTCATTCCCTTATTAGCTCCTGGTCAGATGAACAAAGCCTTCATTTTCAAATTCTCATTCTTGTTGTCAAATCACTCCGTGGCCTTGCCTCACATACCATTTACATTGTGAGGCAGTTGCAGATTTTAATCAAGATTAAAGATAAAGATGGTTGATTGGCCATGCTGAGTTGATCCTAGTGTTGTGGGGAGGGGGGTTAGTGAGGTAAATATGGTGATTTATAGGAATGGGGCCTGGGTGGGATTGTGGTCGGCACAGACTCAATGGGCTGAATGGCTTCCTCCTGCACTGTAGGAAATCTGACACTTGCCTTCAATAATTCCACAGCACCACTTCATTTTTGAAGTCTTCAACTTGGCCAATTCCAATGCTTTCATTCCGAAAGGACCTGTAGTCCCCTCTCAATCTTAAAGACTTCTTCAACAATAGCAACTTGCATTGATATAGCAGCGTAAAATATCTCAAGATGCTTTGCAAGAGCAACGTCCGACAATAATGGACACTGAGCCATTTAAACAGATTTTAGGATAGACATTGCTTAATGAAAGAGGTGGATTTTTAAGAAGTCTATGTGAAGCAGGGAGAGAGAGCAAAAGCAATTTCAGGAGGTAATTCCAGAGCTTGGGTCTCAGATAGCTGAAGGCACGGCCATCAATAGCGGAGAGCACAAGATCGGGGACGTTTGAGGGGCTAGAGTGCAAAAACCTCGTAGGGTTGAGACGCTGGAGGAGATTGTAGGGATACAGAGCTTGTGAGACCAGAGAGGGATTTGAAAATAAGGATAAGAATCTTAAAATCAAGACTGGAAGCCAATGCTGGAGCCGGCGGAGATAGAGGAACAAGACTTGGTACAAGGTAAGTCACGGGCAGCAGAGTTTATAATGACAGAGAGAGAATACAGGAGAGAAGCCAAGAGAGCTTTGGAATGGTAACAAAGACATGAATGAACTTTTGAAATATTTAATGCCTGCCATTAACAGCCCTTTAATTTTATTGAAAACAAAGTATATATTATTCAGCATGACGGCGAGTAGGGAGTAAGGAAGTGGTCAGTGTTTCATCTTTAATTTCAAATGACATCCATTAACCAATCCTTCTTCAAACCCTTTAATTAATAGATTAGTCACTCTCAAATATCCACCATTTCCTGGATAATGTACAGAATTTTGAAAGAGTGGAACAGAAGTCTTTAATCGGGTTGGATATCCTTTGGGAAAACCTTAGCTTTTTCCATCTTCAGGTTGTAAAAGAGTGTGGCATTTGAGAGAAGGAGGGAGGCTAACTCCTCGTCCTGATCCTCTTGGAAACTGGAGGAAGCAGTTGAATGATTTGCAAATACAATTTTTCTTCCCTGCTCCTCTGCACGGCCAGTGATTGGGAATCAGAAGAGTTAGAGCATAAGACTGATCATAAAACATAGGAGCAGAATTAGGCTATTTGGCCCAGACAGTATGCTCTGCCATTCAATCCTGGCTGATATCTGTCACTGTCTGCGTGGAGTTTGCATGTTCTCCCTGCATCTGCGTGGGTTTCCTTCTGGTACTCCAGTTTCCTCCAACACTTTAAATATGTGCGGGTTAGGTTCATTGGCCATGCTCAATCGACACTAATGTTAGGGGGGATTAGTACAATAAATATGTGGGATTACGGGGAAAACATCCTGAATGGGATGTGGTTGGTGCAGACTTGATGGGCCAAATGGCCTCCATCTGAATTGTAGGATTCTATGATTATAAGCTTCTCAACCCCATTCTTCTTACCAATCAAAAACCTGTCTTAAATTCACTCATTGATTTGACCTTCTCTGTGGCAACGAGTTCCATAGATTGACCACCCTCTGGCTGAAGAAATTCCTCCTCAGCTGAAAGGATCGTTCCTTTACTCTGAAGTTGTACCCTCAGATTCTAATTTCTCCCATGAATGGAATCATCTTTCCCATGTCCATTCTATCCAGGTCTTTCAGTATTCTATTAGTGATTGGAGAAGAAAGAGAACAAAAAGGAAGTGATGTGGTTAATGATGTGATCTAGTCCCAGTTAAATTCTCACCAGTGGCTCACACTTGGGAAACCGCGAAGCCACCTAAAGCTCTTAGCTTGGGCTTGACCCTTGGTTCCAGATCTGATTCACCAGAATTCCTCGATTAGATTCCAGCCTCTCACCCACTCCCAGGCTGCTATCTCCCACATCAAGAATGCGTCCACTTCGCCATCTTCCCCTTTGATCCACAGACACTTCAAGACTATAGCTCCATCAAAACACATGACCATTCTCTCCTACCAAATGGACACAGCCCCTGACTTACACCCTTACATCCACAAGTCTGCTTTCCACTGCTTTTGTCTCACTCTCTATGATATATGCATATAAGGCATGTTGAGGTTTGGGGTGCGTACTGACCCTTTAAGCATGTGAGTCATGTGACTCCTGGGGGATTAGTTCCTCCCAGGTTGGGCAATATGGAGCAGTGCACACCAACAGTAAAGAGTTTCAGTGTTACCAAGACTGCCTCATGGCAGGCAGAAACAAGAGGTGCATACATTATACACTATTTCTGGGATGTTTTCAAACACTGGCTAGGATTCTCCCAAAGAAAACTAAGTTCCCAATGGGTGGGAAAATGGGAGCATTTCCCACCCATTCTTTGGGTGTACTCAACAGAGCGAATCTCCAACACACTGTACAAAGTACTTCAGCCTGATCCCCTCTAGTAGTGATGAGTTGAGCCCGATCTCACAGGAGAGGCCGGCAGTTGAGCACTAAGCAATCCATTGCGCATGCGCCGATCTGTCAGCGCCAAGAATGGAGCACGAGAAGTGACCCCCTCCCTCCCACCACTGCTGCCCCCCCCCTAATTTCTTCCCAGGCACTCCATCTTGCCAATCGCTGGCCTTCCCAACTCCGCCACAAACAGTCCAAACCTCCTACCTCTCCAGACCTGATTCTCCCCCTCATAGCCAGCCAATAACTCTCCCCTTCCCCATGGCCAGGCCTATTGGCCAGTCCTGATCTCCCTCTCCCATCTTGCCAGCCCCGATCACCCACTCAATTCCAGCGTGGTGGGCAGCGTGTTCCCCCCCACCACTGATCAGTCCCCCAGGTAGGCCCTGTCCACTCTGGTCTTGCCCCTTGGCACTGCCTGTTGCCCAGTGGACAGTGCCAGGGCATCCCTCGGACAGTGCCAGAGTGCCCAGTGGGCAGGACCAGGGTGTCCAGTGGACAGTGCCAGGGCGTCCAGTGGCCAGTATACCCTTGGGCTGTGTCAGGGTGCCAGGTACTGCCCAAGGGCAATCTGGAACAAAGTTTCACACTGACATGGGGAAATATCAGTCGGATGACCCAAAGCATTCTCAAAGAGGCAGGTTTTAAGGAGTGTTTTAAATGAGGAGGGACGGAGGTGGAGAGGTTTAGGGAGGGAATTCCAGAGTTGGGGCCTCGGCAACTAAATGCACGGCTGCCAATGGTAGAGAATTAAAACCGATAATGAGTAAGAGGCCAGAATCGACAGAGTGCAGAGATCTCAGAGGATTGTGGATTTGGAGAAAGTGACAGGGATAGGATGGGGGATGTCAGGGCTGAAAGATGTTATAGGGAGGATTGTAGGAGTGGGAAGAGGTTACAGAGATGAGGAGGGGTGAAAGGTAACTGGAGGAGATTACAGAGATCAAGAGAAGGTACAGGGAAGAGATTACAGAGATAAGGAAGGATGTAGGGGCTGAAAGAGGTTACAGAGATAGGGAAGGGTGAAGGGGGAATAGAGGAGATTACAGAGATAAGGAGTGGGTGTAGGGGCTGGAGGAGGTTAGAGAGATTGGGAGGGGTGTAGCAACTGGAGGAGATTACAAAGATGAGGAGGGGTATAGGGGCTGGAGCAGGTTAGAAAGATAGGAACGGGATGTAGGATCCTGGAAAAGGTTACAACAGTAGAGAGGGGGTATAGGGGCTGGAGGAGGTTACAGAAATAGGGAGAAGAGTAGGGGCTGGGGAAGTTTACAGAGATAGGGAGTGAGCTGGAGAAGGTTACAGAGATAGGGAGGAGTTTAGGGGCTTGGGGAGGTTACAGGGATGAGGAGGGGGTGTAAGGTCCTGGAGGAGGTTACAAAGATAGGGAGGGGATTTAGGATCCTGGAGGAGGATCCTGGAGGAGAGATAGAGAGGAGGCTGGAGAAGGTTACAGAAATAGGGAGGGAATGTAGGTCCTAGAGAAGGTTACAGAGATAGAGAGGGGGCTGGAGAAGGTTACAGAAATAGGGAGGGGGCTGGAGAAGGTTACAGAAATAGGGAGGGGGCTGGAGAAGGTTACAGAAATAGGGAGGGGGCGGAGAAGGTACAGAAATAGGGAGGGGGCTGGAGAAGGTTACAGAGATAAGGAGGGGGCTGGAGAAGGTTACAGAGATGGGGAGAGGTCTGGAGAATATTACAGAGATAGAGAGGGCGCTGGAGAAGGTTACAGAGATAGAGAGAGGACTGGAGAAGGTTACAGAGATGGGGGGGGCAGCTGGAGAAGGTTACAGAGATAGGGAGGGATATAGGATCCTAGAGGAGGTTACTGAGATAGGGAGCGGGTATAGGAAACTGGAGAAGGTTACAGAGATAGAGAGGGGGCTGGAGAAGATTACAGAAATAGGGAGGGGGCTAGAGACAGCTACAGAGATGGGAGGGGTCTGGAGAATGTTACAGGGACAGGGAGGGAATGTAGGTCCTAGAGAAGGTTACAGAGATAGAGAGGGGTCTGGAGAATATTACAGAGATAGGGAGGGGACTGGAGAAGGTTACAGAGATAGAGAGGGCGCTGGAGAAGATTACAGAGATAGGGAGGGGACTGGAGAAGGTTACAGAGGTAGAGAGGGGGCTGGAGAAGGTTACAGAGATAGAGAGGGGGCTGGAGAAGATTACAGAGATAGAGAGGTGGGTGGAGAAGGTTATAGAGATAGGGAGGAGTGTAGGGGCTCGGGGAGGTTACAGAGATGGGGACTGAAGGAGATTACAGAGACTTCAGAGAGAGAGAAGTATCCTTTTCTGTCTCTAAAGCCTGAAGACCAGAAGGCGCTGATGTTTTTCTGTTTTGCTGCCTTCAGGATATATCCTTCTGTGAAAACTGCTGATGGATTTCTGTCCAAAGGTGTTAAAAAGATGGAAATCAAGTATCACATGAACATATTTGTTCTAATGCTAACTAATTCTGAAGAAGAGTGTGTGTCTCTGGAGTATAGCTTTTAAATTTGGACAACAGAGATAGCCAGCTGTTAGGTAGGGGGTATAGGAGCTGGAGGAGGTTACAGAGATAGGGAGGGGTATAGGGGCCAGGAGAGGTTACAGAGATAAGGAGGGGATATAGGGGCCAGGAGAGGTTACAGAGATAGGGAGAGGGTATAGGGGCCAGGAGAGGTTACAGAGATAAGGAGGGGATATAGGGGCCAGGAGAGGTTACAGAGATAGGGAGAGGGTATAGGGGCCAGGAGAGGTTACAGAGATAAGGAGGGGGTATAGGGGCCAGGAGAGGTTACAGAGATAGGGAGGGGGTATAGGGGCCAGGAGAGGTTACAGAGATAGAGAGGGGTGTAGGGGCTGGGGAGGTTATAAAGATCGGAAGGGGGTATAGGGCCTGAGGGAGGTTACAGAGATAAGGAGTGATGAAGGGGCTAGAGGAAGTTACAGAGTTAGGGAGGAGATTATAGGTGCTGGAGGATGTTGTAGAGATAAGAAGGGGTGTAGGGTCTGGGGGAGATTACAGAGATAGGGATGGAGTGTAGGAGCTGGAGGAAATTACAGAGAAAGGGAGTGATGTAGAGACTAAGGAAGTTAAAGGGAGTAGGGTAGGGCTGGGGAGGTTATAAATATAGAGATGGGGTGTAGGCTGGAGGAGGTTACAGAGATACGGAGTGATGTGGGGGCTAGAGTAGGTTACAGAAATTGGGAGGGGTATAGGGCTGGAGGAGGTTACAGTGATAAGGAGGGTGTGGGATTTGGGGGAGATTACAAAGATAGTGAGAGTGTGTAGGGGACTGGAAGAAGTTACAGAGATAGGGAGGGGTATAGGAGCTAGAGGAAGTTACAGAGATAGGGAGAAGGTATAGGGGCTGGAGGAGGTTGCAGAGATAGGGAGGAGTGTAAGGGCTGGAGGAGTTTATAGAGATAGAGAGGGGGTGTTTTGCTGTGGGAGATTACAGAGATAGGGAGGGGGTATAGGGGCTGGAGGAGATTACAGAGATGGGAGAGGGCGTAATACTGCGGGAGGTTATAGAGATAGGGAGAGGGTATAGGAGCTGGAGGGGGTTACAGAGATTGGGAGAGGGTTTAAGCGCTGGGGAGGTTACAGAGATAGAGAAGGAGTGTAGGGACTGTGGAGGTTACAGAGATAGGGAGGAGGTGTAGGGGCTGAAGGAGGTTACAGTGATAGAGAGAAAGTATAAAGACTGGGAAGGTTACAGAGATAGGGAGAGAGTGTAGGGACTGGGGAGGTTACAGAGATAGAGAGGGGTTGTAGGGGCTTGAGGAAGTTACAGAGATAAGAAGGGGGTGCAGGAGCTGGAGGAGGTCACAGAGATAGGGAGGAGAAGGCAGTGGAGACATTTGGAAAGTCCTGTGTGTGTGAATGTAGAAGCGCTGGTGCAATAGAGAGTCAGTGCAGTATCAGGGGCGATGTGTGAGATTGGATTTAATATAAGCCAGCGCTCAACAGGCAAAGTTCTGGATGAGTTGAAGTTTGTGGTGTGGGGGTGTGTGGGCAGCCTGGATTTCACTGGAATTGTCACCCTCACGTTAACAAAGATGAGTGAGAGTCACAAGTGCTGAGGCAGGGGTGCAGTCGGGTGATGTTACACAAATAAAACTCAGTGGCCTAAATAATGATATGGGTGTGTGATTGGAAGCTTCTCCTGGCGTTCAGTGTAACATTAGTCTGTGCCTCAGTCAGTTATCAGCGAGAGCGATGGGATCAGAGCAAAGAATGTCACTGAAGACAATGGTTTCAGACTTCCTAATGATCAGCCAAAGAAAATCCCTGTTCATTCCAGCGATAAATGAGTTGGACCAGCTTGCATCTGCCAATTAAATGACATCCTCTCACTCACTTCTTGTTATCTATTATTCATACTGCACAAAGCTCTCAATTCTCTTCCTGACCAGAACTCATGGGTTCAATTATTATTTACGTGGATCCATCAATTGCATTCATTATTTTTTGTCCTGTCTGTATCCATTTGCATCTCACATCAAGTTACATTTTATATTGCCTCCTTACTTAAAGGAGTCAAATTCATAGGGGCATTAGTCTACAAGATAATTGCCAACCACCGACCTCCGACCAGTGAACGTAGATTTTAAGGAGCATCTTACAGGAGAATTTTAGGGAGGATATAGGGCCCAGACAGCTGGAGGCACCGCCACCTCGTGTAGGATAGCCAGCATAGGATGGATGAATGGAACTTGAGTGAGTTGGGATACAAAGCAATAAAGTTTTTGTGAGTTAAACATAATGGATTAATCAGATTAAAAATAAATAAAATGGAAATGAGGTGAAGATGTTTGAACTTTGTGGTTCCAACTTGCTCAATATTTTGTAACTCTTTTTCATTTCATGTTGTGTTTTTTGAATCGTTTGTTATTGGTTCCCTGCCTTGAAAGAAGTCATAGGAATTATAGCTTTGACAAAGCATGATCTGGACTTGAAACGGCAGCTCTTTTCTCTCCTTATAGATGCTGCCAGACCTGCTGAGATTTACCAGCGTTTTTTCCTTTTGATTGTCGAACTCAATGTTCAGTCTGGAAGGCTGTAAAGTAGAAGATTCAGTTTGTATTGGGGTTCGTGGGAACATTGCAAAAGGCCAAGGACAAACAATGCGGACAACAAAGCAGGGTGGTACGCTGAAGTGGCAAACCTGCTTGCAGACAGACCAAAGTGTTCAGCAAAGTGGTCACCCAGTCTGCGTTTGGTCTCTGTTTGGTCTGCTGCATTGGGAAAAGCAAATCTCGGATTATTGGTATGCTTATGTTCAGGGAGGGTGGAAGATAAGGATAGCAAGAGTTGTTGAGGAAGTCTGTAGCTATTATCTTCCACTTTGTATCTGAGTTACGAGGAGAGGTTAGGCAAATTGGGACTGTTTTCCTTAGAAAGACGTAGACTTAGAGGAGATCTAATAGAGGTGTACAAGATTTTGAGGGGTATAGATAGAGTAAACAGGATTAAGCTTTTTCCTAGAATGGACTCGAATAGCACGAGGGGTCACGGGCTTAGGGTAAGGGGGGTAAGGTGTAATTTGGATGCTAGAGGGAGTTTTTTCACACAGAGGGTGGTGGGGATATGGAATTCGCTGCCATGTAAAGTGGTGGAGGCAGGTAC